>CM076574.1:504519662-505044188 GCA_034641835.2 Pinus albicaulis
AGGATGGAAGTTATGTCGGATGAAAATGGAGTATTAGAATACACAAAAATAAATATTTCAAAACCAATAGAATCATATGCACAACAACTTTCTTAGTGGAATAAAGACACAACAAAATCCAGGAGGATTATTCTAGAGGGTTTCATAGATCATGTGGTGTCAAATTTTCATGGCAAGGAGGCTTCTTTTGAAATGTGGAAAAAAATCCTAGATCTATTCCAAAGCAGCAATGATGCCAAGAAATTGGCATTGATAGATAAGCTCAGGAACATTCGAATGGGAAAAAATGACATTATTGTTCAATGCCTATTTAGATTCACAAATGTTAGCGATGAACTTGGAGGAGTGGGATAAAATGTGTCATATTCTAAACTTGTGAGCTTATCACTCCTTGTTATTTAGAACTACTGTAACAACTATCAAGATTCAGTTAATGGAAGCGACAAGATCCCAAATTCAAAGAGATACTTGGTCTCACTTGGTGCATGAGGAGATTAGAAGAAACACTAGAGATGGAGTCTCATCTAGATCTAATGAGGAAGAATATTTTTCTCTAGTTGGAAAAGGAAATAATTCCAAAGGAAATAAGGCCCAAGGAGAGACAAAATCTAGCCAGAACCATGGTAAGAAGAAAAACCTCAGTAAAATTAAATGCTTTCATTGCCATGAGTATGGACAATATGAAACCAAGTGTACACACAAGAAATCCAATAAGAATGTTGCAATATGTTGTGCTATAAAACAACCCCCATTTATTTTTATAAATTGGGACCCTTTAAAAATAATTAGGAAATTCATTTCATTTATTTTTTAGCTTAAGTAAAAAAAATTAGGAAATAAAGTTTCTTTTTCTTTTCTGCTTTCATTCCTTAGTGCGCATCGCAATTTTCATTGCTTACAAATTTAAACGACTTAAAAATCCACTAATTCATGTGAGTTGTGATATGCTCTAAGCGCTTTCCAAACTCATATCAAAGTATTATTGAAAACACTTCAATCACCGTTATAAACCAAAATCGCATCGCACCTCATTTAAACGATCAAACTTATAAGCAATTCGGTGAAAGTTGCGATCACGCAGACCCGATAAGCCAATAAAGAAATAAATATAAAGTTCCAAATTCCAATAGAGCGTAGCCACTTGACTTCTTAACTGCGCACTTCGCCTTTCGTAGGACTTAACTAAAACCAAACTCATTTACCACATAAAAGTTGTGATGTATGATTTGCGCAGATTGTGTTTCGCAGGATTTATGGGTAACATCATAAACGGTAATAATTATAAGTTGCAATATGTGATGAATGGCCGTTAATTACTCGATCATACGAAATGAATCATGTCAAATCAAAATAAATATGTGATCCAACGTCTTAAATTGAACAATAGATACTTCATGTGAAGGTGTAAGAGATTTGATGTTAAATTATTATTGATGATTAACGACATTTAATAGAAATAAGGTTTTTATAGATTCATATATACTTCGAGCATGTGTTGAAGTGATTGAATGATAGATTTGTTTCAACTCTATTTTCCTCTTTGTTATCTATATTTTTAATGTTTTCTCTATTCACTTGAAATCAGGAAAACACTTAACAAAGTGAGGGAAATAGAGATGAACAAGAAAGGCAAAGAGATTTCCCAACTATCATCTACTGAAAACTCAAATATGTCTCCCCTATTCTCAGACACCACCTGCAACAAGGAATGTGGAAGTTCTTTGTGGGAGGAAATGTATAAGCTTTTCGAGGATGAAAATCCAACAGTAATAGTCAAAGTTGCTTCCGCAGGCACGTCTATTTCTTCAGATCCGGCCTACTTCGATGTTGCATGCTCATTCATCCATAAGGCAGCAACAAGGCCAAATATTTTCCCTTATACAGATATGTTTAAGTGGGTAATTGACCACTTAAACATAGAAGATAGAACATTCAAGGATTCAAAGGGAAAGAATATCAGTTCGTTCAGGGCAGAATATTTAAGGGTAATGTACCACTTACCTGTCTCGTAGCAGAATTATAGCAAAGCTTTTCTTCAAAGCTTTAGAGAAAACATCTAGACCTGATGAAAGTCATAAAGGAATGGAAGGAAGACCAAGGCAAGCTTAAACTAGATAAACTCGATACATACCCAATAACACAAATTCCTTACCCTTATTGTTATGTTTCTGATATGTTGCTTAGATTATATGAAAAACCTAATACCACTATATTTTCTGTAGATTGGGTCCCATTGATTGACGCAATTGTAAATTCCTTAATTTTGAATTGGGAAAATATCCTATCTAATAATGTATCCAAAAAAATCATGGATTATATGAGTAAAATAAGTATTTCATCTAGAGAAATACCCCCCTTTTATATGAGTGCCTATGTCATGGACGCAATTTTCTTTTCTTCTAGTTTTCCTACCATGGGATGGAAATGGACATCCCAAGACCCTACCCCAATCCACATTTACCACAGAGCTCTTTGGGATTCAAACTTCAATCTTAATTTTCACAAAATTTTCCATAGATTTATGTTGCCTATGCACCAGATGATATTCAATAAGAAGCCCATAGGGTTTCCAAAGAGGCTAGTACAGACATTTTGAATGTTTCTAGATGGTTCGCAAAGGAAAGTTTCACTTATGTTAGAGTATTTAGGAGTTATGCTTCTCCTCATGTCTTGCCATATTATGTTCCTGACAAATTACTTGCATCAGAGATAACCCACTAGCTTGTTGTAAATGGTATTTCAAAACAGCTTGAGCATCAGACTCAAGCAGGGAATATGGTCTACCCCAGATAGAGAAATCCCACAAACAAATCTTATTTAATGATTTGGAAGCACATATAAATAAATCAGAGAAAGAAGCAGTGAAAGCATCAAGGTTGACAAAGGAAATTACTGAATTTGTACGTGAAAAGCTGTGGGAAGCAGAACTTATCAAAGAGTGCACGTCTGAAGTGATCTTAGAAGTCAAACAGCTGGAAACACAGTGGAAAAAAAAGGCAGACATGCAGGATGAAACAATTAAAAATGTAAATAATTTTGATCAAGAAAATTATTGGAATTTTCTGATCAAACCTTATCATTAGTACCAGACCCTACAGTCCTTAACATATTAAAAAAGAAGATCGCTACCAACACTCTCAAATACGATATTCAAGGGACAAGTTAGATCGAGGATTTCACAACTAGCTCAGCTCAAGCCCATGCTAGATATTTGTCAACTTCGGGATCAAATCCAAAAGAAAGATCGTAATTCATAAACCATATTATTACTTTATTTTCCTAGATTGTAGTTAAAGTTAGTCTTACGAGGATGGTTGTTTGAAACCTCCTCTATTTTTATGTAATAATATATTTTTAAAACATAGTTATTTTATTATTTAAACCCCTCTCATGCATTTAGAGAAGGGTCTAGAAATTTGTCAAAAACATTCTCAAAGAATGAATTATTGTAAGTTTGTGAATGCTTTGATGAATTAATGGAACACGGTATGTTATCTTTTGACATTTGAAGCCGTTTAACTAATGTTGCACTACTGTACTCTTTAAATTTCTTTAAAGTGAAGAGGAGAAGATATCTACTGTCAGTTCACATGATTAGAACTTCGTACATATGGTACTTCTATTCACTTGTATTAAGTATTGCTTTCTAGATTGACAGTCATATTTTTATTGCATTATATATTTGAGACGTCATTATAGATGAATGTTACATGCACTTATGTTCTAATATTTGTCTGTAATTTCTTATCTGATATATAATCACACATATGAATGTGATATACTTTTCACAATTATTCTAATCAAACTATTTTGTTAGAAGGATCATCTTACATAATTTTCATCTCTTTTGACTGTTAAATAATCTACATTACTAATAGTTGAAAGATATCTCTTTAGATCGCATAAAGGAAGAAACACCCAGGGTATATAGTATAAGAGATAGTTTAGATAGATGCATATGATAGATTATAATCATTTTCCATTTCATGTTATATAATTAAAACACACCCAACATCCTTCCTTATTGGGAAACTTTTCCCACTATCCCTAGTTGGAGCCACCACACCAAATGAAAAAGGAGTTGCTTTAAGGTCTGAACCGAGTGGTTTTCCCCCATGTTGTGGCAGCGATTTATGAGGCCTCAAAATTTTGGCACTAGAAGGAGGGCCTTGTGAATGGCAAGAACGTCTGATCAATATAAAGGTCAATCTAAAAGTCTCTCTCCCTGTAGATCCCCGTCAACTTCTAGAAAATTATCTAGATCCTCATCTTTAAAACATGAAGCTGATCATCCTTCTCCTAAGTCTCCTAGTGATACTCAACCCATACTATCTCCTGAGCCTTATCAAAATTCCCCTAAAGTTCATTATTTAATAGAAAAGTTAGAGAAAGTATCCATTTCTTCTGAAAAGACTGAAACTTCTCAAATATCGAATATCAGTACTTCATCTTCTTTACAACCTCAAAGAATACTAACTCAAGCAGAAAGTCAAAAGACAGGAATTATTCTTTTTGAATTTCCCATTGATAGTACTCGAAATAGAATAAAGAGGACTCAATCAGATTCATTCGCCAGCGAGATCTTATCTAATTCACCTCCATTACCGCCACTCATTTCCACCACTTCCATTCAAACAATCAATGTTACTTTAACTAGTTCCAGTACTCAAACTATTATCCCTTCCACTAGTTCTAACACTTAGTCTACCTCTTCTTCAACTCAAACTCCATCCATCACATCCACTTAAGGTCCAAAGGCAGGCCACCCATGGAACAATCCAGGGGTTGTAAATATGCCCGCTCCTCTTCATGCTCTACCAAAATCACCTGAAATATGGTTACCTAAGTTTAATCCTGATGATGGTCTTCCAGAAGAAGAACACATTCATAATTATATGCTAGCCATCAATCTAAAAGTAGTTGAAGAGGATTGTGTTGTACGCTTATTTCCATACAATCTCACAGGATCTACAGGATCCTGGTATTTTTCACTGCCTGCCCGCTCTATAACTAGTTGGAATATGATCGAAGAAAAATTTCTAGCTAATTTTGGGGATGACAGGACCATTGCTACGCTCATCAATGATTTATCAAATCTGAAAGCTAAATTGGGCGAGAAAATAAAATATTTTAATTCAAGGTTTAATAAATTTCTCAATAAAATTCCTACTACATCAGTTCCTGGCGCAGAAGTTCAAATTGAGTGGTATATTTCATCTCTTCCATCCAATATAGCTATTTTTGTTGATAGACCAAAACTGTAGACACTTGCAGAAAACATGAAGGAATCTATATCTGTAAAGAAATGCATAACCGCTCTTGAGAAGAAGAATTCTCAAGAAGATAGAAAATCAAAGAAAGTATCCTTCCAAGATGATTCGAAAAATAAGCCATCTAAATACCCATTTGATGTAGAAGGTCTTTATAAATTTATGAAGATTATGACAAATGAGATGGCAGATATCAAGAAACAAGTCACTGAAATTTCTAGTTCAAAAAAGACTTTCAGACCCTTCAAGGAAGGTCAATCCTCTAATACTCAACCACTAAATATCATATCTAATGTTGATTATGTTCAAGATACTGAGGAAGAGCAAACAAAGGAAGAATAAAATTAAGAAGAAGAAGAAGTTGAATTAAACGGAATGTGGTATTTCATCCACCAAGTGAAGAACAACAAGAAGCTTTACCTGTGAGTACAAGAAGAAAAAACACTATTGAAGCAACGCAGCCAAGTCAACAAAAAAATAATTCAACTGCTATTAAGGATAAAACAATAAGTAAAAAGTCTACTTCAAAGGCTACACAAACAAGCCCTATTACTTCAGATACTCCACCTTCATCAAAGACAATGGTAGTCTCAGAAACTATTGAGTATAATGTAATTGAAGATATTAAGAAAACCAGGGCCAACATTTCAATTCATGAGCTTACTAAATTAAAGAAGCAATGAAATATGTTACTTAGAGACTTTAATGTAGTTCCTGCTTCAGTTTTGCTTGCTCTAGTAGTAGTACAAGCTACTAATGAAATGGGTAAGCCACCTTCTCCTTCAACTAAAATTGATGCTACAGATTTAATTATGATAGGTGATCGAGCCATCTCTCATACTCCTCCATTTCTCTTGACCTATGATATATTTTATAAAAACGTTCACAATTGTTTAATAGACTCAGGAGCCTCCTCTAATATAATGCCAAAATCATTTTTTGCTAAGTTGAACATAACTTGTCAGAGTTCTCCTATTCATATATTAAAACTTGATAGAACCAGAGTAGAGGTGGTAGGCGAAATAAATTTTGTTTCTATCAGATTTTCATTGAACCCCAAGGTTTCTCAAATAATCAATCTATTGGTGGTTGATATTCCTGAGTTTTATGGTTTAGTATTAAGCAGAGACTGGTCTGAAAAGCTTCATGGATATTTTGCAACAGACTAGTCACATATGTGGCTACCATACAATGGAAAGCCAAATCAAATCCGAGTAGATCGTGAAAATTTCATGAAACATATAGTCATCTATCTTAAAGGAATAAATGAGCCAGTAGCATTCAATAATAACATCATTGGAAACTACTAGCCAGAATCATTTTTGGGAAATTTCAACGCTCAACCATCACCCTTTTTTGATAATGCAGTTACTTCTCAGATCGAAAATTTTTCCAAGATAGACATTTCGAAATGTATTAGTTTTGTAGATAAACCAATAGTTAATTCTTTATTTTGGACTCTTTATTTTAACGGTTCTAAATTTGAATATGGTGTAGGCACTGGCTGCATTTTAGTAAGCCCAGAAGGATAAAAAACCATGTTAGCCTGCACACTTGAATTCAATTGCACAAACAATATAGTTTCATACGAACCATTAGTCAAAGGTTTGTACAAAGCCATTGATCTTAACATAAAATATATTAAAGTCCTAGGAGATTCATAAATGATTTTTAGACAGGTAATAAATACCATTCATTGTAATTCTAGACATTTAAAGCATTACCAACCATTAGTCCAAGAATTAACCATTCATTTCTTAGCCTTTAATATTTCTTCTGTGCCTAGAATGAAAAATGTGAGTGCAGATCTACTGGATAATGTAGCATCAAAGTTAATTCCATCCCAAGAGTTTAGTCCCGATAGATTTTCCATTGAATTAATTTTTAGACCATCTGTTCCTGACAATATTACCAATTGGAGAGTATTCAATGATGATTTAGATATCATAGATTTTTTAACATCTGAAGGATCTTATGATAGTCAAATTTTAGATGAAAATGAACATGACATTCAGAATAAGGAAGAACAATATGAAAATCCAATTCCTAAGTTAGTTTTCAAGTTATAAGACCTCTATGATCTAAAAGATAGGTTTAAAAGAGTTACTAACTAAAAAAACTCAAAGTTCTACCTTAAAATTTGAGTTAGTAAATCTAGGAACTGACAATAAACCGCAAAATGTCAATTTAGGTCTTGGTCTATCTTCTGAAGAAAGATTATCATTTATTAAGTTGTTTATAATGTACAAAATTATCTTTGCTTGGGATTATACTAATCTCAAAACATATGATACTTCTATGATTCAACACACAATTCCTATGATTTCAGATAAAAAAACCTATACAACAAAAATTGAGGAAGATTCACCTGAATCTTGAAAATCAAATCAAAACAGAGCTAAATAAACTCCTCAAATCAAAGATCATCTTTCTAGTTGTGCATTCTAAATGGGTTTCAAACCTAGTACCCATGAGGAAGAGAAATGGAGATATTATAAATTGTATTTATTTTAGGAATTTAAACAAAGCATGTCAAAAGGACAACTTTTCATTTCCAACCATGGAACAAGTACTGAAAACAGTAGTTGGTTCTAAATTTATGTCTTTTCTAGATGGATTCTCGGGATATAACCAAATTCTCATAAATCCAGATGATAGACTAAAGACTACATTCAGGACTAAGTGGGGAACTTACGCCTATCAAAAGATGCCATTTAGATTAATTAATGCAGGCGCCACTTTTCAGAGAGCTATGGACACATATTTTAGGGTTCTTATCAATAAATCAGTGGTTATTTATTTAGATGACATTACAACATTTTCTAAACAAGCAATCTATCATATCAGAGACCTAAAGCAAGTCTTTGAGAAATGTAAAAGGTATGGCATCTCATTAAACCCAAAGAAATCACTTTTTTCATTAGATGAAGGAAAAATTTTAGGATTCATTGTATCAAAAAGAGGTATCTATATTGATCCTGAAAGAATTGAAGAGATTAAAACAATTCCTTTCCCTCATAACAAGAAATCTATGCAATCGTTTCTTGGGAAAATTAATTTTGTTAAAAGGTTTGTCCCTGACTTTTCAAAAATAGCTTTACCATTGAAAAACATGATTAAGAAAAATTCATTCTTTAATGGGGACGTAATGAAAGAGAAGAATTTGATTTAATCAAACAATCTATTGTCAATGCTCCATTCCTGACTACCCCCAATTTCCTTAATCCTTTTATTTTATATATTTTTTCATCACATACATCATACGTTTTTGTTTTAACATAACTTAATGACGAAGAAATTGAAGCACCAATATCATTTTTCATATCCAATTTACAAGGTGTAGAATTGAATTATTCATTCGTTGAAAAGCAAGAATTTGTTGTCTTTAAGGCTATAAAGCATTTCAGGCCATTTCTCTTAAAAAATCACAACAAAATCATAGTTCCATTCTCTGTAGTGAGACAACTATTAGTGCAAAGAGAATTAGGAGAGAAAAGGGCCAACTGGGTTATTTCTTTACATGAATGTGATGTAGAAATTAGACCCTTTAAAATTATTAGAGGTCAAGATTTTTGCAGAATGCTAACAGGAGCATCCTATCTATCATCAGAAGAAGATTGAGGTAACAATGTACAAATATTAGAGGTAAGCCTGAACGATGTAAAATCTCAATATGCTAATCTCATATTTTATTTGAAAAATGGATATGTTCCAACCCAACTTAGTTACAAAACAAAATGTGCTTTGAGATTAAAGGTTAGGCAATATGAATTAATAAATGATGTATTGTTTAGAAGAAATTTTGATTCTCTACTACTAGATGCTTAGAAAAATCTGAAGCAAAGAAAGTCTTGCAGGAAATCCATGATGGACTAGCTGGAGGAAATTTTGGAGGAAATATGATTGCACACAAAATCCTGCATGTAGGTTACTATTGGCCTACTCTTTTCAAATATGGTCACGAATATGCAAGAAAATGCAAAGTGCATCTGGAAGACAAAGGAAGCGAGCCTTCCCATTACATCCAGTTAATATCGAACAACCATTTGAACAATGGGGATTAGATATAATCAATGAGATTGTTCCTAACTCTTCCAAATAGCATAGATATACTCTCACAACTACAAATTAATTACTAAATTGGTAGAATTAATTCAACTGAAGGTAACCAACTTTAAGAATATCATTGATTTCATCGACCAATATGTTATATGTCAATTTGGGCATCATTCCCACTGACCTGGTTAACTGTACATCATCTCCAAGACCAATGAATAAGTTTTATCATCCCCTATCATTTTAGTTGCTACATGCCCTAAGACAAAGAACAAGACAAATCATCCATGACTTTCATCTGCAAAGGTTTCCAAGATTTGAAGTTTATAATATATCATATGAGAGCTCACCAATGCTGCCTCTAAAGGGACTAAGTGTGTTTCATATGCAGGTAGCCCCATTCAAGGCTGCTCTACAAAGCACTTCCTGACACTCATAGGTGTGTTGGTCACATTGGGAGCAAAATTCTCATTGTTTCATAATATCCACTTGGCCAGTGCCTTCTAGAAGAGTTCACGTGTGTTAAAATTCGAATCCATGCGTCCATTTGACATCTAAAATATTATGAACATGTCTTGCCTATTATTGGAAAGTCATTTATTGTAAAACTACCTTCATCTCCTCTATAAGTTGAGCACAGATCTTAGTGTTTGAGAAGTAAGAACTTGAGTAGAGAAATGTTGGTGGAATTTCAATTGAGGAGTTGATTTGTGTAATATGCTGCTGGAGAGATCTGCATTGTGATGAGGCTGGTATGCTGCTGGAGATGGTCCCCTCAAATCAATCACTGGGTTGTAACCTCACCTTTTATCCATTAATAAATATTTATTGCTTACTCTCCCACTTATGTATCTATATAAGCTCATGTTTTTTTATTTTTTTAAGGTTTATACAATGTTTTGTATTTTGATGTTTTCCCAAGACTAAACTAAATGTTTGATGTAATGCAGATGTTGGTCATGTTCAACCAGTAGAGGAACTAGAGTGTGAAGAAGATGTGCCAGCAGAGAGGGCTATCAGGAGAGCAGTCCTTCAGGATCTTGATATGGTTGAGACTCTGGCTGAGCTTAGACAACACATAGAGGGTTTGAATTTCGGGATTCCGGATTGCCAGATCAAAGATTTACCCATGCGACTACAGCGACACACTATTGGAGTTACTAACCGCTGGATGCGATTATTGCGTAGGATATCTAGATCTATATCATGTTACTACGAGCACCACTAGTTTACTTTTGACATTTTGCATACATTTTGAGGTCAGATAACCAATGTGTCTTGGGCACAATTTTTTGTAAAAACCTATAACTATCTATCTATATGGTTTCAACATTTTCCTATGTTTATTGTGAAATCCTATTCAATGATGTGAATGTTTTCTTTACATATGTTGCAAATGTCTGTCTAAAACTTGATTAGCTAAAGAATCAGTCAATGTGTTCAAATTTCTGGAAATGTGTCGATATTGAATAAAATCAAAGTGTCTTTCCAAAAGTCAAACTCTTAGGAACAAACGATGCAGTGTTGGAATTCTAACAGTATAAACACTAGTAAGTTGTATACCACAAGTTGTGAGTATAACCTTATGATTATGCGGTTAATACCAAATGAAATGGCATCAGAGAGAAGTTCAATCAATGCGCTATACTCAGTGATATTGTTCATTGATCTACCAATACAAATCCCTTGAAAACTCACTAACTCGTCGTTCGGAGCAAAAATGGCCCACGTTGTAGAGGATAGATTATGCGTACTACGATTAGCACCATCAGCATACCCAAAAAATGGTTCTGAAGATTCAAACATATACGATGAAATGTAAAGCGAATTACTAATGTCAAGAAAACTCTAAAACAAACTAAGATAGTGAATGAAAATCAACAACATATATATATACAATATAATACAAAATATTACTACGATCATGATTAAGCATAAAAACATTTCAAATACAACCCATTTCTAGGTTGCGCCCACAGAATTCCATCGTAATCAACCAACTCATAGGCACCCTTAGCAAGAACTCTTTTGAAAATATAGGGGCCATGCCATAATGGCTCAAATTTTCCTGTACCTATTACATGAGCTTCTTGATCGTAAAGAAGGACCAAGTAGCCCTCTGATAAAATGCAAGGCAGGAATTTTTTATCGTATTGCACCTTTATATGTATCTTATGCGCTTCGTTAGCCAATTGGGCTTCACAACGTGTTTCATCAAGATGGATGAGGTTAAGGAGACATGCTTCTTCTTCTGAGGTGTCAAGTAACAAGTCAATTGTGAGTTTTAACGATGGTATTTCACATTGGATTGGTAAGATAGCTTCCAGACCACACGCCAATTGAAAAGGAGTAAATCCAATTGCGTTTCTCACCGAGGTTCGATACGCCCACAAAGTGGAGTACAGGATCAAATGCCAATTTCTTTTATGAACTCCTATCATTCGTTGAAGCATACATTTAATAATCTTGTTGATAGCCTCAACTTCTCCATTTGATTGTGGATAATAAGGAGTAGAAATATCATGTGATAATCCTAACTTGGCAGTCAATTCAATCATCATGTGGTTGCAAAAATTCTTCCCTTGATCTTGTAAGAGTGGCAAGAACAAACACTGCAGGGGCCACATCAGAACCACTTTGGAATCCTAGGACCTAGCCTTCCTGGATTCAGAGAGGGATCTCTCTATAAAGGTGTTTTCGAATAATATATCTTTATGTTCTTTTTTTATGATTTTAGGCTAGTTATGAAGTTATAAGGACTTGTTTTATTTTTGGTTGGATTAATTGATAGATTGAAGGATCAATGGTGTGACTGATTGGGGGAATGCTTCAACTGAACAAATAGACTGTAAGAAAAGATCAATCCATTAGGCTATGGAGTCTTAAAATGATTTAATTGTTCATCAACTCTGCAAGGGCATTCATAGGGCAAGCTAACTATATCAAATGGATTCTTTAGATTAGGTTGTGATATGAAACAATAATAAGTTGTGAAGGCAACAAATCTATAGTTAGTTAAGAATATTCTAGCTCTACTTAGACAAGAAAAGCCTTTTAAGGTAACTATTTGGAGCAATACAAAGGATAGGGAAAACCATAAATATCTTTGGGAAAACCTTCAATAAGCAACCTTTCAGACAACAATCTAGCAATCAAAAGACTACTTTCAAATAAGAAAACATATAAGATACCAATAAGAGTAGTCTAAGTTCAAACAGAAATAATCTAATCTTCTTTTGACAACTCTCAAAGACTCTTTAAAGCAACATTTCAAGGCAGGCCAGAGGGCAGGGCAAACCATAAGCCTCTCTGGTTTAGACTTTAATAATCATACTTTAGAGAAATATCCTAAAAACAATATCTCAAGTCCTACTCAAGGGAACATGGGCTCACTATAATTTCCTTGGTTTCACTCTATTGAATCATTTCAAAGACAACAAGCAAGATGTAACTAGAAGGCAATTAAGAATCTTCCAATCATATCTTGTAGAATAAAACATGAATATAAAGAAATACAGACAGAAATAGGGTGCTGAAACAACAAATCCTAATCTAAAATTTTTGTTCCTTTATCAGAGAAAATGGACATAATGGAAAACATAGGGAGAAACAATAACAATTTAGTAAAACTTCACCATTGATACAACTCAAGGATCCTGTGAACATGCTTGTTTTATTGATGATCAAACTAATTACAATACTCTAGGTACAATAGCTCTCTGCAACTCAAAGCTTTCTTCAGTTCAATCTAGCATTCCTCAACTAGCTTAGTAGTAGAAACCAATCCAATAACCATCAAGTAACCAATATTTGAAATGAAGTTCATATGCAATATTTATACGCAAAATGAGGAGGCACTGCCAATCTAGGGTTTTTAAATGTTATTTATTACAGATTTAATGATTTTTGACCTTTGAGACCATGCAAGGTCCAAGGAAAAATATCTAAAAGAGTTACTCTAAAATAATAACGTCTGAGTTATTTTAGTTGAAATATTTGACTTTTAAGGCTTGGTAATAACTTTGTAATAACTGTTGAGCTACTTTAAAATATCTCTGATAGTACAATAATTGTATGATGCCTTTATTGAAAGAAATAATGTTGTAGGTGGAAAAATATGTCTTTGGAGAAGTAATTGCTTCTTTGCTGAGTTATTCAAAGTTTTCTTTGGGTTATTTTTCCTTAGTTTAATCACAAAACTCTTCATTATGCCTTTCATCTTTTATTAAACCTTCATAATCTGTGTTTTTCACTTGTTTCTACTTTATGACTTTTTTGTTTGTTTTAGCCTTTATTTTAAACTTTTGGTCTTTATCCTTTAATCACTATTTTAAGAGCTAATCCTTTGTTTTAACTTTTGATTTGTAATTAGCCCTTTTTATCCTTCTGTTCTTCATTTCCTTCCTTTCTTCTCTGACTGTATCTGTTCTTTGTGTGTAGGCAGGGTTTCTTCATTGGCATAAGGGTTTATAACCCATCGATGATCATGATACATCGAGGGTTAAATATTTTATGTAAATCCTTGGCCTTCTTTATCTGTATTTGCCTCTCGGACTGTCATCCAAAGGTTATTTTATCATTTGAATTCCCCTCTGGCCATTAACACCATTAAACCTGCAAACACAAACAAATATTAACTTAAAACCTGCGGGATTGGATTAAACTGCATTTTGTGGGCTTCTTAGGGTTTAGGGGTGATTTGCAGAGTACGAAGGAATGCAGAGGGAAGGTTCGATATGCGGAACCAGGTGGGAGGATGAAGAAATTTGAATTTTGGCATGGGAGGTGGAAGGCGGTTTTGGGAAAACCATGGCGGTTTATTGCGTAGGTCATCAGTGGTAAGCAGTTTTGAGCAGAGGGTGCACAATTCCACTCAGCGTTGGATGTGTGTCCAGGGCTAAAATGCTCCTTTCGCATGGGTTGGGGTCGTTAAACCTTATCAAAAAAATCCACGCGATGTTTATTTTGAGCCGTCGGATCTCAAGAAGTGAGATCGATGGTGCAGAGGGTTTTGGGGATTGGCACGTAGGTGAGGAGGGTGGAGCCCAAGCGTGATGATGTATTCAAGTTTGTTACGTTGCGTAGAGTTGTGTTATTGTGAAATGGAGATCAGGAGTGCGATGGCCATTGGATTAGGGGAAGAGGCCCTGATCAACGGTGAGTATTCGGCCAAATATAATGGAAAGCGAGGGCCCACCTTTGATTTTTTTTTAAAAGGTTATGGAGGGCTTATTATAAGGTTGGTGGGGTGTGTAAGGTAAAAGGGAGGGGGTGTAGTTTATAGGAGAAGGGGCTAACAATAAGCGGAGGAAAAGGTTTTATGAGGGTAAGGCGAAGGCCTAGGCCGAAAGGGGCTTAATATAACAAAAAGGGCGGACTTAAAATAAAAACAGTGTTTTTATAAAGCTTTTGAGGGTCTGATAGGCCTAATTTTAAACTTTAAACAATGTAAAAAGGAGTTTTTACATTGTTTAAGGCCTTCTTAGAAGAAAAATGATGAATGAGGTCATTATGAGGGATTTTAGAAGGGGGGAAATGGGGATGAATGAGAGTGTAAGTGAGGTGATGGAATGAGGAAAATGGGCCCAGAGAATGGAGTTTTTTTTTTTTTTTTTTTTTTTTAGCGATAGGGTGAACTTAAGAAGACGAGAAAGAATGAGAAGATTAACTTCAATGAATCGAACTTTAGGATGATGAAGGCAGTGAGATTTATAGAACTCACAGTGTTTCTCAAATACTGTTTCTAGAAATCCAAAATCAATATTTATTCATCTTTTAATATCAACAAAAATTATAGATGGCTAACAACCACGATGATAAAGTGTATCGCCGATGATCAAATAATCTTTGGCTTGGTATCAAATACGTTGTTGTTCAGAGCAAGAGGTATCAGGTCGAAAAGTTTGAGTTTGGAGATAATGATGAAATCTCCATACCAAGGATCAGATGATCCGATCAGAAACATATAATTGTTAGGAATTGATGGTTCCAACATAGTTTTAGTACTATTAGAGGGAAGGTCACAAAGAAGCTCAACCAAAACTAAAGACTTCTCTGACTTGGATTTGATGAATTCCAAATAAAATTCCTGCAAAATGACAATCCATTTTGACTATTTTCCCCCAGCATTTGACGTGATAATATATAAGTCATGGGGTTGCAATCCAAAATGACAGTGTTCTTTCAGAACAGGATATAGTGGCGAAATATTTGGACAACTTGAACAGCTGCCAAGGCAAGCTTTTCTATGTACGAATACTTAACTTCTGTATCATTGAGATTACGACTCAAATAATAGATTGGATGTTCAATAATAGATCGGATTTTAAATAATAGAGCGGATGTTCCCATGAGGATGGTTTTTTTCTGTGTCAACCTTGTTAAAAAATGAAACAGATTTATGAGGACAGGTTTTTTTTCTTGTGTCAACCTTGTTAAAAAAATGAAATAATTGCCTATGAGGATAGTTCGTTTTTCTTTTTTCAACCTTGTTAAAAAATAAAACAAGTGCCTATGAGGATAGTTATTTTACTCTATCAACCTCGTTAAAAAATGAAACAGGTCATGAGCACAGTTCTTTTCCTATGTCAAGCTCACTAAAAAATGAAACAAATCCTCTCCTAATTATAATGAGTCTTCCATTTGATCTCATAAATGAACCTTCATTCCATCCAGGTATTAGTAACCAGTAGTTTACTTAGGTGAATGAAATGAAGCTTGGGGGGCATCTTCTCTTGCAGGCCGCATTCAACATGTGCTCTTGCAGGGGGCATTCAAAACATTCTTACTAATTGCACGTAATCAACAGTTGAATTTCGGGGGAAAAATCAGGTTTAGAGCTCCAAAATGCAAATGGTAACTATGGAATGGTAAAAATGAATAGTAAAAACTCTTTTTAATGGTCATTTAATTGTTTTCAAATCATACTTATTGCTATGACTATGGTTTTATTATGTTTTAATCATGAAACATGTATTTTTAATCCATTTGATGTTGTTCTGAACAGGTCTTACAACTGATGAACAGATTAGGCGTGCAGATTTATTTAAAGAATGATTTGACCACAAAGCATACTTTTTCTCCTTATTTTTCAAGATTTCTTAAAAATGAAAAAGGATTTGAAGTGCACTTTTATCTCTTTTTTGAGCTTCGATAACAGCAAAAAAGGAACCCTTGGAGTATTCTTTCAGCTCTTTTCAAACTCTGATAATATGAAAGTATTACTGAGCACTTGTCTTTTCGAACTCGTAAAAGTAAATGAATTGATATATACTCAGTATAAGTTTAACCCTTTTCCGGACTAAGATATATTATTTACGAAAAAGGAATACCTTGGTCAAACATGACTAAAGAGGTTCTCTTAGATATTATTTTACACTTTTTCGAATCTGAGCGATAACTTTATGAAAAATTACTAATGGAGTTTTCTTTCGTCCTCTTTTTCAAACTCTCTAAATATGAAAAAGGACCGAGCTATCACTATCATTAAGCTCGTTAAAACATAAAATAACGACGCGCTTTTTTATCATGGCAAGAATTGAGTTTTATTCATCGTTATACTTGTTAAATTATTAAATAGCGATAAATTATTCGCCCGAAGGGTTGAATTATAGAACAAGAAAATTTTATCCTCCTCAAGCTTGTTAAAAAAATAAAGAGGTACTGGTCGACAATGACTAGGAAAATTTTTGGAAAGTGAATAGAACTTTTTACGGTAGCGAGTCGCTCTTGAACATGACACTTCACTCCATCACCGTGATTGTTTGGGTTGGGTAATCTTCTTGAAAGTTTATTCATACCTATGGTTCATCATACCTTCACTTTAGTTTTGGGTCAATGCTACCAACTCATCACAGTGTCACCGATATGTTCAAGAGAAGTCATCCAGTGAATACTCACCCTTCTGCAATACCCATAAACCTTCATTTTCATGACCATCGTACCTGAAAATTGCTATATCAAGTCATACATGTATCTCTAAAATCAGTAACTCCCATTTCACAATAAGGTGGCTTCCTGTTGACAACAAATCATTATCTAGGAAGTTCACTTAGAAAAATTATGTTCCAGTACCATGAGGCTTGTTACAGCATCGACAAGATCCTCGCTTCTGGACTTTTGACCAAAAGATTTTGTTTGGCGTTCGACATAAAATCATCTATTCGCACCTTACGAAATGTACTGCAGTACCTTGAGGGCCATTGACATTAATGGTGGTTCTTTCGCGTTTGTTAACAGCTCACATCATTAACTGGTAATCAAATGATGTCTTTCCACGTTCGACTACAAATCATATATTCGCATGGCTAGAATTGTACTCGAATGATCGAGTGAACGAGATAAGAAGCCCCCAGATCTAGGTTCAGCCATTCGGGCTGCGATTTCAGGATTGTTGTACACATCATCTATATGGTGACCTTACATATATATTGTCATCCGAACATGGGCCTATATCTATAGGCATGTTTGTATCGGGAAACATTCCAATGTAGACGACTTTCTAAATTATGTACATGTGATTAGATTGTTTATGTGTTGAACATGGGAATGCCTACCCTCAGCAATTATGATCAAGATGATATATCATGATGTAATTAATTGTGATATTGGTGCAGGTTGCCACTCCGCTTCATCTCTAGCCCATCACAGTGTAAAGCATCTCAATCAAAATATTTTTATTATTCTGACTTCATGCTTTAGGGGGAAATTTGTTATAGGTCAATTTGGGCATCGTTCCCAATGACCTGGTTAACTAGACATCATCTCCAAGACCAATTAATAGGGTCTATCATCCCCTATCATTTGAGTTGCTACATGACCTAAGATAAAGAACAAGACAAATCAGCCATGAATTTCATCTGCAAAGGTTTCCAAGATTTGAAGTTTATAATATATCATATGGGAGCTCACCAATGCTGCCTCTAAAGGGACTAAGTTTGTTGCATATGTAGGTAGCCCCATTCAAGGCTTCTCTACAAAGCACTTCTCGACACTCATAGGTGCATTGGTCACATTGGGAGTGAAATTATCATTGTTCCAGAATCTCCACTTGGCTAGTGCCTTCTAGAAGAGTTCACATGTGTCAAACTTCGAATCCATATGTCCATTTGACATCTACAAGATTGGGAACATGTCTTTCCTATTATTGTAAAGTAATTGATTATAAAACTACCTTCATCTCCTCTATACATTGAGCACAGATCTTAGTTTTTGAGAAGGAAGAATTCGAGTAGAGAAATGTTGGTGGAATTTCAATTGAGGATTTCATTTGTGTAACATGCTACCAGAGAGATCTACATTGTGATGAGGTTGGGATGCTGTTGGAGATGGTCACTTCAAACCAATCACTGGGTTGTGATTTTTGAGCCACACTTTTGCCCAAAGTTTCATGATATTTATCGCATAATTAGATGCTTGTACCTAGTGTTTTTGTCCTTTTAAGTTGATGATTAGAGGCATTTAGAGACGATATATATTAATTTATGAATTCTTCTTATTATTTAAATTGATGGGTGTTTTGTGTGTAAATTTTATTAATAAATGCCTCCTTGGTGGCAGGTGAATAAGTCTAGTACAAGACTACGTTAAAATATGGATCCATGCATAAAAGAAATAGCTGGGTAGTTGAGTACGAGATTGCTATAGGTAAAAATATCAATTTTTCCACAAAATGGAGTAGAATCTCTAAATTCTGAGATGTGGGTTTTGTTCAGAGCACCATGTTTCATATAACCTAGAAACCATTTGGAAAAATTCGGCTTCATGAAGGAGTTATCGTCAGGGGAATATTCCACTGAAAACCATTTCTGAATGTGAACGTATTGGGTCAATTTGGGTTTAGTTTTTGTAGAACGGTTTTGGTTGACAACTTCAAACCAGAGAATTGAGTGCTGAAATAAATCTTATTTCTCCTCTAATTTACCCTCATAATAAACTTTAAGCCACAATATTAAGTGTAGAGATTTCCACAAATAAAATATGTCGAATTTAAGATCGAAATTGGTTTATGAGACGTCAATTATTTTCTTTAGAAATTCCACCTAAGACATGAAAACATGTCATTCACATTTTATACTGGACATTTTTTTGGACAATATTAATGCAACTTATACGTCAACCAATTGCTCTCAATTTACAAAGACAATAAACACAAAACTATACCAGATAGCACGCTTATCTCCTAATTCACTTCGATACTATGGTTTAGGGCTCGAGAATGGACCATATATAGTAAGACTGCATTTTTCATAGATATAGTTTGCAAATAAAATAATATGGAAGAGGTTATTGAAAAGTTCACTCAACTAACTCCACAAGAGAGAGCATCTTCTTCTTGTATGGGCTTCTTTTTTTTAATACTTGAGACTACAGGTTTCTTGAGCAAGTAGAAAATTAAGAGCAAGACAAACACAATTTCTGCCCAAGAAAAATGTATTACTCGACTGCTAATATATCATTTTTGTGTCAACCTTCCAGTCATGGTGGTTTCCTATCCTGCATTCAGATTTATGGATGAGTTTGCGAGCATTGGAAACAAGCCTCTTTCTACAACGTTTGGAGCCTCAAAGCTATCATTATTTATACCAGTTGACAACAATCCTTCAACTGCTTTGAGGAGTTTGATACCCTCGTCGATGAAGCGTCCTTTAATTTCTTGTCTTCGTCCCTAAGGATTCATCAATGTGAAGTCCGTTTTGCAGGGGCATCGCACAGCTATATGAAGGTCAAGTTCTTCCAGAAGCCAGATCACACTAGCTCAAAACTAAATTAGAAATAGAATCTCATTGTTTTGATTCGTATTAACCAAATCCCCTAAATTTTTATTCTATGAAACAAATTGACCCATTTAATTAGGAGTAGCATTGCTGCTATAAAAGGCAGAGGGTTGCGCACTAAGAGGAGGTCGAATTTCTCCAATGCAAAGTCGAATTGCTAAGATGTAGAAACAACATCGAGTTTTGTAGGAGGAACGTAATAGATATAGATATATAGATATAGAAGGCAGAGGTTAGAATGATGCTGGAGCTTGCTATGAAACACTGGATAAAGAGCAGGAACCAGCATTGCAACATTTGTATTATTCGATTTGATATTTGTGTAATTTGATTGATGTAGTAATGAGAATTTGCATTTCATTTACATTGATTGGATTTGATTTAGTATTTGTAAAATTTGATTTTTGCAGCAATGTGAAGTTCGTCTTTTAATTTACTTTCCAGGGTATTTTGAATTTCTGAGATAATGTGTTAATGTAGTTCTTTTCAGGTATATTGAGCTGGGAGATCGGGCCCATCAATCAGCTCATGGTCTAGATTCTTTAGGACTTATTTAGTTTATTGCTATAATGATTTATATCACTGCAGTTGTAGGTCTGCTTGTGTTTTATTGCATTTTCTAAGTTGTGTGTTTCATTTCCTGAGTGAGTGTGGTGTGCTTGCTTCAATTTCATTTTTCCATTTATTTTATGTTTAAAATATTTTCCATTTCCTTTACACTTTATGTTTAATTGCATAGGCTTGATTAATTGTGCTAATTATTTTTGTTCCAGCAATAAAATTAAAAATAGAATATTAATTAACATGTGCTTCTTATCAATTTATTTCACAACGAAACATATATTAAGTTGCAGGAATTTAAATGGGAGTAATCATGGTATAAAACCAACAAGGGATCATTTAATTTCATATTCATATTTTTTGGCACTTATAAATAACTTAAATTGTTTTATGAATTAATCTGGGGATTGTAAGGAGATCACGTTTATTTAAATACCAAGATTAGTTTAAATATATTTTTTGAACATAATTAAAGTGCCCAAGAGTACTCTTGAAAATATCTTCGCTTATTTTGCATTGAATATTTTCATACACCTATGATTTCTTTCCATCAATAGTATTTGCAAGCAACATTTTAAGTACCGATTTTAAAGCAGAATTTTAAGTATCAATTTTAAAGCGGCATTTTAAGTAAAAATCTTGAAGAATCATTTTAAGCATAGATTTTTATTTATTTAATGCTTTCATATTCACAAGTGTATTTATATTTGATTAAGAAGTTTTGCACCCTTTTCTTGCATAGATTATTAATTTGTAGTGTGTTCTCTTGAAATGTCTTGTTTATTTTCCCGCATGATTTCCTTTCTACATTAGTTCTAGGTTTTTGATTGGAAAAATCCTTGAAGCCGTATTCTGGCATATATTGTGCTACATCTCTAAGTCTTACGTCCCTCGGGTTGACAATTTAAATGTGGGTGTAACTCTAGCATTTATACCTCCCAACATTTTGGTGTCGTTGTCGGGGAGGCATTGTAGGATAAGGCCTCATGATTTGTTATTATTTTTCCCTTTCTTTTGCAATCAAATTTTAAATTAATGAGATTCCCCTTGCTTGCTGAAGCATACTAGACAATATTTCCAGAAAGCTCACAAGTGAGGTTTTCCTTTCCGCAAATGAGTGATTTTATTGCAAGTGGGTTTTGTTTCTTTTACTACAATTGGATTTTTAAGGAGTCATTTATTTCATTAGGTAAATTTCTTTTCTGCAATCTATATTATTCAATTTATGCAAGGTGTGATTTTCTTTTCTGCAAAGTGTGGATTGCTTTCTTTACTCCAATTGAAGTTGATTAATTTTTCGCTTTTACCTCCGTAGCACAACTAGAGGGCGGAGATGACGGTAAGACGTGAGTGAAGAGCCATGCATCTGCTTTTTCTTGGGGTCACTCCAAATTTTGGTTGCCCGTAAAGGAATATTTCAAGTTTGATGCTTTCTAGCTAGAAAGAAAATGTTAGGAAGTGTGATGTTATTCCAAGAATTATCTCAAATTCTAGCAGAAGCTGGAATCTCTACTTCACAGAAAAATCATATTTTGGCATCAATCAGGGAAAGATATATTCCTCTGGAAGAGAAGACTCATGAAGATTTGGAAGATCTTCCTAAGGAGACCGAGAAGTTGTGGATCATGCATGATGAGGAGGAGCCATTAGAAGCAGAACATCTATTTGATCTAACCTTCACTTTAGAGGATAAACAAAGAAATGTGGAGGATTTGCATGATGGACTGAATGTTACTCATGAATCAAGTGACCAAGAGTATATGAATCCCATAGAATATTGGTTCCAAATGACTATCAGTATTTGCTCCTCGTTTATCATTCAACAATTTGTAGCATCACATGAGTTAGTGGAGCTGGTACCTCATGTTCTCATATTTTCTTGCATATACTTTTCAAATTTGAACATGAGCATAATTATCCTTTTGTTGCACACCTGGATGCATTGGAAGTACTCCTATACTTAAACTTAGGAGTCTTATTCTTCTTAGTGTAGGGTAGGGTAGAAGAATAAATGAATAAATTTTTTATAATGCTATTAGGTTTTCGAAATTTAAATCGTAGCCATTGAAATTGCTTTTGATCCACATTATTTTTTAACACACATTCGTGAAAAATATTGTTGAGTACGATTCACTCTAATACCTCATGATTTTGCAAAAGTAACCATGATTAATCACTCTAAGAAGTTGTCGTCTAGGATATATATTTTCAGTTTCCCTTAGAAGGTACTATTTGAGAGCCCCCTATGGTGGACCACTCTAGTAAAGATCAAAATGAGTTGTCATGCGAACGCTAGCATTATTGACTCAAAGAATCTTTCAGACATTATCTAAGATATTTTTAATAAGTTTTTAAGGTAGAGGAACTATCCAATAATGAATAGTCATTAAAAAAAAATCACGCCATCCCGTACTCTTAAGGAGTAGATTTGTCTCCCTTCTTATTAAGTAACCTTTAAGGTTAATCATAATAAGAGCTTACAAAAGATTTAGGGGAGGATAGGAGGTCTCGTGATGAGTCGACCTACCACGAACATGAGACCTAACATGCATGACATTACTGATGTTGGTCACCAAGCCAGAGTGATGGATTCTAGCCAAAAAGCTAGAAGACAGGAGGTCTCATCATGAGCCGACCTATTCATCCATGTTACTTCTTATGAGTGGCACTGCCATCATCTAGTTACCAAGCCAGGATAGTGGCCTGCATCTAAAAATTAAAATAAACTGACTCTGAATCTATATTTACTAAGTGGGACAAAGACATTTCGCTGGGTCAAAATACATCCCTGTCGAGGTTATGGACACCTGCAGGCAACAGGGCCATGTCTATGGTATTAAAGTTAATTGCATACTATGATTTTCTTGGTTATCCTTCTCTTCCCCTGAAAATCATCATTTTAACTCTTGGAAATTTTTTTTAATATGGTTTGAACATGATGCTTTGAGTTCTATCTTTCAAAAATCAAGAATCTTTAACGATGTGATACCCTTAGGGAAGGTTATTATTTGTACTAGATTAAGAGGAAATGCAGTTTGGAATCTGGATGACAACGAAATTTAGAGTGTTCAATAAAGAGGTTGCTAATTGGTATCATAACTCACTTTGATCTTCATGGTATTTATAGTGATGAAATACTCAATGATGACTGCTCACAAGATGTTGGTTGATAATAATGTGTATTGATTGTAGTTGCCTCTAAATACATGCTACATGACCTAGGTATAAAATTGTTATAATAGGTGCATGAAACTTATGGTATTTTTTTTTTAAATTGCACCTTCTCAGCAAGAATTTGATTTTCATCATAATACTTTGGGTAGAAACAAAACAAGGGACAAGGTAGCAGGCATTGTAATATTTATGTTGCAGCCTAATGAAGGCATTACAATATCAGGCATCTTCGTCCTTGCTTGTTGAAATCTTTGATGACACACTTATCGGAAGCATGATCTTCAAGCATTTCCCCTACCTTCTTTTATAAGTTTTATAGTTTAAAGGTTTGTCTTGCACGAGGACATGCAAGAAGTTCAGCGTGGGGGGATGTTGGGCCGTACTTTTGCCCAAATTTTCATGATATTTATCGCATAATTAGATGCTTATACCTAGTGTTTTTGTCCTTTTAAGTTGATGATTAGAGGCATTTAGATACGATAGATATTAATTTATGAATTATTCTTATTAGTTAAATTGAAGGCAAGTGAATTAGTAAATTTTATTAATAAATGCCTCCTTGGTGGCAAGTGAATAAGTCTAGTACAAGACTACGTTCAAATACGGATCCATGCATAAAAGAAACAGCTAGGTAGTTGAGTACGAGATTTTTGTAGGTAAAAATATCAAATTTTCTAACAAATGGATGAGAATATTTAAATTCAGAGACGTGGGTTTTGTTCAAAGTACCATGTTTCATATATCCCAAAAACCGTTTTGAAAAATTTGGCTTCGTGAAGGAGTTATCATTGGGGGGATATTCCACTGAAAACCATTTCTGAACGTGGACGTATTGGGTCAATTCAGGTCCGGTTTTTGTAGAACGGTTTTGGTTGACAACTTCAAACTAGATAATTGAGTGTTGAAATCAATCTTATTTCTCCTTGACTTTACCCTCATAATAAACTTGAAGCCACGGTATTAAGTGTAGAGATTGCCACAAATAAAATATGTCGAATTTAAGATCGAAATTGGTCTAGGAGACATCAATTATTTTCTTTAGAAATTCCACCTGAGACATGAAAACATGTCATTCACAATTTATACTAGACGTTTTTTTGGACAATAGTAATCCAACTTATACATCAACTAATTTCTCTCAATTTACAAAGACATTAAACACAAAACTATACCAGACAGCATGCTTATCTCCTAATTCACTTCGATAATATGGTTTAGGGCTCGAGAATGGACCATATACTGAAGAACTTCCCGGATTATCCACAGTATCACGAAACATTTGTCCAGGACCATATATTAAATAACTTCCCAGATTATCCACGGTATCATGAAACATTTGTCCGGAAAGTTCTTCAGAAAATGATAACCAGAGGAACTTGAAAACCAAAATGGACCATATACAGTAAGACTACATTTTGCGTAGATACAGTTTGCAAATTAAAATAATATGGAAGAGGTTATTGCAAATTTTTCTCAACTAACTCCGCAAGAGAGAGCATCTTCTTCTGGTATGGGCTTATTTTTTTTAATACTTGAGACTACAGGCTTCTTGAGCATGTAGAAAATTCAGAGCAAGACAAACACAATTGTTGCCCAAGAAAAATGTATTACTCGACTGCTGCTATATCAATTTTGTGTCAACCTTCCAGTCATGGTGGTTTCCTATCCTGCATTCAAATTTATGGATGATTTTTTGAGCGTTGGAAACAAGCCGCTTTCTACAACATTTGGAGCCTCAAACCATCGTTATTTATACCAGTTGACAAAAATCCTTCAATTTCTTTGAGGAGTTTGATAATCTCGACAATGAAGTGTCCTTCAATTTCTTGTCTTCGTCCCCAAGGATTCATCAATGTGAAGTCCATATAGCAGGGGCATCACACAACTATACGAAGTTCAAGTTATTCCAGAAGCTAGATCACACCAGCTCAAAACTACATTGGATTTAGAATCTCATTATTTTGATTCTTATTAAAAAAATATCCTAAATTGTTATTCTACGCAAAAAATTGACCCATTTAATTAGGAGCAGCGTTGCTGCTATAAAATGAAGAGGGTTGCGCACTAAGAGGAGGTCGAATTTCTCAGAAGCAGAATTTCTCAAATGTAGGGGTGGAATTTCTCAGATGCAAAGTTGAATTGCTGAGATGTAGAACCAACATCGAGTTTTGCAACAAGAATGTAATAGATATAGATATATAGATATAGAAGGAAGAGGCTAGAACGATGTTGGAACTTGCTATGAAATGCTGGATCAAGAGCAGGGGCTAGCATTACAACATTTGTATTATTCAAGTTGATATTTGTGTAATTTGATTGCTGTAGTAATGAGAATTCTCATTTCAATTACATTGATTGGATTTGATTTAGTATTTGTGCAATTTGATTTTAGCAGCAATGTGAAGTTCGTCTTTTAAGGGCATTTTGAATTTCTAATATAATGTGTTAATGTAGTTCTTTTAAGGTATATTGAGCTGGGAGATCAGGCCCATTAATCAGCTCATGGTATAGATTCTTTGGGATTTATTTAGTTTATTACTATAATGATTTGTTTCGCTGCAGCTGTAGGTCTGCTTGTGTTTCATTGCATTTTCTAAGTTGTGTGTTTCATTTCCTGAGTGAGTGTGGTGTGCTTGCTTCAATTTCGTTTTGCCATTTATTTTATGTTTAAAATATTTGTCATTTCCTTTACGCTTTATGTTTAATTGCATGGGCTTGATTAATAGTGTTAATTATTTTTGTTCGAGCAATTAAATTAAAAATAGAAGATTAATTAACAAGTGCTTCTTATCAATTTATTTCACAACAGAACATATATTAAGTTGCAGGAATTTAAATGGGAGTAATCATGGTATAAAAACAACAAGGGATGATTTAATTTCATATTCATATTGTTTGGCACTTATAAATAACTTAAATTGTTTTATGAATTAATCTTGGGATTGTAAGGAGATCATGTTTATTTAAATACCAAGATTAGTTTAAATATATTTTTTGAACATAATTAAAGTGTCCAAGAGTACTCTCTAAAATATCCTCGCTTAGTTTGCATTGAATATTTTCATACACCTATGATTTCTTTCCATCAATAGTATTTGCAAGCAACATTTTAAGTACCGATTTTAAAGCGGAATTTTAAGTACAAATCTTGAAGCAACATTTTAAGTACCGATTTTAAAGCGGCATTTTAAGTACAAATATTTAAGAATCATTTTAAGTATGGATTTTTATTTATTTAATGCTTTCATATTCGCAAGTGTATTTATATTTTATTAAGAATTTTTTCACCCTTTTCCTGCATAGATTATTAACTTGCAGTGTGTTCTCTTGAAATGACTTGTTTCTTTTCTCGCATGATTTCCTTTCTGCATTAGTTCTAGGGTTTTGATTGGACAAATCCTTGAGGCTGTATTATGGCATATATTGTGCTACATCTCTAAGTCTTATGTCCCTCGGGTTGACAATTTAAATGTGGGTATAAATTTAGCATTTATACCTCCCAACAGTAACCTCCCCTTTTATCCATTAATAAATATTGCTTCTTACTTTCCCACATATCTATTTGTATAAGCTCATGTTTTCCATATTATGAATCCTTATCTGATGTATATGGTTTATGTTTCATTTATTTAACTAAATAACTTGAATAGACATCTGTATTATTGCTATTGTTGTTTAGTGTTCATCTTTGCAGGAAAATATTTTTGGACATCTAGCTTGGATTTGAAGCTACAACAAGAGTTACAGAAGGAGAATAGGAAGCGCTTGGACTCTAAGTAAGTTCTTTGATCTGTTCTTTGTGTCTATTTACAATTAGGAAAAGTAGTCGCAAAGTCTTTAATCTATTGTTCTATATAAGCACCTGTCTAGGGAAGAATTTTCTATCCATAATTCATAATTCCACATAACACAATATATCATAACTAGGTTTGGATTACCCACTACTTTAATGTTTGATAATGCATCTTACTTCCCAGGAACTGCTATGATGGAATTTGCAATCAAAAGAGGTTTTAAACTTAATTATTCTACAAATTATTACCCGCAAGGAAATGGTTTAGTATAATCCACGAACCAAAACTTGATTAGAATAATCAAACAAACTGTTGATCAAAACCAACAAAATTGGCACAAGTCATTGATATTTTATTTTTGGGCAGAACGAATAACTCAGAAAGCTTCTATTGGCACCTCTCTATTCAATATTGTTTATGGAAAATAAGTTGTTCTTCCTACGAATGTAGTTATTCCCTCCCTTGCCTTAGTTCAATTCATTGATGAACCTCCTTCTTCTTCATTACAACTTAGACAATGTCAAATTCTTAAGTTAGAAAAAGAAAGTGAAAAATCTAAGCATACTCATGCAAATCATCAACAAATAGTAAAAGATTCATTTGATTCAACTTATGTTACTCCAAAAAACTTTCAAATTGGTGATTTGGTATTGAAATGGGACAAAGTGCATGAGGAAAAAGGTAAACACGTGAAGTTTCAAAAACTCTGGCTAGGTCAATTTCAAATAATTGAAGAAATAGGTCCATCAACATTCTTATTGCAAGATCTATTAGGCAAAAGAGATTCTTTGCCTGTTAATGGGAAGATTTTGAAAAAATAATTTTCATAGAAGGTAACCCCTTCTATTCCCTGAATACTAGTGTCTTTTTCTTTCCCTTAGGAAAATAAAAATTTCTTAGTATAAAATTTTAACTTTTCAAATAAATATCTCAGATGATCCTTTTTTATTTATCGCTTATAGAAATAAGCTATGTTAAGGAAGAAATCAAAAGATTTGAAAGACAAATAGATTTTATTTTCACTGAAAGATGAAATTTCAATGAAGTTATTTATTCTTTGATGAGCTCTCATCTTTATATAGCATGATTATTCTATTATCAGTGAAGAAAAGAACCTTTAATGTAGTAAGGACTCTATTTTAGAAAAGCAATCTAAAACTCAACATTATCATCCAGAATACTCAAAAGGACCAATGATTCACTCCATCCAGGAAAACTTATTAATTTTTGGAAGAAATTCAAAAAATATTATACTAAAAAAATCTTAAAAGATAATAAGTCTCATCATGAGCTTGTTTACCATGTTCATAGGGAAATAGTTAAACTAACATTACCAATAATGCCTACCAAAATAGGGTAATGACTTGAGATTATATCAAGAGGAAAAGGGGTCTCATCAAGAGCCAACTTGATCAATTTAATTATAAATAGTGAAATACATTGTGATTATTTGGTTACCAACCCAAGACATTGGATTTTAAGTAAATAAAAATCAAATACAGAAAAAGAAAATCAATTTTCAAAAAAGATCAAGTGTAAAAGGTTGGAATTTATTTTTGGAAATTGTAAGAAACACTGGATGGGACAATGAATCATTGTTGGGTAAAAGGTAAACCTGCCAAGAGATTAAATAGTAAATATTTATAAATCTGATTTGTAAGAGCCACCTGCTTTATATTTTTGACCTGAGCAAAGACTAGTATATATTCTCATACTTATATTTTTAAAAGAGGAATTCTTATGAATTTTAATTAAGAGAAATTTCGTTGCTTATTAAGATATTATTTGTTTGAAATTCATTTCTGCAACTATTTTTATTCTCAAAAATGTTTTAGAAATTTCAAAAAGTTATTCAAAGATATTTGGTTCCCCCAAGTGAATCACCAATTGTTGTGCTATACAACAACCCCAATTTATTTTTATAAACGGGGACCCTTTAAAAATAATTATGAAATTCATTTCATTTATTTTTTTATCTTAAGTCAAAAAAACTTTAGGAAATAAAGTTTCTTTTGCTTTTCCTCTTTCATTCCTTAGTGCGCATCGTAATTTTCATAGCCTACAAACTTAAACAACTTAAAAATACACTAAGTCATGCGGGTTGAAATATGCACTAAGCTCTTTCCAAAGTCATATCAAAGTCTTATTTCAAATACTTCAATCACCGTTATAAACCAAAATCACATCGCGCCTCATTTAAACAATCAAAATTATAAGAAATTTGGTGAAATTTGTGATCACACGGACTTGAGAAGCCAATAAAGAAATAAATATAAAATTCCAAAGTCTGATAGAGCGCAGCTGCTTGACTTCTTAAATGCACACTTTGCATTTCGCAGGACTTAACTAAAATCAAACTCATTTACCACATCAAAGTTGCGATGTGTGATTTGTACAGATCGCGTTTTGCAGGATTTACGGGTAACATCATAAATGGTAATAGTTATAAGTTGTGATATGCGATGAATGGTAGTTAATTACTCAAGCATAAAAAATGACTCATGTCAAATCAAACTGAATATGTGATCCAACATCTTAAATTGATCGATAGATGCTTCACATGAAGGTGTAAGAGATTTGATGTTAAATTATTATTGATGATTAATGACATTTAATATAAATAAGGTTTGATATATTCATATCTACTTCGAGCATGTGTTGAAGTTATTTAATGCCATATTTGTTTCAATTATGTTTTCCTCTTTGTTCTTTATATTTTTAATGTTTTCTCTTTTCGCTTGAAATTAGGAAACCACTTAACAGAGTGAGGGAAATAGAGATGAACAAGAAAGGTAAAGGGATTTCCCAACTATTGTCTACCAAAAACTCAGATATGTCTCCCGTATTCTCAAACACCACCTGCAACAAGGAATGTGGAAGTTCTTCATGGGAGGAAATGTGTAAGCTTTTAGAGGATGAAAATCCAAGGGCAATAGTCAAAGTTGCTTCAAAATTCACGTCTATTTCTTTAGAATTGACCTACTTTGATTTTGCATGCTCATTCATCCATAAGGTAGCAACAAGGCCAAAGATTCCCCCTTATACAGATATGGTTAAGTGGGTAATTGACAACTTAAACATAGAAGACAAAACATTCAAGGATTCAAAGGGCGAGAATATTAGTTTGTTCAGGGAAGGAGATTTAAGGATAATGTACCACTTACCTGTCCCGCAGCAGAATTATGACAAAGCTTTAGAGAAAAACATCCTGACCTGATGAAAGTCGTAAAGGAATGGAAGGAAGATCAGGGCAAGCTTAAACAAGATAAACTCAGTACGTACCCAATAGCACAAATTCCTTCCCCTTATTGTTATGTTGTCGGTATGTTGTCTAGATTATATGCAAAACCTAATACCACTAGGTTTTCTATAGATTGGGTCCCATTTATTGACGCAATCGCCAATTCCTTAATTTTGATTTGGGAAAATATCCTATCCGATAATTTAGTCAGAAACACCATGGAGTATAGGAGTAAAAAAATTATTTCATCTAGAGAAATACCCCCCTTTTTATATGAGTACCTATGTCATGGATGCAATCTTATTTTATTCTAGTTTTCCTACCATGGGATGGAAATGGACAGCCCAAGACCCTACCCCAATCCACATTTACCACAGAGCTCTTTGGGATTCAAACTTCCATCTGCATTTTTACAAAATTTTCCATATAGTCATGTTGCCTATGCACCAGATGATACTCAATAAGAAAGCCCCTAGGGTTTCCAAAGAGGGTAGTACAGACATTATATCTATTTCTAGATGGTTCATAGAGGAAAGTTTCATTTATGTCAGATTATTTGGGAGTTATGCTTCTCCTCACGTCTTTCCACATTATGTTCCTGAAAAATTACTTGCACGAGAGATATCCTACGAGCTTGTTGTAAATGGTATTTGAAAAAAAATTAAGCATCAAAGTCAGGCAAGGAAGGTGGTCTACCCCATATAGACAAATCCCACAAAAAAATCTTATTTAAGGATCTGGAAGCACAGATAAAGCAAGCAGAGAAAGTAGCAGTGAAAGCATCAAGGTTGACAAAGGAAATTACTGAATCTGTACGTGAACAGCTGTGGAAAGCAGAACTTATCAAAGTGTGCATGTCTGAAGTGCTCTCATAAGTCAAACAGTTGGAAGCATAGTAGAAACAAAAGGCAGAAATGCAGGATGAAATGATTAAAAAGGTAAATAATTTTGATCAAGAAAATTATTGGAATTTTCTGATCAAACCTTATCATCAGTACCAGACCCAGCAGTCTTTAACAAAATCGACAAGAAGATCGTAGCCATCACTCTCAAATGTGGTATTCAAGGGACAGGTCAGATCGAGGATTTCGCAACCAGCTCAACTCAAGCCCATGCTAGATATTTTTCAACTTCGGGATCAAATCCAAAATAAAGATCAAAATTCATAAACCATATTATTACTTTATTTTCCTAGATTGTAGTTAAGGTTAGTCTTACGAGTATGGTTTTTTGAAACCTCCTCTATTTTTATGTAATAATCTATTTTTAAAACATAGTTAGTTTCGTATTTAAACCCCTCTCATTCATTTAAAGAACGGTCCAAAAATTTGTCAAAAACATTCTCAAAGAATGCACTATTGTAAGTTTGTGAATGTTGTAGAAATTTGAATAATAGTTGAATTATTCACCGAGATTATCCTGGTCACATACTATTTGAGCTTCATACATAACACATAATCTCTTCTACACATTAATCATCACATGCGGAAATAAAAATAACAAGCGGTATTGAAAACATTCACATGCGCACATAGAAATTCAACACATATAACACAGTATGTATACCGAGGAAAGCTTACAACTGAAAACCCCCTCCTGTTTGTATATTATAATGAATAATAATCATGTAACAATCTCAGTACAATACTCCTCACAAGTACTCAGTACTGTCTCCAAAAGTTACACACAAACTAGCTCATTTTTGAACAAGTCACGGGTTCAAAACTCCTCCACTGTTTGCCTGCCTCTACTGCGCAATCCAAGATGAGAGAATAGATGGAGATAGTTAAGATGCTTGAGTTAACTATAATACTCATTGTAATCTCCTCCAATGATTGAGAAAATATCATACTATAGTCACAATACATTAGTGAACTCCTGCCTACCCACTCTAACAACGGTCTCCTTGTTGTCCATGCATTCTTTGTTAGCGGTGTGTTCTTTAGTTGAATAATGAGTTAATAATTAGTGAATTAATTAATAATTAATTCACACCACTCATCACTAGTGTATTTTCCAGTTAGACTAAATACAACTAGTTCAACTAAGTTAAACCGAACACAACTCCATCAAATCCTCAATCAACTCCACCAAACTCTGCCACATGAGTTCTAACTGAAGTCAACCATGCAATAGCTCAACTAACCCATAGGAAATTCGAATTTCCTTTTTCCATCTGCATGTGCCACATCTGTAGCTCGAACTTAAGTGCTCCAAGAGGATAAGATAATGTTTATAGTCCAAATATTATTAAGGGTTAATAATATTTGACTGACCTATTTTTAGACAGGCAGTCTAAAAATAGACTTCGACCTGTATGTCTAAAAATAGTTGTCCATCTATTTTTACCAACTTGACCAATCATCCAAGAATAGCATCCTGCAACTCCTAGACCATGCTCCATATGTCTAAAAATAGACATAGTCTAAAAATAGACATAGTCTAAAAATAGACTTTTCGACAAAAAATCACATGTGTGGTCCCCACCTAGTTTAGGTGATCACTTTCCAACTAGGATCAGGAAAGATGTTTCAGGAGGCCTCCTTCACTGTTTCTTGTTGCCATTTTCAACACTCCCTCTCAACAAGAAAGGGCTGTCTTTGCATGCGACATGCAACTCCATGCATTCGCCCTGCAACCTTCACAAGCGCCATGCAACTCCATGCATGCGACATGCAACTCCATGCATTCGCCATGCACCCTTTGCATGCGCCATGCAAACTCATGCATGCACCATGCAACTCCATGCATGTGCCATGCACCCTTTGCAAGCGCCATGCAACTCCATGCATCTGCTTTGCAACTCCTCTGAAACTGAATAGGCTCCAAACAACTCAATCAATCTGATGCATCTATCATCAAAGTCTTCGACTTCTGCTTGGCCAATTTCACATGTCATCAGGAACCACTGTGCTGTTGATCTCTTGCACCCATGCACTTTGCACTTGCTGTCAACTCTGATCCACGCTCCAGTATCTAACACTGTCACTTTCATCTGCCTGCATCAATCCAACTGATCATGCTACTGCTGCACTGTGGGTACCTCGTAGCCAGGTTCAATTTATGAGATCCACACCATCTCATGAATCTTGCCCAGAAAACTCCTCTTGGGATCAATCATGCATGTCGCCCCACCTCTCACTTGGTGGTATAGCTGCATGCACTCCCTCTGCCCATTTAGCACGAAATTTCTCTGCATGAGTGGTTTCTTCCACTCCATGATCCTCTTCTTGTGGCTGCTCCACATCCCGAGGTTCACTATCACCTCCATGCAAAACTTGCTCCCTCTCAAGCATCATTTGCATGTCTTTCTCCTGCTTCCCAACAGTAGGAAGATCCATAGAAATCCCATCTACTTCAAGTCTGTAGAGATTCTTTTTCCGAATCCCAACCCTCTTGACTTGTCCCGTTGCCTTATGGCAAAGGAAAACTTTTCCTTTTCTGAAGACAACTTCATACCCTTTATCCTCTAACGTTGCGACTGAGATTAAATTCTTTGTTAGACCTAGTACATGCAATACATCTTGTAAAAGAATGAGTTTACCTGACTCCCTCTGAAAGGTTATGGTACCAATGACGGTCGCATTGTATCGTCCACCGTCGCCCAACTCAACATGCATCTGGAGACCTTTCTCCACCAAGTCACTAAATAGATTTGCATCTCCCGTCATGTGAAAGGAAGTGCCACTATCAAAATACCACCCTGATCCCAATGCACTAGACACCATGCATGCGATCAATGAGAAGTCCAGCTCAAATTGCGAGGCAAGAGCCTCACCAGCTGCAGCTCCAGCAGCCTGCTTGTTCTTCTTCTTTTGTGGACAATTCGTGGCGTAATTTCCATGATCGTGACAGTGAAAACACTTCACTTTGGACATGTCACACTTTTTACCATCCGCACCGGATTGAGAAGCCTTCTCCTTGCCCTTCCCCTTCCTTGCTTTGGCAGCCAAAGTGCAGTCTTCTTCATCAGATATCTTTGATGAAGATCCATCTCTGGTACTCCGCCGGATCTCCTCTTGCACAAGATTAGACCACAGTCTTTCCCATCCTGGCAAATTTTCTCGACCATTGACACTGTCCTGATATGCATGCCAACTTTTCGGAAGCCCGAGGACAGCCAAGCTCACCAGCTCCTCATCATCCACACTAACTCCTACACTCCCAATTTCATCCCTGCAGTGGACAAACTTTGTCAAGTATACTGGAATAGTGTCATTCTTCTCCATCTTTATTTTCCTGAGTTTATCCTTGAGCGCCAAATTCCTTTGGTCACTCTTGCTCTGGAAAAATTCTGTCAAAGCTTTCCACATCAAGAATGGAGAAGCTTTACCATGCAGGCTGGATACTATGTGATCCTTCACGCCCTCCAACAGAATCCTTCGACACCTTGATGTCTTCTTTTGCCAAGCTTCAATCACAGCAGCATCCGTAGAAGTAGGCTTTGGAATTTCTTTCTCTATGAATTCCAACAGCCCATTGTCATCTAACACTGCCTCCATCCTATCTTTCCATGCAATATAATTCGAGCTGCCTTCCAAGGCATACTCCAATCTAAATCCGACGAAAGACATCTTTGCTTTTGACACCAAGAAAAATAATTCTGCAATTCGAATTCCAACAGCTCCAAACTCCACTGCTTCCGATCTAAAATTCGTGAGAAAAAATTATTTCCAAATCAGAGAGCGACTACATGGGCATTTACCAGACCTTTCGCCTTCAAATATGGATGAATCCGGAGGCTACCTGGCCCGATTGCAGACTCTACCTGAAGAAATAAAATGCAATCACTTTCTGAATAATAGATCTGATGATCAATATCGCTCCGATACCATGTATAAATTTGAATAATTTGTTGAATTATTCATCGAGATTATCCTGGTCACATACTATTTGAGCTTCATACATAACACATAATCTCTTCTACGCATTAATCATCACATGCGGAAATAAAAACAACAAGCGGTATTGAAAACATTCACATGCGCACATAGAAATTCAACACATATAACACTGTATGTATACCAGGGAAAGCTTACAGCTGAAAACCCCCTACTGTCTGTATATTATAATGAAGAAGAATCATGTAACAATCTCAGTACAATACTCCTCACAAGTACTCAGTACTGTCTCCAAAATTTACACACAAACTAGCTCAGTTTTGAACAAGTCACGGGTTCAAAACTCCTCCACTGTTTGCCTGCCTCTACTGCGCAATCCAAGATGAGAGAATAGATGGAATGAATTCGAATTCCCTTGGCTTTAACTGTGCAATACTCATTGGGAATTTCCTCCAATGATTGTGCAAATCTCATGCACACTATAGTCACAACTGATAGTAGACTCCACCCTTTCACCCACCTCATGCTGTATTCTCCTTGAGCACACATCATACATTGTTGTTAGCGATGTGTTCTTTAGTTGATTTATGAGTTAATAATTAGTGAATTAATTAATAATTAATTCATACCACTCATCACTAGTGTATTTTTCAGTTAGACTAAATACAACCAGTTCAACTAAGTTAAACCGAACACAACTCCACCAACTGTATCATCAACAGCACCAAACTCTGCCACTTGAGTTCTAACTGAAGCCAACCATGCAATAGCTCAACTAACCCTTAGGAAAAGCATATTTCCTTCTGTCAGCTGCATGTGCCACATACATAGCTCGAACTGTCAAGGCTTAAGTGCTCGAGGGAGGGGTGGTGGAATGTTTATAGTCCAAATATTGACAAAGGTTGGCATGTGTTTTGAACGTACCTGTTCTGAGCAGACGGTCTAACAATAGACTTCGACCTGTATGTCTAAAAATAGTTGTCCATCTATTTTTACCAACTTTACCAATCATCCAAGAATAGCATCCCGCAACTCCTAGACCATGATCCATATGTCTAAAAATAGACATAGTCTAAAAATAGACTTTGCGACAAAAATCACCTGTGTGGGCCCCACCTAGTTTAGGTGATCACTTTCCAACTAGGATCAGGAGAGATGTTTTAGGATGCCTCCTTCACTGTTTCTTGTTGCAATCTTCAACATTCGTATTTAAACCCCTCTCATTCATTTAGAGAATGGTCCAAAAATTTGTCAAAAACATTCTCAAAGAATGCACTATTGTAAGTTTGTGAGTGCTTTGATGAATTAATGGAACACAGTCTATTATCCATTAGGGTAATTTTGAGGTCTAAAATGGGCCTCCTAAGAGAATTATAAAATAATAGTGGAAATAAAAAATAAGGTTTGATGATGTCATCAAATTTTAGAGGGAAAAATGAAAAAACTAATTTTTCAACTCATATTTTCAACTTATCTCCCAAAGTTTTTACCCAAATTTCGAGTACTCGTTGGATGAAAATTTTAAATCCTCATCTAAGGAGTACCCATTTTGCATACTTTCGATGGATCCTTCTACACAAAAATAAAAAATACATAAAAAACATGATTGTAATCACGTTTTTTTTATGTATTTCTCATTTTTCGTGTACAAGGGTCCATCGAAAGTATGAAACATGGCTGGTACTCCTTGGATGAGGAATTAAATTTTTCATCCAACAAGTACTCCTACTCGAAATTTGAGTAAAAACTTTGGGAGATAAGTTGAAAATATGAGTTGAAAAAGTAGTTTTATTATTTTATTATTTTTTAATATTTTTACCCTTTTATTGAAAAAATGGTGAATCATCCCCCATGGTTGACATCATCATATTGAATCCTATTGGTTCTTATAAAGTTTTTTTTTTTGTACATTTTTCTTAGGAGGCCCATTTTAGACCTCAAAATTCCCCTAATGTTTTGACATTTGAAGCCGTTTAACTGATGTTGCACTACTGTACTCTTTAAACTACTTTAAACTGAAGAGGAGCAAGTATATAATGTCAGTTTACATGAGTATAACTTCGTACATATGGTACTTCTATTCACTTGTATTAATTCTTGCTTTCTAGATTGACAGTCATCTTTTTATTGCATTATATATTTGAGATTTCATTATAGATGAATGTTACATGCAATTATGTTCTAATATTTGTCTATAATTTCTTATCTGATATATAATCACACATATGAATGCAATATACTTTTGTAATTCTTCTAATAAAACTATTTTTTTTAAAGGATCATCTTACATAATTTTCATCTCTTTCAACTGTTAAATAATCGACATTACAAATAGTTGAAAGACATCTCTTTAAATCGCATAAAGGAAGAAACACCTCGGGTATATAGTAGAATATATAGTTTAGATAGATGCATATGATAGATTAGAATCATTTTCCATTGCATGTTATATAATAAAAACACACCCAATATCATTCCTTATTAGGAAACTGGTCCCACTATCCCGAGTCAAAGCCACCACGCCAAACGGAAAGGGAGTTGCTTTAAGGTCCAAACCTGGTGTTTTTCCCCCATGTTGTGGCAGTGAATTCTGAGGCCTCAACACAATAGAAATAACAACAAGAGATTCTCTCACATCACAATTTGACTTAGATTTCACCCCCATTCCTTGCATGGAAATCACAATAAGAGGGATTGAGTGGTACCTAGACTCTGGTGCTTCATGTCATATGAAAGGAAATAAGTAGTTCTTCAACAACCTAGAGGAGAAGGACATGAAATTACACATATATCTTGGTGGAGATGATGGGAGATATAGTACTAAAGGGATTGGCACTGCCACCTTTAAAACGACTTGAGGATTCCATATTCACCTAAATAATGTAATGTATATGTCTGGTTTGAAGAATAAAATATTTTTTGTAGCTACATTTGAAGGTATTTGATATGATGTGGTGTTCAGTAAAGGGAAGGATTTTCTTAAGCATGTTTCTACTGGAAAGGTAAAAAAAAATCAGTGCTCGAGATAAAAATATCTACAAGCTAGAGGTATATTTTTCCATGTATGCAGTTATACCTCTAGGAGTGAGGTGGGGAAATGTAGAGACTTATTCCCAGAGTTTCAAAGATTTGGGCAGGGTCCATACGAGAGCAGGAGTAGTTGCATTTTACTCTTCTCATGGATAATTACCCTTGCTACAGGGGCCCATAATATTCAGTAGCAGAAGGATCAGTGTCAGTTGATGTAGTCAGAACTTGAGTGATAGTTTTATAGGTAGTAGCGGTCAAAGACTCGGGAGATATTTGCAGCTTAGAGACACATTTAATTTAGTATTTTGGATTCTTCTCAATTACAGTTGTTGTTGTCAACAAAAATAGTGAGAGGGATTGTTAGTTGTGTTACAGTACATTCCTACAGAGGATCATGATTGGGTTTGTTCAAAACCCTTTTCTTGCTAAGATGGAGTGCTAAATTTTAGCAATAAAATGCTTCATTTTACTTGTGCCTTAGTCAAATGGATAAATTTGAATTTACACATCAACAATATGAGTTGAGATGCAGTTATCAGTAGTGACATGGCCAAGTCACTTAGTTAAGTTAGTCAATTTGAGTTTGTGGGCAAGACATAGAGTTTTACATGAGTTGATTGCTAAAATATAGCAATCTAGTGGAGTTATAATTAGTGAAACTTATTTATATGAGCTCTAATCATGAATATAGTCAGTATCATTTCAATTGAGTAGTTGTAATTGATGTTAACTCACCGATCTCTCAGTTAACTAGTCAATTTACTAAAAATATGTTTAAATTGCCTAGTTGAGTGGAGGGAAAATGTATAATTTTATTTATTGTTGTATACTAGTGAGCGTACAGAGTTTACATGTATCAAGTGAGCTAATTTCCTCGATAATTGTGCAAGGAAATAGGATATTTCTATTCTTTAGGAGTAAGAATTGTGCAAGGAAATAGGAGGAAGTTGGAGGCATATTTTGGCTAAGCATTCGTCAAAGCAGGAAAAGCAGAAGATCAATATCTCAATGCAGGTTGAGCTTCAAGGATTGAAGTTGTCATTGTAGTTGATCATTGTCTCATCTGATATAATACAAAATAGAGGAGGGATTTTTTTCTAGTTGGGTTCTCCGGGAAAAATACTTTTTTCATTTTGATTGAATGATTGCATGTGTTTATATTATATGTTTTCTCGTCTGCGGATTGGGTAGAAGAAATTTGTGTCTATTGTTTTTAGTTTTAATTCATTATCACCTATGAATTTAGAACTATTTCTACAACCAATGCAATAAACATTGTCCTTTTAAAGACTAATATTATTGATTAATTACTTTAGTAAATATCAAAACCTAATTTTATAACATACTTATTCTATATCACTTGTCCTATCTATCATTACATCATCCTATTTATCATTACTTATCCTATCAACCTTATATGTTATAATCATTCTATTAACATGCCATTTATACTCCTAATCATCCCATTACCATTCCTATACCCATTATCATGGAAAATATATTCTAATTTATTAGTGATATGACTTCTTTATACCCAAAAAAATGTATCAAAAGGGAAAGGAGTTACATTTCCTTATGAGTAAAATTCGCTTTTATTTATGCTGTATTTTAACATTTTATTTTAACACTTAGTTCAAAAGACTAATTCCTCTACCACCTTTGAGACTACATTCATTCCAATTGTATACCTCAAATCCTCACCTCCAACCTCTATTGTTTGACTGCCACTCTCATGAAACAAAAACATAGTGACTAATATATGTTACTAACTAAGCGAGAGAAGGGAATGAAAGTAGGGGTATGCTTACAAATACATAGAATAATGGAATATACATCACTCTAGGTATTCTATGCTCAAACATATTAGGAAAATGTATTAATTTTTGAAGGATTTTTTTAATTTTAAATTCATAAAGATTTTGAGCTCTGAGGTTACTTGAGTTTCGAGCTATAATTTACATGAAGCAAAGTTTGAAAAACATATTTTTTTTATTGAAACACAAAATTAGCTCATGGTAACTCAAGATTGAAACATATTGCAAAAACAATTTTGTGTCAATAATGATGATGTAAACATATAATTAAAAATGATTTTGTATGAATTTTAAGTTGCAACAAAAATTTCACTTAGTAATATTCTTCCTCTTATAAATTTTATATACAATGTTTTCCAAAGGCATGAAATGTTGACAAAAAAAGAATCTACATGATTTTTGATACAAAGTTTTGAATGGTAATTAGAGTAGAGCCCTCTAAACTTGAAGTGAAAAAATCACATCCTGAAATAGTTTCCATTATACAAGGAGGGTGGTTGGAAATTTTCTCTAAGTTTCATGGGTTTAATATTGAAGTATCCAGAGCCTTTTCTCATAACTTTGATGGAGAGAATGCCACAATACGAAATTTAATTATATACTTTTCTAAGAACATTTTGTCACAAGTTACAAGGTTTTCCCAATTTAGGGAATGATGGTTTAAAAATAAACATTTGGAAGAGAAGGCATGGACCCCATTTTTGAATAAATTAAAAGAAAAACCCAATTGGATTGGAGGTATACTCAGGACATGGTTGAAGCAACATTGGAAATAATTTGTTTGCTTAATATAAAATCATATCACATGTGAAGGCAGGTTCAATGTTATATTCATGCATCATGTTGATATTTTGAAAATTTTGGATGAGAAGTACCTAAACATGCCTTATTATCTCTTGAAAAATCTTGAAAATTCTGCTAAACATATTAAGAAATAGTCCAAAAATGAAGAAATAAGGTTATACCATCATGGTCTTATCAGACTGATAAGAAAATGAGAGATACAAAAACATGAAAAAACTTAGGTGCAATTTCTTAAAGACAATGAATTTATTGAGAAAACTATCAATGAAGAGGAAGAAACAACATAGGAGAAAGAAACGTTGGAAGAGAAGTAGATATATGAGATTCCTCCACCAACATCTCAACCAAACAAATCACCAAAGAGGGTAGAAAAGGAGGTTGTTACATACAATAGAAGAATTACCATAGAAATGGAAAATCAAGGGAAATTTGACCAAAAAGAGGAGCCACCTTTTTCTAATATTTAAAAATGGCCAAGAACTAAGTTTTCTACATCAACCGCCTATACCTTGGAAGTAGATCAAGATCAACAACTACTCTATGATTACATTGAATCCTTGGAGGAAAAGGAGAAACAACCTTAAATAGGTGAGATATGAGAGAATAATTTAATATGCATACATAGGAATAACCTATCTTCATTGAGGAATAAAACTCCCCCATTAAAGAAGAGTTTGAAATATAGTCAAAAGAAATCCCAAACAAGAAAAAAGAAAGGATCCTATGTTTATTTTTGAAGGGACCATCAAAAGGAAGAAAAGAAAGATTAGGAAAATGAAAAGGACCATTTAAGAAATGAAATTCAAGTAAAGATATGTCAAGAGCCATAACGAATTGCTTACAAGACACAATATTACTCTTGTGGAAGAGAATGAAAATTTGAAGGAGGAAAGAAAAATACTTTAGGAGGAAAATTTATTTGTTTTTAAATAGGCCAATGATTGGTATCAACAAACAAATGAAATGAAAGATAGAAACAAAAGGATAAAAGTAAAGGTGTTAACAAATAAACCAAGGAAATAAATACAAAGATATAGTGTGGATGTACTTATCATAGCAATAAGAGATATTTGACAGTCAACAACACATTTTTGTACATGAGGAGATGCAACAACTTCTTCATGGGGAGATTTCAATCCTTAATTTTGGTGAAGATTTTCCATGACAATAAACTTTATTTCGGCCTAAATAAAATTATCTTCCATGACTTTTTCCACCTTTTGTTTCTATATTTCTAACAAAACCATCTCAAAGATATTTTTATCATTTCTTTTTAATTTTTGAATTCTAGGAAATTTTATACATTGCAATTCACTTTTACCATATTTTATAGGAACTTAGGCATTCTGGTAATCTCTTAATCGTTGAGGTATTTTTAGGTGATCTAAGAAAAAACATGAGATGGGTTTTGTTCTTTGTTTTCCCTAGATGGTTAGTTTCCTATTGGATTGGAAAAAATTTCCTCACACAGGCTAGATTAACATGTGGTCAATAGGAAAATACATGATTTTGGTAAGAAAATCCACCCAGGTTTGAGTGCTCGTGAATTTTCCATGATTTCAACCACTATGGAGATCAAATCTCATCCAAATGAATGTCTAGAATAACAATTGGTATATGGGCTAGAGTACTATGGAAAATGAGATTCTTTTTGTTTTATATAAATATGAAAGCAAGTGGTGCATGAGGAACATGCTAAGAATTTGAGTTTCTAATTTTTTCACAACCATATACTCAAACAAAATATGAATTGAAGCCCTGTTTCAAGCTTCATTTTTATTAATATATCGATTCCCTTTGATTTCCTTCAACTGGTAGTCTTCAATTGTGTAAGTTAAGGCATTGGATTGTCTCCATTGTCTAAACACGTGCACTATATTCTTCGTTGTTCATAACTATGGATTGATGTAGAAAAATTGATAGTATATATCTCTGAGTTTTCCATTTTATGTTAAAACTTTAATGTCCAAATAAATCTTTGTTTTTATTTTTCATAAATCACTTTGTTTGTACACTAATTTTGTATTTTCCTTTGTTCATAAATTCTCTATTTAAGTACATCCTTGTTACTTCTTTATCAAAGTTAAATGTTGTAGTGTTCTTGAAAATTTGAGTTTTATTTCCATATAATAGCTATTTCTTTTGAGAGACAATTTTATTGTTGCACAATTAAGTAAAATATTGAGGAGTCTAATGGATTATTGTTGCAATTCCTTGAGCCACCCAAGGGAGTGAGCCAAAGGCTCTACAACTAGATTTTCTACTAGTAAGAACCCTAATGCATTCTTAATCAACCAATTCAAACTTGAATCAAACTTGTTTTCCTTTCCTTAAAGTAAATTTTGTTCCAAGCAAGTGTGTTAGAATTTCTTCTTTGGCCAATAACCTACATAAGTGAAAAGATCACCATTGTTTGGGTCTTCCTTAAGGCTTCGATTCCGACGCTCTATTTGTTTTCCAAATTCATCTTTTGTAGTCCAGTCTCCCCAGATTGATTAATTAGAATTTTTCTTTGAGTTTATAATCCAAACTTTGAATTTTACATTGTAATGATTTATCTAGTATTCATGATTTCATTTCATAATGGTTTATATTTTGTTTTCAAATTTCATCTTTAGTCAAAATCATATCAGTCATGATTATAGATTATACTAATAGAGTAAATCTAAGGTTAGCTTTGCACATATAATGATGTGCTTCTAAGTTCACGAACTCCTAGGTTGACAAATTCATGTCATAATTTATGAAAGTAAATTAGACCAACAATTATTACGTTATTTTTAGGATTATCTATCTTAGATAAACTTGTAACCATAGTTTTACAATCTAAATGAGATTGGCAATTTTTCCTTTCTAAAATTTGTAAAATTTTCTTTTGTCTCCTAATTTCAACTAATGGATTGAATTGGGTGACTTACCACTTTTTCTTCATGAGACAGGAGATTGAGTGGAGATATGACAATTTAAGGATAAATAGGGCAATTGCATTCTTTCCTTTCAATGACTTTCTCATTGTTCTTGGATTTATATATCATGAACAATTGTATCCCAAGAAAATTTGAGTTATTCATGTGAAATAACAATTTCTAAAATATAATAAAAAAAATTGAAGTAATGCTTATTTTATTATGAGAATGAATCTATTGAGGAATTGGAAAAGTCATTAAAATGAAAAATATCCAAAAATAAAGTAAAGCCTTTGTCCCTAGTATGGTTTCTTAAAATATGTTTAGGATGCATAGAAAAAACTTCAATATTGTAATGTTAAGTGAGATAGGTGGGATAGTTACCCCATGTTTAAAGCCCAAGTGATTCCCCCTAGGATTTCAAGATGTTTAAGCATTGAAATCTGAACTTTATTTTCAGATATATTATTTTTAATATATTTTTATAAATAGAAAAATAAATAAAAGTAAAGGTACTTGTACAAAAAAATTCTAAAGAGTGTTTACAAATAATCTTGAAATAATTAAGAAATAATAATGAAAAGAAAATTTGAAATAGTAATCGTTAATAAATTTCAAGTAAAGCAACCAAAGAAACAAATCAACAATGATTTTATTAAATTACCAATTTGAATATTCGCCGAACTGTCTTTATAAATCCTTATGAGGACTTGAAGTAAGAATGTACCTCGAAGGCTCAGATGTAAAAATGAATCATATAAAGATGACTAAGTGCCACAAAAGGAAAATATCATTAAAATATGATATGGACCATCTCAAGTATTGTGGTACACAGTCAAAATTTCTAAAAGATATGCACTAATTAGCACTGAATAAAAATCAGAACTTCTAATAATCACAAACTAATACAAAAAAATAAAAAACCTCAAAGGAGACAAAAAATAAATGTCACTATATCATTCCTTGCATTTTTAAAGATATTTTTATATCAACAAGATAGTTTAGCCTAAAGAATATTCAGAATGAAAAATGAATAGTCATCACAAAAAAATCAATCTCAAAGCTTTGGCATACCTTCCATCAATCCCCCTCGCTTTTTCCATCATAAACTCTTCCTTTTTTATACTTGAACCAAACAATTATTCAGTTCTTTCCATCATAACCTCTTCCTTGTTTGTACTTGAACGAAACACTTATTGAATTCAACAATTTCCTTCAATAATCATAATATTGTTTTTTTCTCAAAATATCAATGGATAATATAATTAACACATTAAAGGTCACAAAAGTATTTCTATAATTTTAACTAAAAATAATTGGGGCCCTACTATACTCAACTCATAAGAATCATATCATAAATAAATTCCTTGTGACTCTGAAATTCAAAACATACTAACATATAATACATAAATATATCTCATTAAACATAACATCGTAATCAATAATAACACATGTATCCCCTTTACCAAAATTTAAAAATATGATATGTTGAGTTTTTTTCAAAATTAAATACCATATCATCACTGAAAGCGAAAACATGAATGTCTTAAAGTGTTTTAAATGTGAAAGTACTAACCTATATATATATATATATATATATATATATATATATATATATATATATATATATATATATATACATATATATATATTTGTAAAAATTATTTTGGTGCATATATTTAAAGAAAATCTCTCTTTCTTCCATGATTCGACATTTTCTGAGTGTGTGTTATGAAACCAGCTCCAAAAATAGAAGAAAAGGAGATCTTGCATGTAGAAATAAGCCATACAGAAGCCGACCTTCAATAGATTACATAAATGAACAATTCTTGGATGATAAAAATGACAAAAACCTCCTTTCTATATATAGGGCCATGGAGCCACAATGTACTCCTAGGTAGAACTACACAATGTAATCCTAGCCAACCTAACAATAATAATATAAGGGCACAATAATAACAATATGGGGGTTATAGGGGTACAACAATAACAATAAGGGGGTTACGCTGACAACAATAAAGGACTATACTAGTAATATAAGGACCTAACATGCTCCTCTCCTTCAAAAAAGTGTTGTCCTCAATGCTTGAGTAGTTCCGAGTGCTTTTGTATAAAATTCTCATCCTCCCATGTAGAATCTTTAGTGGGTAAGTCCTTCTATTTGATGAGATACTCTGAAATTGATCGATTTCATAGCTATCAAGTTCTTGATTTCGTGACTGCTTCAGGTTCCAATATGGTTTTTCCTTCCTCATCAAGTTTTGGAAATATTTTTTGAACTGGAAGTTTGTCCCCTATAACCTTTTTTAAGCATGAAACATGGAAAACTGGATGCACTCATGAAGAAGTAGGAAGCTCCAATCTTTGTGCCATAGTACCAATATTTTCAACACCTTGTAAGGACCATAGTGCTTTGGCGATAATTTATTATCCTTCTTAGCTTGCTTGAGGACATTTTTTTGTATGGTTGTGGCCATTAAATATGATATCACATCAAAACTTCTCTCCTTTGTGATGTTGATCTGCCTGTTGTTTCATTTGATTTTGTGCCAGATTTAGGTTATCCTTTAAGAGTTGGAGAACTTCTTGTTGATGCTCGATGTGATCCTCCGCTGCTTGAACCCTAGAATTTTCCCTTAAATAAGATGTGATAGATGGTGGATGATATCCATAAAGTGCCATAAATGCATTTTTGCTGCAGTATGGAAGGAAGTGTTATACCACCATTTAGCGAGAGATAACCACTTGACCCATTGTGCTTACTTATCAGATAAAAAACAATGAAGATATCCTTCCAAACATTTATTCACTATCTCTGTTTGACTATCAGATTGAGGATGATAAGATGAGCTAGTTGAGTACCCAAACAAGAAAATAATTCTGTCCAAAAATTTCCTGTAAAAATGGGATCACTGTCACTTACAATAATCTTCGGGTTTCCATGTAGCTTTTGAATTGTTTCCATAAATGCAGTAGCAACTCTGCTCACTTTAAAAGGATGAGATAATTCACAAAAGTGTGCATACTTGGTAATTCTATCAACTACCACCATGATGACACTCCTTCCTTCGAACTTAGGTAAACTTGTGATAAAATCTATTGAAATCTCCTCCCAACGTTGACTTGGAATGTATAAAGGTTGTAGAAGGCTAAAGGACTTAATTGTCACAAATTTATTTTGCGGCAACTGGCAACCAAACATTTCACCACGAACTTTTAAATATCAGATTTAAGGCCATCCCAAAAAATCTTTCTTCACCCTGTGCTAAGTTTTAAAATCTGAGTGTCCTCCTAAAGTGTGCAATTCAAAAAGAATCTTTTGTTTTGGTTAGAATTCTTGCAAATATATAAGGAATATTTGTACCATGAGAATCATTTTTCAAACTAAATGTATCATATGTACTAGGATCTTGCTGCAATTTTTGAATGGGTGTCCACACTTCTTCATCCTTCTTCCATTCATCTCTGGCTTCGGTTATCCAATTTGGTTGGATAATAGAAATGGCACAAAAAAATGCTTCCACCTCTTCATTCTTTCGTGAGAGTGCATCCGCAACGACATTTAGCTTCCCTTTTTGTAGATTATTTCAATGTCATAACCCAACAACTTTGTGACTCAATTTTTGCTACTCTTCTGAAGATAGTCATTGTTCCAAAAAGTGTTTAAGACAATCATGATCAGTTTTTACCTTGAAGTGTCTTCCCATTAGGTGAGGTTGCCATTTCTTTAGTGCATGTAGTATTTCTAACATTTCCTTCTCATAAATAGCTTTCTGTAAATACTTTCCTTTGATTGGACGACTTTCAAAAGAAATGGGTCTTCCTTCTTGCATTAAAACAACACCAATTCCATTTCCTAAGGCATCACATTCCACAATAAAGGTTTTTGTGAAGTTTGGCGTAGCTAAGACTGGTGCTAGGCACATTGCCTCTTTAAGATGTTCAAAGGCCTTAGTTGCTTGAGGAGTCCATGAAAATGCATCTTTCTTAAATAATGTTGTTAGAAGTGCTGCTATTCTCTCATAATTCTTAACAAACTTTCGATAATACCCTGTTAACACGAGAAATCCTCACAACCGTTTTATGGTTGTGGGGAGTTTCCATTCCTTAATGGCTTTAATTTTGTTAGGGTCTGCCTTAACACCCTCGTGAGATACAATATGACCTAGATATTCCACCTCTTTTACTCCAAAGAAACATTTGGATGTTTTTGCATATAATTGTTTCTCCTGCAATAGTTTGAGTACCTTGTCAACATGTTGAACATGATCCTTCCAAGACCTATTGTAGATTAGTATATAAATAAAAAATACTAGAACAAATTTTCTAAGGGTTTGAAAATGGAATTCATCAAACCTTGAAATATAGAAGGTGCATTGGTAAGGCCAAAAGGCATGACCAATTATTCATAATGACCCTCATGAGTTCGAAACAATGTTTTCGGAATATCTTCAGTCTTCATTCTAATTTGATGATATCCTGAATGAAGATCCAACTTGGTAAAATAAATTGCTCCATGTAATTCATCAAATAATTCATCAATCACAATAATGGGAAATTTATCTTTAATAGTGAGCTTATTGAGCTCCCTATAATCTGGATACATGCGCCATGATCCATCCTTCTTGTGCACCAATACTACTAGAGCAGAGAAAGAACTTTGACTAGGTTGAATTATACTAGCCTCTAACATTTCTACAATCATATGTTCAATTTTTCTCTTTTGGGAATAAGGATATCTGTAGGGCCTGATGCTTGGAGGAACACTTCTTGGAATCAAATGAATAGCATGATCATGATCACGAATAAGTGGGAGTCCTTTGGGAGTTTCAAAGCCATGGCAGAATGGGTGTCCAAGTGCAGAATGGAGAAATAGATGATTTTGATGTTGGAACTTCTAGTGAGCATAATTGTGCAATTACGCCCCGTTGTTCTTTCTTCAGAAGCTTTTTCATGACATTATAGCTTATTATCTTTCATAGCTTTCCTATGATACCCCGTAATTCAATTTCCTTTCCTTCTGAAAAAAGTTTCAAGAAAAGTTCTTGAAAATTAAAAGATACCGTCCCCAAAGATTGTAACCATTGTACCCTTAATACAACATCAGCACCTCCCATTGGGATGGAAAGCATTGGACTATTTAATACATATTCCCCCATGGATAGCTTCATATTATGGCATTTTCCAGAGCAATTTATAGTACCTCCATTTACAAAAATCACTTGGCATTCTGGTGCTAGGTATAGGAAACAATCCAATTCCTTGGCTACCTTACAATGAATAAAATAATGGGTACTACCCGAATCAATCAACACTATTACCTTTTTCTTCTTGATATTTCCTTCTATATTGAGAGTTTGAGGAGTGGTAATTCCTGCCAATGCATTACATGATATGGTTGAACTGAATTCTTCTTCTTCTAGGGTTGATTCCTAGTGTATATCCTCTTCTTTTGAAGTTTCTTGTTCATTTTCTTCCTCCTCTTCAAAATCTATGTAAAATAATTTCTTCTCAGCACACTTATGACCTTTAGTGTATTTTCTATCACAACTGTACCAAAGCCCTTTTTCTCTTTTTTCTTCCAATTGTTGTGGTGTCAACCTTGTAGTTTGTGGAAGTCTAGGAGTAGCAACGCTTCCATATTTATAGATGTGAGTGGTAGGCTTCCTTGTCACCATAATTTTACATTCATTTTTTCTTGCCAACCTGAATGTCTTCTCTAATGAATTACGTTCCCAAACGCGAACTCCGTGTTGGATGTTATCCTTTAAATTCCCTATGAAGACATCAATCCTGTGTTCCTCTGGAATATTAGTTACCCTCATATTCAATTTTTGGAAGTCCTCAATGTGATCCACCACTGAACCCTTTTGTTTGAGATTTATCAATTGGCTAAAGAAGGTGTTGCTCTTTGTATCCTCATAATGTGCTATCATTTCCTTCGTAAAAATTGACCAAGTGACAATTATTTTACAGGATCAAATCCTTCGATACCATACAAATGTATTTTGTTCTAAATTTAAAGTTACAATGCGTACCTTTTGTGTGTTTTGCACATTATTGAGATCAAAATGTTGCTCCATCTGTAGTATCCATGTTACAGGATCCTTGCCATCAAACTTCCTCATATCCATCTTTGGAATATGGTGGTTCTTTAATCCAACATTAGAGTTTATGAAAACACAATTAAAATTTATTTTGTTCTCACCATGAGTTTCCTCTACTATATTTTCGCCATTAGGAATAATTTCTTGTATCAACTTTGACAAACCTTCCTTCAAACCTTCCATTTTTTCTTCCATGCCATCCATTTTTTCTTCCATACCATTCTTCAAACCATCCATCGTAGCTTCCACGCCTTTCTTCAAACCATCCATCTTAGCTTCCACTCTTTTCTTCAAAACATCCATTTCGGTTTGTGTTGCTCTTTGCAAGAGCGAAATTTGCTGCACTTCCTCTTGTAATTTTGATAGATCATGTTACAATTCTTCATCTTCATGAGTCATAGTAGAGTACTCTGATGGCTTAATGGGTGTTGAATTATTTTTAGGAGTCATTTTAGAACCCAATACTAATATCTATGCTCAATAGGCCTTTGGAATCACTTAAAATGATTTTTCAAACAAGACTTATGCAATTTGAAAAAATAAAATACACACATTTTTCTTGATTTTGAGGAGCTCGATATTGAAACTGAATTATCTCTGTGATTTTGGATCTTCAATATCTGAAATTTGGCCCTAAAGTATTCCTCTGAATGTCATTTCGAATGCCATAGGTCTTACCTGATTTGGATTCTTGAAGACAAATTTATGCCCAATCTCCTATGATGACCTAATTATGGACTGGTTCAGTAGAGCGAACGTGTACAACTTGCCACGTGTCACTGTTTCCTCCTTCAGCTCTAAACTTGATATAGAAGAAACTACAGTCTGTGTAACTATAGTCACTTTTTACAGAATTCCAATCCAATGCTCAAAGGGAATGTTATGATGATTTTACCATGTTCACCTCTTTGAGATGAAATTTGGGAGCCTAAAAAATTCCTAACTTCCATAGACTATATCTCTGAAAAATATTGTGAATCAAGCTCTGAAATGTTTGCATGGCATTCCTCAGGATTATAGCTTCGCTCTATGAAAATTTCATCTTTTGAACCCTCGTAGAAAAAAAATTATAGTGAAAAATCCATGATGACCTGTTTAGGTTAAATTCAAGAGCCTGCAAAAATATCTAACTTGCACAGATCATATCTCCGAAAATATTTCGAACCAAGATCTAAAATTTTTCCACAACGTTCCTCATGATTTCTGCTTCGCTCTATAAACATTTCAGCTTCTGAACCTTCGTAGAAAAAAAGTTATAGCGAAAATTCCTCGATGACCTGTTTGGAGTGGCGAAACCCTAGAATCCAAAGCTCTGATACCAAATTTTATGAAACCAGCTCCAAAAATAGAAGAAAAGATAGATCAACACCTTATAAATAAGCCACTTCAAGGGGGAAGCCTCCAATACATTACATAAGTGAAAAATTCTTGGATGATACAAATGACAAAACCTCCTTTCTATATATAGGAGTCCATGGGGCCACAATGTACTCCTAGTGGGGCCACAATGTAATTCTAGCCGACCTAACAATAATAATGTAAGGTAACAATAATAAAAATATGGGGGTTATAGGGATACAAAAATAAAAATAAGGGGGTTACACTAACAACAATAAGGGAATATACTAGTAATATAAGGACCTAACAGTGTGTGACTTGCAATGAATTGAAGTTGATTTAGATGAATTAGTCCTTTGGAATTCCTCATTGGGATTTTTCCCTTTGTCTTCTTTTGGTAAGGAGTTTCAAATATAGGTTTTTTTATCAACATGAGTAATTGACTTGGAAAATGAGTTAGCTTAAATAACAATAGGTCTAATAATAGGTGGTAGAGGTGGGTTTCTTGGACTTGTTGCGGGTTAAATGCCACCCACATAATGAATCCAACCATATAACTTACCAAGTATGGCATATGTATGTTTCTTTGTTTCATTTTCATGACTATACCACCATGCCTTTTGACAAATGCATCGATCTATTAAACATGTGTCATATCCATAACCACTTTATATTGTAAGACCTTTCCCAAACCACAACACATTCAATTAATGGGACGTGACTATCACTTATTATATATCTTCATAAAACCTTGTAACCATTTGTAACCATATACCTTATTATTTATGTCAAATATGTGTGTCTTCAAATATTTTCAAGCCATGTAATACATAACATTATTGCTAATGAGATCCCACATACTCTAGTTTACATTCAACATAAGATATATCAATCTTCACACTAGATTAGTAGGCTTAACATGTGAGTCATATATGAGTTAACATCATGGAGAGTAAATTGATCGAATTTTCTATTTGAAGGTGGAAGTGATTTTTTTTATTCAGGGGTGGGAGTAAAGAAACTTGCTATGGAAGTTGGAACAACTAATTGGGAACTTTAGATAAATATAAAGGGTTATATGAAGAAAAGTGATCCCAACTAGGAGAAAAGGCTTTTGTAGCAGATATAATATTGGTGGGTTTAGTCATATCATGATATGCATGCATTATACACGCTACTATTTGTGTCCATGGCATAAATTAAGGATATACAATTTTTAAGAATATCATGTATATCAAAAAAAGGTGTTCCATGATTTTTTTCTGTATGTATATAATTTTATCAATAGGTTAATATATTTATTAATTTTAATAGTTAGTAATATATTTTATAATAAATAAATAAATAAAAATAAGTAATATATTTTATTTTTTGTAGTAAGTAAAGAAAAAAAGAAAAATGCAATAAACAATAATAAAAACGTGATTTGGGAACATAACTTTATTATATAAATTTTACACATATTTCAACGATTTCCAATTACATAAATATACATTATTATTATTAGATTATTTCATAATGATTAATTTGTTAATTATATCATTCTTACAATCAGGGAAACTCTGTAATATGTTTATATGATAATATTCGTTACATATATTTTCATAGGGGTTTAAAGGACTCAAGGGTTACATGAAAGGATAGAGATTCATAGATCACAAGAGTTGCAACCATGCTCTGATACCATATGTAAAGTCTATACTTCAAAATTAAATATACATAAATTGAATACATAAATTTGTAATCATTCATTTATAACATAAGAATATTTCATTACCAATTGCATAATCCACATGAGAGTTTAGTGATAGGAGTCATACAAGTGAGATGAAGAAATCAACATACTTGTAATACTATGATTTGAAATCATTATGCTCCCATCTATGATATAGCTCATTTCAATCAACATGTGGGGGATAACTCTCCACTCAACTATAGGCTCAACTAGACCATATCTCTCTTCACCCGACCACCAAACACCCTCAATCAACTACCTTTGCAAATGACTGATACTTTCCCAATAATTCTCTTAGAAAAAAAAAACGGATCGCCTTGTCCTCATCCATTAAATAGAACTCCTTTGTTTCAAAAATGGAGGAAAAAAAAACTTCATGCATATAATCCACTAGTGATCATGCTTTTTTATTTTTATCTTAAGTTTTTCATAATTTAGCTTTTTCCACAAATTTATCTCTACTTATTTTTACTCTTTTTCTTTTATTAAAAAAATAGTTTCTTTTATTTATTCATGACAGTCCTTCACTCTATCCATTATTATTATTTATTTATTTATTCTTCTTATTAATATTAATAATAATAATATTATTATTATTATTATTTAATAATGACATGGGGCATTATATACTCTCCCTCTTCAAGGAACTTCATCTCAAAGTTAAATTTGATTATGTAGAGAAAACTTCATGATTAAACATATATAAATTGCATTCATAATTTGTAAGTATTGACTAATAACATAAGAAGATTTCATTACCAATTGCATAATCCACGAGAAGAAAGTGTGGAAATTGTACCTACGAGTGGTAAGCCCTATATAAGCCACATGTTAACCTTAAAACCCCTTTTTAAGTCCTAGATATTGAGTCATTACATTCATATTTTTATATTTTTATGTAGGCTAGAACCTTTTATGGTCATGTTTTATTATAATTACACCCTTTTTCTCCTATATATACTAAGGAGACCTAGTCTTTGGATCATCAAATATTTTTGTGTACATTGTATTTATTATAAAGGAGGTTTCCCTTTGAATAGGATTGTAATTATTAGTTTCTTACCATTTTAAAGTGTGAGGTTCATAACATTTGGTATTAAGGCATCAACTCTAGCTCAAGGCTCACCAACTGCAAGAAGGATTGTAGTGTAGTTGAGCCTAATGTTTGGTGGAGAGTGGCTCTCCCTCCTTCAGTTTCCAACCATTTCAAGAGAAACAAATATGTGCAATTATTATTTTTTAATGAAAGAGTATTGTTGCTCAATGTTTTGTGAATATTCCTATGTTGATTTCTCTACTTGTTTATAACAATGAGTTGAAATTTTTTGTAATGATTCATTGAATATGCATAATTGAAGGGTTGGAAGTATTGCATACTTGTGTTTGGTTATTGTTTGGTATGTGTTATATTCTTTCCACGATTAGTAATGCGTGGGGGGGTCACAGGGGGGGCGATAGACCCCCCTATACATTGCACCGGGCGCAGCAGGGGAGTCACAGGGAGGGCAGCAGCCCCCCCTGTTCAGGGTCCTAGGCAGCACCCCAGGAAAACAAATTTGGACCCTATTTTCGGTGGGCAGACCCACCCATGGTTTTGTGCATGGGTTTTCACATGGTTTTGGGGCATGATGGTTTTTGGCCCCTGGTATTTTGTAGATCCAGTCAAGGGAACTACTGTTATGTTCTAATCTAGGGTTAATGGATTGGGGTTTATGTATGCTTTGGCATGTATATATATATATATGTGTGTGTGTTGTAACAGTAAAAGGAATATAATGAAAAATCAAGATGGTCATCCCGATTTGGGATCTAGGGGAAAATATCTGTGTATATTTGTTTTAAGTTTTATGCTCTCACTATTGTTTATTTTCTATTTTTAAGATTCGTTTGCAGATAATTTCTGTATAGGGTTAAAACCTATAGTTATTACCTATTATTTCCTTGATGAATTAATGTTGTATGTAGAGGTATTATTTGAAGCAATTTTTCCTGATGGATATAGAATGCATGATGTTTGAGATATAATGCATAACTTATTTTGATCATAAGGGTCTTCTTAAGTTTTATTTTTAAGGTCAACATTTATTAGGCCATTGCTGGAATATAATATTTGCAACTATTTCATGTTCTAATTGAGAAGACCTATATTCTTCTCTACATAAGGGGGCCATGTCCCTTAGTAGATAAGCCAATACACTAGCCTCTTTATTTTTGTAAGTGATGGAATTAGGAGAAATCTCATTCAACTGGGAGAAGTTGTGGGTTTGGTCCATGGCCATCTCCTTTCCTTTCTTAATAAGATGGAAAGATTTGGCTATTGTCCATTATTAAGTTTTCTTCATGGGAGTTACCTAGTTCGAAGCAGTACTTTGGGAAGGCCTATGAAGCTATTTAATATCTCTTATTCTTCAAGTGCAAATTGGGTAAATTATTTCCCTAGTGGAAATTACTTTCAGGCCATGGACCTACTCCTAAGAGGTCGTTCAGGAGATCTAGAATTTTGAGGTTGGAAGTATTAATCCTATCCTTGGTCACATGGTAGGCATGGGGATATACCTAGGACCTATGTTGGAAAGGGGCATAACCCTAGGAAGGTATATTATTGGAGTTATATGTTATCAGGTATAGGGAATTGGACTTAACTAGTGAGCATCCCCATTGAGAATGATGAATGTTAAGAAAACTCACAATAGCCATTAGTCGATGAAGTCTGTTATAAGGATATTAGGTCCTAAGGTATTATTATATCAAGCCCTAGGGTATTGGGATATTAGGCCCTGTTGTATCAAGATATCAGGCCTTGGGGCATTAGGTGATGCAACATACCACAATTATAATTTTCGTCGACATCAATGAGCCCAATCTATTGATAAGTGTTGGGAAATTTTCCCATCAATAAATAGAGTATAAATTTTTGGTTACCAAAAATATAACTATTAAAGACTAGAGGTTTGACCATTTTATCCTTAGAAACTTATACCAAAATGGGTTATAGCTTTTGGCGTTAGAAACATTGAAGCACTCAAATTTTGGGTGTCATTGATTCTTGAAGGGCACATGATATGAACTCCCTAATATTGATAGACCTGACAAGTTTGTCGAATGATGAGATTTCACCCATTGGTTGATGTCTGTATCAGATTGGGGAAGGATGTGAACATAAGATGAATTGTAACTTAGTGATCACAATGAAGGATAGGTTTCATTGGTATTTCAAAACCTTGCAATACATGATATGGGGAGATTCATGGAGGGTTTATTGGTGTTTACCACACCAATGGTAATATATCCCGTCAAATACATGAGTTAACAAGATTTAGTTACTGAAATAATTTAGGGAGGTGTCAACCTATTGGTTTTCAAGCATTGATATTTTAGTATGCATATATCAAAATTTTCCTTGACACCACTGAAACTCAATATCGCAGGTGCTGACAAGGAGAGATGACATGGATAATAGAGAATACCACATCTTAGCCACATGGTAGCTAAGCAAGTTTTCTAATGTGTCATGATGATGTGGCACCCAATGGTACCTTGTTTATGTGGCATCTATGTGGAATGTTGACGTGGTATGAGGACTTGAATTTGGAGTGTTGATGTGGTGATGAGGTTACACCTAGGTTATGTTGAGAAATCAATGCAAGTAGATTAGGGTTTGATTCCTCTTTCTTGATAATTACTTGTGAATTGTGTTGGATTATTTTAATTCTTTATTACATTATATTTCATCAATAAATTACCAAATTATCTGTGTAAGAACACAAGACACAAGCTATAGGCACTATGCCAAGGAAAAACCCCTCTATAGGGGGAAACCCAGTCAAATTTCTCTTCCTTCAATAGATTTCTTTGAGACTCTTCACCCTAGACATAGACCAAACCTTTCCTCCACACCAAGTCAACCTTTCCAGATCTTCAACCCTATAGAAATAGTATCTTGACCCCAACAAATTTGACTATTCAACAACTTACGACATCGGGCAACAACTGGCAGTAGCAACACAAAAATACTTCAATCTCCCAAACTAGAGTATGTAAGAGAGAGAGAGAGAGAGAGAGTAGCACCAAAACTTTGATTTTCTTCTTCTCTTTGACTTTTACCCAAATCACACTCCTTTTGGATTCCTTGATCCACTTCACACTTTTTCCGACTTCTAAAGAGATATCTAACTTGCTTGAGATTATATGCTCCAAATGAATTCGATCTCCTTCTATTTATAGGCTCCAGGTGAGGTCGAATTGGTCTCCTTTAGGCCGACTTGGTGTGGAGGTGACATAATTAATTTTTGACTCAATAATAAACATTTTTACATGATTCAAAAGACCAATAAGGACCTCTTTAAATGTAAAATGAATCTATTGACTCAATATTAATCCTAGGATTCCAAAATGGGGACTTTGACTAATATAAATATGACCCAAGCATGAAACCCATGTTTTAATAAGTCATTGTTGTAATAAAAAATATATATTTTCTTTATTCTTTTGATACGTACATTACATAATGAATAAAATACATTTTATGAATACCGAACCTAGTTACATTATTCAACAATCCCTCTTAGCTAGGGAGGTATCCATAATATAAAAATACAATGGAATATCTCAAACTATATGAACTATGAAGATTTTAGGCATCACACTGCCATGGACTAGATTCTTGACTAGGGCGATCTATCCAATGGCATCTCAACATTTTAGGCACAACAATGCCATGGACTAGATTCTTAATCAAGGAAGTGTCTCCAATGGTATATAAATATTTTAGGAATTTCAATGCCATGGACTAGATTCATGACCAAGGAAATCTATCCAAGTGGGAAAAAGGTGGACTAAATATTTTAGCCTCTCTAGGTACCATCAGGATTACTTACTAACCACCAACCCAGGGATTTAGGTAAGTATAAGACCAACACCACCCTCCCTACTTCGGGACCTAGACATCAATAAAAAAATTTGGTCTAATGTCCTCCCGAGAAATGCTTCACTCGCAAATCCTCAAAAAAAATCTTCCAATTTCTTATCATCAATACAATCAGTAATATCTACTAAGAATGTTTATTAGATATTCAAACTTCTTATTTTTTGGGCCAGAATTGTGAATTATGGATAAATCAGGCTTCCCTAGATAGGTGTTAGTCTAGAACAACAGGTGAAAGACTATACAACTATTTCTCCTAACTCATAATAGATATATAGAGAGGATTGGAGGCTTACTTGTTCAATCACTTCCAAATGGCTCCTTTTGTCGCTTCGGTTGCAGCTTCAAATTCAAGCGATTTTTTGGGCTGAATGATTCCTGTAAGAAAGAACACTGAAACAAAAAAAGATGTAATAATATATATATCTATTCAAGCTAGTTAGCTAAATCAATAAATCATAAATCATACACATCAACCAAGATCTTACAATATGGAAAATCAAAGCCAATACAGATGCATATAGGGAAAAATAAGCAGTACTCTTTACTGATGATAAAAGGAGAGGTTAAAACCTAGTGACTAATTTAAATTGACCTTCCAGCAAGATTCCCAAGCCTCATCATAGTATAAATCTCTCCAACAGCAGCTACTCAAATCTAGCTCCCAATTGAAAATTCTCGAGCATTTCTCTACTCAAATTCTTCCTCCTCAAGCACTTAGATATGTGCTCAATTTATAGATGAAATGTAGGTTGTTTTGCAATCAATGACTTTCTAATAATAGGAAATACATGTTTCCATTCATGTAGATGTCAAATGAACACTTGGATCTGAAGCTTGACACATGTGAACTCTTTTAGAAGGCACCGGCCAAGTGGAGATTCCGAAACAATGAGAATTTCGCTCCCAATGTGACCAACACACCTGTGAATGTCAGGAAGTGCTTTGCGGAGCAGCCTTGCATGGGGATACCTGCATATGAAATGCACTTAGGCCCCTTAGAGCCTGCATTGGTGAGCTCTCATATGTTATATAATAGGCTTCAAACCATGGAAACCTTTGCTTGATGATGGTCTTGCTTGATTTGTCTTGTTTCTTGTCTTAGGGCATGTAGCAACTAAAATGATAGGGAATGATAGACCATTGATCATTGGTCCTGGATATGATGCCTAGTTAACAAGGTCATTGGGAATGGTGCCCAAATTGACCTATAACAATTTCCCCCTAAAACATGAGATCCAAATAATAAGAACATTTGATTGAGATGCTTTACACTGTGATGAGCCTAGAAATGAAGCGGAGTGGTCACCTGCATCAATATTACAATACATTATATCATGATATATCCTCTTTGATCATAATTTCTAAGGGTAGGCATTCCCATGTTCAGCACATAAAATAATCTAATAACATGTACATAATTCATAAATTTGTCTTCATTGGAATGTTGCCTAGATGTAGACATGCCTACAGATATAGGCCCATGTTGGATGAAAATCTATATGTAAAGTCACCATACAGATGATGTGTACAACAATCCTGAAATCGCAGCCTGGATGGATGAAACTAGATCCAGGGTCTTCTTATCTCGTTCACTCGATCATTCGCGTACAAGTCTAGCCATGCGAATATATGATTTGTAGTTGAGCATGGAAAGACATCGTTTGATTACTAGCCAATGATGTGAGCTATTAACAAACATGAGAAAACCACCATTAATGTAAATGGCCCTCGAGGTACTGCAGTACATTTTGTAAGGCGTGAATAGATGATTTGATGTCGAACGCTAAACAAAATCTTTCGGTCAAAGGTCTGGAAGCAAGGATCTTGTCAATGCTGTAACAAGCCTCATGGTACTGGAATCTAATGTTTCTAAGTGAACTTCCTGGATATCGATTTTTTGTCGACAGGAAGTCACCTTATTGCAAAACTAGAGTTACTGATTTTGGAGACAAGGGTATGACTTGATATAGCAATTATTAGGGATGACGGTCATGAAAATGAAGTTTTATGAGTATTGCAGAAGGATGAGTTTTTAATCACTGGATGACTTCTCTTGAACATATCGGTGACACTGTGATGAGTTGGCAGCATTGACCCAAAACCGAAGTGAAGGTATGATGAACCATAGGTGTGAATGAACCATCAAGATGATTACCCAACTCAAACAGTCACAGACATGGAGTGAAATAAGTGTCATGTTCAAGAGCGACTTGCAACCAAAGAGAAACTTTGCTTACTTTTCCAAAAAATTTCCATGGTCATTTGTCGACTAGTACCTCTTTATTTTTTAACAAGCTTGAGGAGGATAACATTTTCTTGATCTATAATTCAACCCTTTGGGTGAATAAATTATTTCTATTCAATAATTTAACGAGTATACAGATGAATGAAACTCGATCCTTGCCATGATTGACAAGCCCGTCGCTATTTTATGTTTTGACGAGCTTAACAACACTAATAGCCTGGTCCTTTTCATATTTCGAGAGTCTGAAAAAGAGGATGAAAGAGAACTCCAAAAGTAATTTTTTGTAAATTTGTCTTTCAGACCCGAAAAAGTGTAAAATAATATCTGAAAGAACCTCTTTGGTCATGTTTAACCAAGGTATTCCTTTTTCGTAAATAATCCATCTCAGTCCGGAAAATGGTTAAATTTATACTGAGTAGATATCAATTCATTTACTTTAATGAGCTCGAAAAGACAAGTGCTCGGCAATATTTTCACATTATCGGAGTCTGAAAAGAGATGAAAGAAGACTCCAGGGGTTCCTTTTTCGTTTTTATCAAAGCTCGAAAAAGAGATAAAAATGCACTTCAAATCCTTTTTTGTTTTTAACAAAGCTCAAAAAATAAGAAGAAAAAGTATGCTTTGTGATCAAGTCATTCTTTGAATAAATCTGCACGACTAATCTGTTCATCAGTTGTATTTCCTGTTCATAACAACATCAAATGGATTAAAAATACCTGTTTTCTGATAAAAAAATAATAAAACTATAGTCATAGAAATAAATTTAACTTGCAAACAATTAAATGAATATAAAAAGTAGTTTCACTATTCATTTTTACCATTTTCATTTTGGAGCTCTAAACCTAATTTTTCCCCCGAACTTCAGTCGTCGATTGTAGTCGTTTCTATGGAAGGATTTCGTCGCCATTTGATCCAGGTTAGTACCATGAACCTCCTCTTCCCTTTGGTATTCATTTCATTTCCATTCTTTCCATATTTTTAGGGTTTTAAGGCCCCTAGGGTAGATTATGCCCAAAATGAAGGCAACGCACCCATGAATGTTGAAACCTGCATTACATAGCAGGTACAGTGAAGGGTACTTGCATATGCAACGCACTGTCTCAACCCAGGGAGTGCGTCGGGTGCAATTCAATTTTTTTGTTTTCATGTTGTGTCCAAAATTTGCCTATTTTTTTTCAATGAATGGAATCTAATGGATCTTATGATTGTATTTCAGGTTTCCATCAGATTATAATGACGATTACATGGAGGGAAAGAGAACATGAAGAAAAATATATGATTGCCTTGAATGATCGAGGTACTGTAAGAGCCCTAAGAGATTGTGGACTACTTAAGTACTTCAAATTGTCAAGAATGAGGCAATAAATAGCACTCTTGGAGTTCTTAGTTCGAGCATGGGATCCGGCGATAGAGGCATTTCACATTAAGAACAAAGTGGTTCCCATAACAGTTGAGGATGTGTGTTTTCTCACAGGTTTGTCGAGGAGAGGTTTTCCCATTTCTCTCACAGGGTCTACTATTGGAGGAGAGACAGTGAGGGATTATATTATGAAATATTTCTATCCAGGGGAAAAACCTAGCAAATATGGAAAAATAAACATTCGAGATGTCAGGGATTTTCCTTTGAGAACCATCCTTTTCACGATCGCTAAACTTGTTGGCATTGTTACACTAATGTAGAGAATAGATCTTATATGCAGTATACGCTAGAGTTCTTAGAGCCAACAGTTTTCAATTGGTCTGAAGCTGTTCTATCTCAGATAAAGGAACAACTGAATAAAGCAAAGGGAGGAAGGAAGAAAAATTTCAGTTATGGTTCAATCCTTATTTCCTTCGCTTTGGAACGGACTCCACTGATGTAGCCACGACATGTAACATTGGATATATCTAGTCCTAGAGATCGTCGAATGCAAATATGGGTAGAACTCATGGGTAGACATGTAGGCCAATCGACCATTGTGTTCTCTATTGCATTCTTTTCCTAGTTTCGGCGATAGATCATCGCCATCAATGAGTATGCATACGCAGGCGTCGACTTCCGAGGAGATCCAGATTTAGTATTACCAGAAGGTGCTCAGTGGGGTGCAATAGGTAAGAATGATTTGACCATGTTTTTTGAATTTTCTAAGGTTTATACAATTTTTTTTTGTTTTGATTTCTTTCCAAGACTAAACTAAATGTTTGATGTAATGCAGATATTGGCCGTGTTCAACCAGTAGAGAAACCAGAGCATGAAGCAGATGGGCCAACAGAGAGGGATGTCGGGAGAACAGTCCTTCAGGACCTTGATATGGCTAAGACTCTAGCTGAGATTCAGCAACACATAGAGGGGTTGACCTTCGGGATTCCGAATTGCCGGATCGAAGATCTTCCCATGCGACTGCAGCGACACACTATTGGGGTTCCTAACTATTGGATGTGGTTGCTCCATAGGATTGCTAGATATATAACATGTTACCATGAGCACCACTAGTTTACTTGTGACATTTTTCATATATTTTGAGGTCAGATGACCAATGTGTCTTGGGCACAAATTTTGTAAAAACCTATAGCTATCTATCTATATGATTTCAGAGTTTTTCCTATGTTTAATGTGCAATCCTATTCAATGATGTGAATGTTTTCTTTAACTATGTTGCAAATGTCTTTCTAAAAATTGATTAGCTAATGAATTAGTCAATGTGTTCAAATTTCTGAAAATGTGTTGATATTGAACAAAATCAAAATGTCTTTCCAAAAGTCGAACTCTTAGGAACAATCTAAGAAGTGTTGGATTTCTAACAGTATAAACACTAGTAATTTGTAATACCACAAGTTGTGAGTCTAACCTTACGGTTATGCAGTTAATACCAAATGAAATGGCATCGGAGAGGAGTTCGATCAATGAGCTATACTCAGCGATATTTTTTGTCGATCTACCAATACAAATTCTTCGAAAACTCACTAACTCGTCGTTCAAAGCGAAAATTCCCACACTACAGAGGATAGATTCTGCATACTACAACTAGCACCATCAGCATATCCAATAAATGGTTCTGAATATTCAAACATCTGCGATAAAATGTAAAGCGGATTACTAACATCAAGAAAACTCTAAAAACAAATTAAGATAGTGAATGAAAATCAACAGCATATATACAATATAATACAAAAAATTACTACGCTCATGATTAAGAATAGTAATGTTTAATATACAACCCATTTCTACGTTGTGCCAATGGAATCCCATCGTAATCAACTAACTCATAGGAACCCTTAGCAAGAACTCTTTTGACAATATAGGGGCCATGCCACAATGGCTCGAATTTCCCTGTACCTATTACATCAACTTCTTGATCATAAAGAAGGACCAAGTCGCCCTCTGAGTAGATGCATTGCTGGACATTTTTGTCGTATTGTGCCTTTATACGTCTCTTATGTGCTTCGTTTGCCAATTGGGCTTCACGTCGCATTTCATCAAGATGAATGAGGTTAAGGAGACACGCTTTTTCTTCTGAGGTGTCAGGTAACAAGTCTATCGCGAGTTTTAACAATGATATTTCAAATTGGATTGGTAAGATAGCTTCTAAACCATACACCAATTGAAAAGGAGTAAATCCAGTTGCATTTCTCACCGAGGTTCGATATGCCCACAAATCGGAATACAGGATCAAATGACAGTTCCTTTTACAGACTCCTATCATTCGTTGAAGCATTCGTTTAAGAATTTTTTTAATAGCCTCAACTTTTCCATTTGATTGTGGATAATAAGGAGTAGAATTATCATGCGAAAACCTAACTTGGTAGTCAATTCAGACATCATATGGTTGCAAAAATTCTTCTCATGATTCGTAACTATAGCTTGTGGGACCCCAAACCGTGCAATAACGTGGTTGAAGAAAAACAATGCAGTTGTTTGTCCTGTGTTATTGAATGTAGGCATCGCTTTGGTCCATTTGGTAAAATAGTCGACTGTGACAATAATATAACCATGCCCCCTGGACGAAGGAGGGTTACAGGTCATGAAGTTAATACCCCATTTTGTAAATGGTCTAGCAGAGACAACAGGATGCATTAGCGCTAGCGATTTGCAGATTTTACGATAAAAAATCTTGCATGCATGACAACTTTTGACTGCGAGGATACAATCTCAAAAAATAGTAGGCCAAAAGTAACTGGCACGGAGTATCTTCTGCGTGGTAGCATATCCAGATAAGTTTTCACCACAAGCCCCAACATGACAATCATTTAACACTTTTTCGGCCTCCTCATGAGTGAGGCACCTCCTTAAAATGGTATCGACACAACGACGATTAAGTGTATCGTTGATGATCAGATAATCTTTGGCTTGGTATCGAATACATCATTGTTCAGAGTGAGAGGTATTAGGTCTAAAAGTTTGGGTTTGGAGATAAATGATGAAATCCCCATACCAAGGATTATATGATCCGATCAGAAACAGAGACTCGTCTAGAATAGATGGTTCTGACGTAGTAGCAGTACTATCAGAGGGAAGGTCACAGAGAAGCTCAGCCAAAACTAAAGACTTCTTTGACTTTGATTTTATGAATTCCAAATCAAATTCCTGCAAAATAACAATCCATTTTGAATATTTCCCCCCCAGAAATTGACGTGATAAGATATAAGTCATGGGGTTTCAATCCAAAACTATTGTTGTTTTTTGAAGCAGGATATAATGGCGAAATATTTGGACAACTTCAACAGCTTCCAAGGCAATGTTTTCCACGTATCAGTTCTTAACTTTCGTATCATTGAGATTACAACTCAAATAATAGATCGGATGTTCAATTCCGTCTTATACTTGGACCAAAACCATAGTGATGGTCGTTTCAGCCGTGGCGATATATAGGAAATAATCATTGTTATAATTAGGAGGATAAATTAATGATGCTCGGACTAGAGTGTCCTTGACAACATCAAAAGAAGCTTGCGCAACTTGATCCCAATGGAAGGGAACCCCCTTTTTCAATAATCAAGTAAATCCTTTAGCTATTTTAGCGTAGTTTGGGATGAACCTTCTCAGGAAGTTAGCCTTTCCTTGAAGTTTTTGTATCTGAAGTAAGTTTAATGGTGCAGGCAAATCAAGAATGGCGTGAACCTTCAGTGGGTCTATTTGAATTCCCTCTTTTGAGACTATGAATCAGAGAAATTGACCAGAACCAAAAAAAAACACACATTTATGTGGATTGAGGTGTATTTTGTAGTGTCAACAGCATAAGAAAATGGCTCTCAAATGCATCGGGTGATCGGCCAGATTTCGTGAATGTGCTGGTAAATCTTCTAGATATGGTTGAACAATGTGCTAGATGTCATTGAAAGCATACTCCATTGCTCTTTGAAAAGTTTCCCCAACATTCTTTAAACCAAATGGAAGTTTCCTATATGTGAATGTGCCCCAAGGACAGATAAATGTTGTCTTATGTTGGTCATCTGGGCGGATATTGATTTGATTGTAGCCGGAAAATCCATCCATGAATGAGAATATTTCGTATCCATCACAATTGTCAATAATCTGGTCAATAAAGGGAGTAGGATAGTTGTCTTTTGGACAAGCATGATTAACATCCTGATAGTCAACACACACTCTAATGTTTCCTTATTTTTTCATAACGGGAATGATATTTGAAACCCACTTAGTTAGCAGAACAGGGTAAATGAAACCAGCACGCAAAAGTTTTTCAACTTCTGCTTTGATGGCAGCGACTTTCTTTGGATGAACAGGATGAAGTCGTTGGCGCACCGGTTTGACATTAGGATACATATTAATAGTGTGTTCAACTATACTAGTATCTATGCCTAGAATTTCCTCGTAAGACTAAGCGAATACGTCACGAAATTCATGAAATAGAGAGCGATATGAATCAAGTTCTGAAGGATGACAAGATACACCAACATGAATATTTTCTACAATGCCCGGTTCGGTCGAGATATCGATATAAATGATTTCTTTTATATTTTATAAGTTTCGCTCAGATTCTATTGCATTAATCGGTAAAGAATTCGAAAAGAAAGTTTTGATGGATGGGTGATATAGTTCACTGAGATTGTTTTCTTCATAATAAAAAATATGGGAACAATGATGATAATCTTCCCATGGTTCTCATTTTGACATCATAGCTTCCAAAATATTTTCATCTGTCAAAAACTTTGAGGAAAATGGATCAAATGGAGCACCAAAATCTAAGGAACGATCAACCCAAACACTTAGCGACGTTGATTTCGGATTTTCCGCCCAAGCCAAATAGATTGATTGCTATGCTAGCTCAATAGGGCTAGGTGGTAAAAATTCATCCAACATATAAATAACAGAATCACTCGTACTCTCCCTTAAGCCAGATAGAGTGGAATAGATCATGTAGCAGGTCTCTATACTTGCAATTTCTACCGATTTCGCGGGTGGCGGTAATGCAAAGGTTCCCATAAGAGTGGAATCCTTTAAGAGTCCTACACCAATGTTCTGAATTTCTAGTTGGGGTAAGTGAACAAACGGAACGCTTCCAGTTACCTGTGAAGTGGAGGAAAAAAACAATGTTACCGATGAAATGGGAACTATTACCTCAAAATGGGAACTCTAGCCCAAAAAGACTCAAAAGACATGAAAAAAACACCCCAAAAACAAAAAGTATGTATTCCAAAACGCATTTGTTTTTTTCTCAAGGTCAAATTTCACCTTTTTATAAAATTATGCTAAAAAAGAAATTGTTTCTTGAAAAAATGATTGAAAAAACACCCTCAAAACAAAACGAGTTGATGCTGGAATAACAAAAAAAAACATTGTGTCACACTTTTGACACATTGTAACAATGGAATTAAAGACAACATATTAGGACATTGAAAAATCATAAAATTCTAAATTTTTTTTATAGATGATGTTAAATATAAACAAAATCATGTATGAAGGGCTTATCATTTCGAACAATTTTTATCCATGTTGTTAAACATAAAATATCTTGACTCTAAACAACCCTAAAATTGTAATTATTTTCAACCATAACATTAAAGATAAAATTTCTTGGTGCATAAAAACCTTAATGACAAGTTGTAAATCTCATGTTTTTAAATCTTAAGTTTTCAAGATACTTGAACCATGAAATTATGGAGAAATTATATGACTTAAATAATTTTTAAAAATTAAGAAGCAAATGAAAAATTAATTATTCATATATTTGTTTGTATATATATAAAAACATATTTTTTAATTTTTTTTAATTGTTTTTCTATATTTTAAATTATAATTGTTTTAGTTTTAAGAAAATAAAAATTAAAAATTAAAAACTTCTTATATATGCTAAACATAATTTAGACAAAAAAATAAAAAAAATAAAAAATAAAAAAAAAAAAAAAATATATATATATATATATATATATATATATATATATATATATATATATATATATATATATATATATATATATATATATATATATTGTTTTTATATTTTAAATAATAATTGTTTTAATTTTAAAAAAATCAAAATATAAAAAATATATATATTTTTTATATTTGTTTGTTTATTTTTAAAAAACGTATTTTTTAATTTGTTTTTATTGTTTTTTCTATATTTTAAAATTTTAATTAAATAGTTTTTTTTTTTTTTATTAAACAATACATTTTTTTTTATTATAATAGTTTTTGTTTAAAAAAAATAATATATTTTTTAAATAGTTTGTGTTTGAAAAAAATAAAATAAAATAAAAATTAATTTTCCGCCCGCCGAGGGCCCGAGGCAGGCTGGGCAGCCCTCGACAGTGCTGCCTGGCCAGCCTCTAGCCCCTGGCTAGGCGGAGGGTGATTTCGAGAATCACCCCCGGCTAGTGGGAAGGTGATTCTCGAAATTTGTATTTTTTTGTCATATCGTTCAAGATATTGGTTTTTTAGCGACAATTATTTGATGTGCATTGAAAAATTAATTTGCAATAGATAAACTTGTAGAAAATATAAACTTTATAATATTGACCCTTTTCTCATTTTTTATCTATGTCAAAAAGTGAAGATATCATTACAAATTTTTATTTAAAAAAATTTATTTTTTTCTTTTTAAAACACAAGTACATAAATGCACTTAAAAATAAACATCTCACGGAAGAAGAAGACATTAGAAAATTTATAGTGTCAAAATCAATCCTCTAAAAAAATTTGGTGATGATACGCCACCACTATTCAAAATCGACATAAAAAGAATCACAGAAAACAATAAATAAAATAAAAAATTAAAAATTAAAGTGCAAAAAACATGCTCAAAAAAAAATTTGATTCTGCATCACCACTTTTCAAAATCGGGTGTTTATCTTGCTACATCAAAAAGTAGGTACCAGTGCAGTTACCTATTTCATTGGTAACAATGTTAAAAAAGGATAATTAATTAATGACTGTGATTGTACCTTTATGTGGAAAGGAAATCATTCTAAAGTATGTAAAAACAATGGCAGTCATTGCATATACCCATGGTCTTCCAAGTAAAGTACTATAGTCAAGGGATCCATCAACAACCTCGACATAAATATTCATTGTTCTTCCCCCTAGTTCAACATGCAAGTTATTGATAATACCACAAGGTTTATATGTTCTTCCATCAAAAGCCTTCAACGTCGTTGATGATTGTGATAATCGCAACGAGCCAAGTGACTTCCAACAGTTTAGAGACATAATTCACGTAGATGCTCCCTCATCAATAATAGTGCGATGAACAAGGTGATTGAGAACATTTACTTGTATGGAGAATGCCAATTATGCTGGTAGTTGTGGCACATAGCCCGCATGATTAAAGACAACAAGATTAGAATCAGTCAGATCAATTCCATCAATGGCTGACAATAGAGCCTGTTTCTGGGAGGGAAAATTTTGTAATACCTCAAGAGAAAACATAGTTGAAGGGGATTGAGCCAAATCTTCAACTATTTTATAATTTTTTGTAGCTCTTGCTCGAGGATTATATGTCGATTTATGAATTACTCCCTTTGGTGGCTTATTTTTCAATTCAGGAATAAAAGTGGGTGATACTGATTCATTATATGGATTCGTTGTCGAGGTATTAGGTTGATCAGTGACCTGACTACCACAATATTTATTCCACATCAACACCAAAATATCTTGTGCAGGTTTTGTGGTGGATAACATTAACACTTGAGAACTAGGAGTTGGATCCGTAGCAACCAAATTGGTGTCCGAATTTGGAAATGGGTCTATCAACACAACTGATGCATGGGAATTCTTGATGATTTTTGAGACTTTAGCATGGTGAGGGAAATCCCTTAAAAAAGGTTCCTCATTACATATTATGCATGGATAACGAGGTTTTTGTGGTCCAGACAGTTGATCAGATGATCTTTCCTGTGGGTTAGAAGTTTTCTTTTTCTTTGATTTCCCCTTTTTCTTACTTCCTGGTTGCTTGTCACTTTTTCCTTTGTCGAATGACACGACAATAATTTTGAAAGTAGGATCAGGATCAAATGCAGTAGTGTGGTGTGTGTTTGCAGTGCCTATCAAGCTGTCTCTGGCATGAGAGTCCTTTATTTGAGGAGGAACATTGAAATTAGATCACGGCGCATTAGGATTTTTTTCATAGAGCGTGCTAGACTAAGTGTAAATAAATTCTAAATATTTGGCATGAGTGATAACTTGCTCTTCCGTGACGACGCCACCCTTAGCTACATCCTCAGTTATAGATGGTAATAGGGACTTAATGAAGCATTTAGCAAGGAGCTAATCCAGAATAAATGTCTCAACCATTCTTCGACGATGACGCCACTCATGAATATGATCAAAAATGTGAGTAGCATTAGTCTATTTGAAGTTGGTCAAGAGTTCCATTCCAGTTTTGTATCTGATCAGTAACTAGAAATGGGTCAAAAAGACAGTAGTTAGGGTAGTGAAATTGTCAAAAGAAGCTCTAGGTAATTCAATGTACCATTTAGCAACCGGACCTATAAGTGTATGCTGGAAAAGACGTAGTCGAACAGAATCATCATTCAGGGAATTTGATCAACACCATAAATGATAAGTCATGACATGAGTCGACAGATCTTCTCCAGGGATTCCATTGAATTTAGGAATATCGGAGGGTAATTTGTTAGGTATCACTGGCCACCAAGGAGCATAATTTATAGGATCATTGGTTAACCGGTTTAAATCTAGTAATTCCAAGGTTGCAACAAAAGGCAACTTTCTATTAAGGTCAGGTTGAGCATAGCCATGGTAAGATGGAATTGCTTGAGAAACAGACCTTTGAGCACCAACATACGGAATCTGCTACTGGTAACCTAGATAGGGTTTGTTTTTCATAGCAAATGCTTGAGGATCCTGTTGACCAAAACCTAGATATGTTACTTGTTGAAATGAAGTTTGAGGCATTTGCACCTGTGGCTGCCAAGGGGTCTGTCCACAAATGTTATAACCCAAATTTGTATAACTTGGATTCGGTTGATATGTATAACTAGGTTTCATTTGTGACATCCCATAAAATGGTACACCAGCTTGTGAATAAATGATACCTGATACAGGCTATTGTAAATTAACCAAAGCATTTTAAGTCTGTGGACCCAACATTTGATGATATTGAGTTGAAGGACCCTCCTAATAAGGTTGATGTACAATGTTTTGATTCTATAACATGGGTATAGATGTATTAACAAGTGGTAATGAAGTGGGTGTAACAGGTTGAACCGGTTGATACGAGTGTACAACCGTTTGTGCTTGGATAGGCAGAGTGGGCTGCCATTGACAAACATTCATGTCAACATTAGTTTGACCAAAAAGTGACGAAGTACTGTCATATTGGGTGACCAAAGGTTTCCCCCAACATAAGGAGGATAATAAGATGGAAAATAATTTTCTCCAAATGCTGGGAGTCTAGTTGATATGGTACTTAAGGGAATTGACCCAAAAGGACCAACTTGATATTGCCCTGATGATGTATGTAATGAATCAAGTCGTTCAGTACTAACGATAGGAATATCAGTTAAAACAATAGATGATGACATTGGCAAAGACCATGATCGTGAAGATGCACCAGAGAAAGTGCCAGATAATGATTTGTAACCTGTTTGGACTGAAGGGCCACCGTGCAAATATGACTCTAGTGAGGTTGTGAACATCGACGGAGTAGCGAGGGTAGGAGATGACGTAATTGGAACAAAAGACGCAACAGAAGATGTTGGTTCACACATGGTTGTTTGACCAAATGTATACCCTCGAAAATCAACAGGAGATTGAATGGGAATAGGATCAACAAAATCAGATGGAAACAATTAAGGAAAAGACTCATACAAGTAAAGGTCCTTCCCAAAATGGTTGGAGTTAAAGGTGTATCGTCTTGTGGGATTTCTTCAATCGCAATTAAACCAGGAGGAATAACTTCGAAATCAAGCCCAAAATATATTTCAGATGGTTGACTGTGTGATATAGGAGTTTCAATAGCTATAGAAATTTGTGGGATGACCAAGGTAGGAACAACTTCCGGTTGTTCGACTTCAGGATTCAAATGTTTTGGCAAAGAAGAGACGGGATCTGGATCAATTTTTGATTGAACAACGTTAGGTCCAAGAGGTATGGTCTCAGCGATTGAATGGATCGTGACCACAGGTAGCTGTGAAGACTCTGTTTCGACAACAGTAGATGAATCGACATGTATGGAAACAATTTGAGCTAACTCTAGTTTAAAAGATGATGTTTCTCCAGAGGTACGGATTGTACTTGATTCGACAGATCGTGATCGCCTTTGCCTACTAGAAGTAACTTCTGATGGTAAAGGTGGTTTTAAAGCTAATCTACACGAACGAAGAGGGATAGGATTTTGTTCGTCCATGATTATTGATTTATTTTAACCAAAAAAACAAATAAAAAAAAAGAGGGTAACGCTAGGCAAAAGGGTTTACCAAGAAACTGTGAACTGCAGAATACCTCTTGGTGAACCAAGAATTACGGGCTGGTAATCTCCCCGAATGTTGTGTTCGGTGTATCATAATTTCAAGGTGGCTGACTCGGTTCACTATGGATGGATAGCACCTAAAATTTTTCCTCCCAAATATACCCGAAGGTACGTAGAGGCCCAAGTCCGTATTAGCGTTGTCTGATGTGAAACCGCACAGTGAGAGTACCCCTTTATACTTATCGTACTGTAACACTGCCCGATATACCTGAAATTACGTGGAGGAGCTACGATATACTTACATACGTGGAGTGAGGTATCACACCTAGAATGTATCGTAGACAAGTTAACGATAACTGCAATGTTTTACGATGTCGGAACACGTCTCTAGCCTAGACCTTCGAAATGTTATCGTTATGGTTCCAATGCGTTGTTAAGTAAATTCATATTAATTTTATGTTGATCTTGCTTAACAATTTTCCTTTCAAAGGTTCACTGCAATGATGTGTATGAAATTCCTAAAATTCAAGCTAAGAATTATAAACAATCTTTCACTTTCAGCTTTTTCAATGAAAAACCTAGCTACTAAGGGAAGAGAGCAAATAATTTGTGAGAAAACAAATCAATGAATCACAAACTAAATGTAGATTTCCTAATGTTCCTTTTGAAAAACACACATTATTCTACATGCAAATGCAAGTTTTTATTTTCAGTTTCTTTAATGTTATGAATGCAGAAAAGAAACTAGGTCCACTAAATCAATAATTTAAATGCTTTTTACTTTCGAGAAATGAAGAATAAAAACAACAATTTCTCCTATCAAGGAAATGAAGATTTTACGACAATTTCCTATTTCATAAGCAAATGATTCTTAATGCAACCATTAAAAGTACTTTGAAATCAATTTGTCAATGATAAAGGAAAAAAAAAATTAAAACAACATTGAAAAAAATTTCAATCAAAGGAGAAGAAGTATATAGAGTCACTGGTCAATTGAGGATCAACCTTTTCAAAACACAGCAGCAAACAAAAATGAAGCAAATTGTAAAGGAAAATTCAAAATAATTTGAGTGCTTTCAGGAGTCAACACAGTCTCCAAGGGGAGACAGTGCTCTGCAACGCAAACTAGGAAGGGAGACAGTGCTCTGCAAAGCACTATGTCCTATCTTAGGGTGCGTTGGGCGCGGTATACAAATAAAAATACTACTGTTTAACTCACTATATTTGCTAATTTGGCTTTGAAAAAGTCTAATCTTTATGATTAACAACTACTGGGTGGATAAACAAAGCAAATCAAAGGCTTAAACACCTAGAAATAAGAGAAATTCTCCCCAGTGGAGTCCCCAATTTGTTGGGCCGGAATTGTGAATTACAGATAAATCACGCTTCCCTAGATAGGTGTTAGTCTAGAACAACAGGTGAAATACTATATGACTATTTCTCCTAACTTAGAACAGATACACAGAGAGGATTGGAGGCTTACTTGTTCAGTCGCTTCCAAATGGCTCCTTTTGTCACTTCTGTTGTAGCTTCAAATTCAAGCGGTTTTTTGGGTTGAATGCTTCCTACAAGAAAGAACACTGAAACAGTAGAAGATGCAATAATATAGATATCTATTCAAGATAGTTAGCTAAATCATTAAAGCATAAACCATACACATCAACCAAGATCTTACAATATGGAAAATCAAAGCCAATACAGATGCATATAGGGAAAAATAAGAAGTACTCTTTATTGATGATAGAAGGAGAGGTTACAACCTAGTGACTGATTTGAAGTGACCTTCCAGCAACATTCCCAAGCCTCATCAAAGTATAAATCTCTCTAGCAGCAGCTACACAAATATAGCTCTCAATTGAAAATTCTCTGGCATTTCTCTACTCAAATTATTCCTCCTCAAGCACTTAGATCTGTGCTCAATTTATAGATGAACTATAGGTTGTTTTGAAATCAATGACTTTCCAATAATAGGCAAGACATGTTTCCAGTCATTTAGATTTCAAATGGACACTTGGATCCGAATCTTGACACATGTGAACTCTTCTAGAAGGCACTGGCCAAGTGGAGATTCCAGAACAATGAGAATTTCGCTCCCAATGTGACCAACACACTTGTGAATGTCAGGAAGTGCTTTGCAAAGTAGCCTTGCATGGGGCTACCTGCATATGAAACACACTTAGGCCCCTTAGAGCCTGCATTGGTGAGCTCTCATATGTTATATAATAAGCTTCAAACCATGGAAACCTTTGCTTGATGAAAGTCTTGCTTGATTTGTCTTGTTTATTGTCTTAGGGCATGTAGCAACTGAAATGATAGGGAATGATAGACCCTTGATCATTGGTCCTAGAGATGATGCTCAGTTAACCAGGTCATTGGGGATGGTGCCAAAATTGACCTATAACATTATTAGGAAGATAATTTTTTATTATGTTTGCTACATGTTCATATATTGAGACATATTCCAACTTCATGATCCCATCCTGCACCAAGTTCCTAATATACAGGAACTTGTTGTTGATATGCTTCATCCTAGCATGAAACAAGGGATCTCTAGACATCTTGATACAACTTTGATTTTCACAATTAATCATAGTAGGACCCAAATAATTCTCAAAAAAATATGTCAAAATATCCCTTGGCCAAAAAACCTTCTTTCTTATTTCGCATGCAGCTACATATTCTGCCTCGGCACTACTTAAATCAACGATACCTTGATTTCCACTCATCCATGAAATTATAGAAAACCCCAAACTAAAAAATCCACTTTTAGTGCTTATTCCATCAGTCTCACTTCCAAACCAATTAGAATATGTGAAGCAAATTGGTTTGACTTCGTTACTATCATACTTTAGGCAGTGATGTATGGTGCCATGAAGATACCTCAATATGTGTTTGGCAGCTATCCAGTGATCATAACGATGCTCCAACTGAAACTGACTAAGAATTTTTACTAAAAAACATATATATATGGCTTATTGTTTACCAGATACATTAGAGATCCCACCAACTAACGATAGGAGGTAGGATCCATGAGACTTGAGTTAGAATCCCACAACTTCTTGAGATTGTTGATCATAGGAGTATTCATGGGCTTGGAGTCCATCATCCTGAATTTATTCAATATTTTGATGATGTGATTTCCTTGCCCCAAATATATGTCTCCAGTTTTCTTCCATTCTTCTAGACCCAGGTATTAGTGCATCATTCCTAGACACTTCATCTCAAATTCAACTACCAACATATTCTTGCATTCCTAATTCTTTTCTCCACACCAGTGATGAATAGATCATCCACATATAATGGAATAATGAAGGGTTCATTATTCACAACCTTGATGTAGAGATTTGTTTCAACAATACTCTTCATGAACCCAATTCTTAGGAGATATGCATACCATGCACTTGGAGCTTGCTTCAAGCCATATAGGGCCTTCTTTAGTCTACAAACATGAGAGTCCTTACTATTCACTTCAAATCCTTCAGGTTGTTCGATTTAAACTTCCTCATCAATGCTCCCATTTAGAAATGCGGCCTTGACATCTATTTGATGGATATTACAACCCATTGTAGTAACCAATGAAACCAAAGATCTAATCGTAGTATACTTTTTTGTGGGTGCAAAGGTTTCTTCATAATCTATGCCTTCCTTTTGAGAGAATCCCCTTGGAACGAATATCTCTTTGTATTTTTCTATGCTTCCATCAACAAGATGTTTTATCTTGTTGATCCATTTAGATATGACGGCCGATTTTTTACTAGGTCTAGGAACAATTTCCCAAAACCCATTCTTCATAATGGATTGGTATTCTTCTTGCATTTCCTTTTTCCAAACTTCCTCATGAGAAACTTCTTCAAATGTATATGGTTCGAATTCAAAAAACTTCATCATATATGCAACATATCCATAATATCTATTCGGTAAATTTCTTTCTCTAAAGGTTCCTTTCAAATCTTCATGTCCTTCAACATATTCTAATGTAGCTTTTAACCAATTTGGTCATTTCCTTGTGGTTGGGATGATCACAGGTTGAATAGGCTCACTTGGTCCTTATTCTTCTTCTTCTTAATTTGTAGTATGGTTTTCATGGCGTACTTCTTCTTCCTTGAATATTGGAGTTTCTTCATCATCGGAATCAATAGGAATATCCTTTGATTTATTGTACACTTGATTATCATCAAATATGATATCCCTTCTTACTCAATGTGTCTTCCTTACTTGATGTAGATTCTATATGCTTTTTATGAGAGACTACAAGGAAAATACCCTCTAGCGGAGGTTATAATGAAGGTTTTTAGTGTTATAGAATTGGCCAAAATTGTCAAAAAAAACATTTGCTACAACATCTGTTTTCGGTAACGGAGGTTTTGGCAGAGCTTTTAACTAAATTTCAACACAACTAAAAAAATTGGGTGGCCGAAGTTTATTACAGATTTTTTTCTCATCGGTGTGCCAATCAGGTGTCAACGTACCAGTGTGTTTTAGAGTGAATGCACCGAAACTGCAAACCTACCAAGCACCAGGATGGAAAAAAAATATAGGATGCCCTAGAGTATTTAGCAACATCCTGGTGCGTGTCAGCTAGATAGTCGCCCCAGGGCAGTCGAAGGTGCATGCATCAGGCCGTTAAGGTCTAAAACCGCGATGGGCGCACTGTAGGTGATACAATGCGTCGGGTCGTTCTAATTGGTATTTGGATTTGTGTGGTTCCCATAGGTCGTACCAATGCACCAGTGCATATTATTATACAAATGAAGCAACGTGCAGTATCACACAAATGCACGGGTCATTCTAATTGGTATTGGGATTTGTGCTGTGCGCATATCTTGTATCAACGCACTAGTGCAGAGTATTATACAAACGCGTCGGTGTGCAGTATCACACAAACGTACTGATCATTCTAATTGGTATTGGTATTTTTGTGGTGCCCATAGGTCATAGAAATGCACCAGCGAGCAGTCTCACATAAACACACCTATGCGCATTAGAATACAAACGCACCAATGCATAGTAAATGACACACATCGGTGTTCATTTTGTATTTTTTAGAAACATCGACCTATGGCAATGCAATTATTGTGATTTTTTAAAATTCATTATTCATCAAAAGTCAACACATATCTTATAACAGTATTCATATCAATTAAATTTTATTAGTACATTTGAATGTGATGTTTGGATTAATTTGTTATATCATATCATAATTATTGTGATTTTTTTAAATTCATTATTCATCAAAAGACCACACATATATTATAACAGTATTCATATCAATTAAATTTTTATTAGTGCATTTGAATGTGATGTTTGGATTAATTTGTTATATCATATCATCAGATTTCACATCTCTTCATTATAATATTTAATCATCCATATATTTAATCAATGGTGTTACATTTCACAGCGACAATGGAGAACGCAATAGAATAAATTAAAACGTATTATTATTATTATTATTATTATATGAATAAGACACTCTTTTTCATACAAAATGGGACAATTATCGGTATCCCTTTTTCTTTTGATTGGGACACTATGTCCATTGCATTAAACAAAATGTTTGATTTCACACACAAATATTTCAAAAAATACAATGCCTTGCTTTGATATCCAAACAAAATGATCATCATTCTTCGCCTAAATTGTTGTCACTGCTCCAGCTACTTCTATGACTTGGGTTATTTTGAGGAATGTTTTGTTTACGGCGTTTATTGTTTTATTCTTCTTCACCTTCCATCTACAAACATAAAAAAAAAAAAAAATGAGTGTATATACATTGGTTAGAATAATGAAAATTGTAATATTAAATAATATACATCAATGTAAATCGAAAAGAAATGATGTACCATAGCAACAATTGACTCATGAACTATACACATTCTTTCAAAACCAAATTTCATGCCATATTTCAAGATTTCATTTGTTGGCGCAGTTCCATTCTTTATCTCCTGCAAGTTTTAAACTCCATAACAAATCATATTTAATATAAAATATTTTTTTGTTCTATTATTTATAGACGGAGCTAAGTAAAACAAGATCTATAGATGCTTACAAATTCCACAATTAATATCTGATATGCCAACATATACTGACAATCCATATTTAACCCAATGTCAATCAATTCGTTTGATGGTTCTTCTTTGTATGTTAGCACCTATTTGAAGACATTCAATGATGATTGTTGTAAAAAACTTAAAATATACAAAAATTAAATCTAGTTAAGTTGTTATAAGGAAGTAACAATTACTCACAAACTTAGATATCAACCCTTTTCTTCCTTGTCGTCCTGTTTTATGTGTTGAATGGGTTCCATTTTATTTTCTTTTCTGCAAGAAAATACTTGAAAATTAATATCTAATGCTAGTTGTTTATTTATTTTACCTAATCAAAAAATTCAATGATTACATATTACATTTGAAGAACGTTGTTGTTGATATGGCTCCTCGTGCAATGCAAATATGTCCATTTCTTTGACCATCTCCTTGTACACCTTTTTGGACATTCCTACAGACATATTTCTGATATCAGCTCGTTTATCCTTTGAGGTGTTGACTTCTTGTAATTTGTAAGATTGGCAAGAACAAGTAGCAGGGAACCACATCAAACCACTTTGGATTCCAGGAACTAGCCTTTCTAGGCTCAAAGAGGGCTCTGTATGTGTTTATGATGAAATGATTTAGTTTTGTGATTATATTTTCTAATTTTATGCTTGTTATCAAGATTGGGGTTGTTTTTTTTTATTGTTTGATTGATTGTAGGTTGGATAGGTAGATTTTGGGAAGCTTAATCCATTGGGCTATGGAGTCATAAAAGGTTAAATTGTACATCAAATTTTCAAGGGTTTTCATAGGGCAAGCTAACTATATCAAATGGATCTCTATGGAAAGATGAAAATGAGATGATAGTGAGTTCAGTAAAGCTAAAGAGAAGACAGTATCTGAATTCTTTACTGTAGTTCAACATAAAATTAGAGTAGGCAGACTCTGAATTCTGTATTTAAGTCCTTAGAGGAAAACATGTAAGGCAACAGTTCAGTAGAGGTAAAGAGCATTTAAGAATTCTTTAACTCAAAATCATAAGAAAAACCTCAAGATAACAATTTAAGAGAAACTAAAAAGCATACAATCTTTGAATTCTTTAGTTAAACTTCAAAATAAAGCCTTAATATTAAAAGCTAGGTGAAACTAAAGAGCGGCTGTCTCTTAATTCTTTAGCTATACTTTGCAGAGGAAAACATTAAGATAACAGTTATAGACATAATTAAGGTGCTCATGCAACATATCTTAATCTAAAATTTTTGTTTCTGCTATCCGGGAGATTGATGTACAGTATGAAAAAAAAAGGAGAAACATTAACAAAGAGGGATAACATCACCATTAAACATAGCTCAAGGATCTTGTGAAAGTGATTGTATTACTAATATCCAACTCAAAAAAGTTACAGTGCTCCAATTCAGTAATCTTTTCAACTCAGAGTCTAAGCCAAAATCCAACCTAGCAACCAACAACCAACCATGATAATGAACCATACATGTCGTGTTTAACTGCAACTGATGAGGTTGCCCTAATCTAGGGTGATGGATTTGTATTTACTACAGAGTAAATGATGTTTGAAAATTGATACCATGCAAGGCCTAAGCCAAAAATATCCCTGATAGACCTACTGTAGTAATATCCCTGACAGGCCTACTGAGCTAACTTTAAGGTATTTTTGACCAACTACCTATAATATTAACTTTTGTAATAACTTTTGAATTTATGTTAAAATATCTCTAACTATAACATTGACTTTGGTGGATTTTGTTAAATCAAATTTAAGCTGGATGTGGCCTATTTGTTTGAGAAGTGGTAAATGTTGAGTTGCCTTGACATCTGGCTTGGCCTTCCTCGTTGATTTTTTCTTTGACTTGTCTTTTAATCTTAATATGTCTTCTTCTATATCTTTTATCTGTTTTTCTTTTACTGCCTTTGTTGTCACTATTATTTCTTCCTTTACCTTACTATTCTTATCTTCTTCCTTCTTAACTCTGTTCTTTAACTGTTTTATCTTTGATATTTTTTTTACTGACATTCATCTATTCTTTAACTTTGTCCTTCATTTTTAACTCGTAACTACTCTGTTTTACTTCTTTCACCTTTCACTATCACAGTAAAATTTTACCTTTTACTGTCATTTAAATTGAATAAACCTCGTTGTCTTTGGATTAATTGTACGATCCTTAACAATCATGATCCATTGCTGCTTTTGGTTTATTCTTGCACTCCTAATCCTTTGATTAACAAGGCATCTAAATCATCATCTAGAGAGCCCGATTTTAAACAATTCTTAGAATTAGAAACGCAATTTTATTATTGTGTTTTTTGGTACATACATCGCCTGCAAAATTTAAAAAAAATTGTTAATAAAATGGGATAGCTTTTCGCAGGGAGGCGATATGGGTTTGAAGGCAGTCAGGAAATATGTGGGCAGAGTCCAGACAGTGGGGGGATTTTTTCATTTCTATGTTTAGCTTTGGCCTTCCAAGTCCTTTAGAAATGTTGTATGGATTTATCACAGAGATTCAGGAATTTACCGTGACAGCACAAGTTTTAAAAATATTTCAAAGGGGTCAATGGTTTCATTTGTAGGTGGGGAGGCAGTTTTATGGTTTTATCGTGCATCCAAAAAGAATTTAGGTGGTGATTTTCATGGGAATTCGATGAAACGGAGAGGAGACATGTGGCAGAGGGGAGGGGTTGCGAAACTGCCCATTTTGCAACCCTCCGAGGTTTTAAACTTCGGGCTTTTGGGGGTGCGAGAATGATCGAGGGCCATCGGATTGGATGAAGCAAATCGAACGGTGGTCGAGTGATGGTTTGATCATGGGTACGCCTAGAAGGTGGGGTTGGGATTTGAATGAGGTGGCAGGTTAAATGTAATTTGGGGCCCGGGGCTATATGAAAGCAAAGGGATAAAAGTTTAGAGCAGGGGTTTAAATATATAAGGGGTCGGGTTTTTTCAAATAAACAGGGTCTGTTTAAAACAAGACCCAATAGGGTAATTTATTTAAAAACTAATGTGAAAAGTGGGTTTTTACATTATTTTAAATGAAAAATGGGGAATGAGTGAAGGGGAAGGGTTTTTTAGAAATGGGAATGGGGTTTTTGGATAGGGAAAAAGGTTTTAAGCAGGGAAAAAAATGCTAAAATGAGGGGATTTAAGGTTAAACATGGGATTTCAAAGCATGAGAGTATCAGAAAAGGTAAAATGAGAGAAAAAGGAGAGTTTTAAAAGGAAAATAATTAAGGCAGTGAGATTTCTGAAAATAAATGATAGTCAGGGAATATTATTTTCAGCAGACTGTAAGAAAAAAATAGCCATCTTGCGATACTGTAAAATACAGGACTCTAACAGTGGCTCCAACTGGGAAGGGCAGCTCCTTTTAGGAGGTGTCAAGAACATTTGTAGACCAGTAGCCTGATTTATTTGGCTGATTTTCACTCTGTAATTTTGATCTGTTGCAACTTTTATAACTGTGACCTTTTAAAACTGAAATCCATGTTTACAGCAAACTAAGGTCTGAAATGCACTTGTTCTTGAGCTGATAAAACAACTTGCAATTAAAAAAAATTGAGCATGCTCAAGTATTAAGAACTCTTTTGTATCCATGCCTACCCAACGTATGATTCAAATGTTTTTCTTCTTTTTGAGGTGCATTTAGACTTGAAAACCTTGACATTATTTTTCTTTTGAAAGAAAACTATTTATTTTCTAACCTTATAACTTCCAGAGGCTCAGATTAAACTGATGAGCTCTTTTATTCTCTACCTAACTACTTATCTACCAAGATTAAATAGTTTGGTAAATATTTATTCACTAAATATCAACATGAAATTTAAATCATGAATGAATCAAGATTAAGCAGTTTGATCATCATGAATTGTGGCATTTTTGACGAGCTGCACACAATATTATTTTGCAAAAATTAAACTGACATTGATAAGCCAAGATTAAGCTATTTGGAAAATATTCATTTTCTAACTTGTCAGCAAAAAATTCAAAATTTGTACAATCATGTTTAGGTTGTATGATTGAACAAGACCTTCTCAAAAGTGGTGGCATTTAGACTTGTAACACTTTCAGAAACATTCATTTTTGGTATGGGGCTTACCTTTTTCTTTTTATCTGCCCTCTTTTCTTCTTTTCTTTCTTTCTTTTTTGTGTCATTTTCTTTTGGGATTTTTTTGAGAAATTTTATATACAATGAAGAAAACTTGAACTGAGATTCTTAACTGAAATAATGTTTCATCATCCTGCCATTTATAGGACCTCCAAATAGCTCTGTTCTATCCATTTCTTGTAAGAAAAATGCATTATTACCTCTTGTAGAATGAATGATGTATAGACCTTTCCACAAGTTATCAAACGTTTCATGCTTTCCTTTGTCCTATCTCCTGGAATCCCACTTCAGCACTTTGTCTCCAATGTTAAAATAATTTTCTTTGGTAATTTTGTCAAAGAGTTTCTTGATTTTTTCCTGTACCAGTTGTGTTCTGTTGTATACTCCTTCTCTGGTTTGTTGCAGCTGAATAGTTTGGCTTATTCTTCTCTTTATATCATTTTCTTCAAAATGTATTATTTGAATGAGCTTCATTACTGGAACTTCCAAGGTTGTTGGGAAGACTGCATCCATACCATAGACTAGCTGATATGGTGACATACCAATTGAATTTTTATTTGTTAGCATGTCTGCCCACAGTGTATGTACCAATTTGTCGTGCCAGGACTTCTTGTTTTCTTCCAACAACTTTTTGATGATGTTTACCAAACTCTTGTTTGAGGATTCAGCTAACCCATTACCTTGAGGGTAATAAGCTATAGAATGTCACAAAGTAATGTGATATCTGTGGCAAAAATCCACCATTTTCTTGGACTTAAAGGCATCAACATTATCAATAATTATTTTCTTAGGACAGCCAAATCTAGATATACTATTGGTCTCAAGAAATCTGATAATTATTGAGTCTGTGGTATTCCTGGAAGGAACAGCTTCTATCCACTTAGTAAAATATTCATTTGCAGTGAGGATCCATTTATGCTAGGCAGAAGAGGAAGAGTGGATTTCTCCAATGAAATCTAGACCCCATTGTTGAAAAGGAGCTTCAACAGAAATTGGTTTTAATGGCAAAGGTAGCAACTTTATTTTACCCTAAAAAATTTGGCATTTATGACAGGTAACTACCATTTTTGGATGTCTTGGAAGAGGGTAGGCCAGTAGAAACTAGCCCTAAGGATCTTATTAATAGTGGTTTTCCAATAGAGGTGACCTCCACATTCTCCTTCATGAAATTCATGCATAATCCTATCTGCATCTTATTTAGGCAAACATTTAAGCAATACACCACCATAATTTTTCCAATATAAAACATTTTCCAGAATGTGGAAATTTACAACCTTTAGTTTCAAGAATCTAGCCTTTGTTTTGGACAAAACAGGAGGAACATTTAGATTAAAAAGCACATATAGTATATTTTCATACTGGGGAGAATTTAGGAATGCTTCCTCGATAGGTGGAGTCACCATCTCCTCGTGTTCATCTAATGAATGAATCGTATTGATGTCTAGTGCTTGAAAATTTGTTTCAGCCATTAGTTTAGCCAGTCCTTGTCCTTTGATTAATTTGGTGGGTTTGATTTCTAAATCATATTCCAAGATGACAGCAATCCACTTACCTCTTTTTCCATCAGGATCTTTTGTTAGGATGTTTTTAGCCATTGTATGGGGCACAAATGCAATGATGTGTGAATGCAAAATGTAGACTCTGAAATCCTTTAGTGCTTTGATTAAGGAAAAAGCATGATTTTCCATGATATTATATTTCATAGGTGCATCTCTTAAAGCTTGGCTAAAGAATGCTATGGGCTACTCTTGTCCCTTTGTATTTTTCTGCAGTAATACAACAGCAACGATGTGTTCTGATGCAAAGGAGAATATAAAGAAATCTTTGGTGAAGTCAAGGTTGATCAAAATAGGTGCTTGTGTAAGTGCTTGCTTCACTAAGTCAAAATCTTGCTTTTCTTCCTTGGTCCACTTGACTCCTGACTCTCTTTTTAGCATGTTAGTGATTTTTCTTAGGAGTTCTGCAAGGTTTGGTATGAACCTTCTTAAGAAAATTATATTTCCAATGAAAGATTGCAGCTCTTTGATATTTCTTGGGTGGCTGATTTTCAATATTCCCTCAATCCTATTTGGGTCAATCTTGATCCCTTCTTCAGATATGATGTGGCCTAGAAGTTTTCCTTCTTGAAGGCCAAATAAGGATTTCTTGGGATTCAAAGATAGACCATACTTTCTACATTTTTCAAAGCCCCTCCTTAAATGAGATAGATGTTCTTCATCAGTTTTTTAATAGACTATGATGTCATCAAGATATATCACAATTAAGTAACTTATTTCTTATGAGAAATAAATATCCATTGCTCTTTGAAAAGTGGCTTCAACATTCATTAACCCAAAAGGAATTTTTACATTCATCAAGGTGCCCCAAGGTGTCGTGAAAGTTGTTTTGTACTGATCATCTGGATGTACCAGCACCTGATTGTAACCTAAAAAGCCATCAAGTAGAGAGATCCTCTTGGAGCCTACTACCCTTTTCAATATGTGATCCATCTTTGGTAAAGGGTAGTTTTCCTTCAGGGATGCTTTGTTTAGATTTCTGAAGTCAATGCAGAGCCTAATATCTCATGTCTTCTTCTTCACTGATACAAGATTTGAAACCCATTTTGAACACCTGAGTGGGACTATTACTCCAACATCATAAATTTTCTTTATTTCTTTCTCAACCAGTGGCATTCGGAGAGGATTTATTCTGCGGAGCTTCTATTTAAATGGCTTATGTCTTTCTTTGAGTGGAATCTTTTGTTGAATGATATCAGTATCATAGGACATCAAGTCTTCATAACTCTAGGAAAACACATCACTAAATTATTTGAATAGCTCAATATATTTATGTTTTATAGGTGTTGGCAGTGTCTTCGACAGTTTTACCATTTTGGGCTCTTGCTCACTGCCTATTTTCACTCTTCTACATTTTCTTCAGTGGATTCCATCTTTGGCTTTCTAGCAACATCATTGAAATCAAAAATTTCCTCTAGAGGGACAAATCCTCTTGGCAAGGTGTTATCCCTGAACTGTAGCACTTCAAATTCTTCTTTTTCTGGATCGTCACACATTTATGTCCTATGTGGGTGTTCTTTTTCTAACAGATTTATATCAGCATCATGAAGGGACTTCTCGTCACATGATTGTTCCCTAGTAGAGTAGTCCTCTTCGTGATCTAAGTCTGAATTTGGAATTTCAAACTCATTTTTGGATTCCAGGAAATATTCAATCTATTGGTCATCTTCAAAAACTTTCCAATATCTCATATTATCAGGGACTGTTGGCCTGTATTTAACCTTTACTGTGTATTGTTTGTTAGGATGATATAGTTGACAAGTGTTGGCTATAAATTCTAGTCCATTAGCAAGGATATTTTTATTTTTTCGGATAGAGGCAAGGTCATATTCTTTGAATGCTTTTAGGAGGTCATTGGTAGCATTCCTGTATGCTCTTAATCTAAGATGTTTTTCTGAATATTCTCCCTTAATTTTCCTAATGAATAGCTCAGAATCCCCATGGACAAAGATCCTTTTGGCTCCTAATTTCTTCAGTAATTGTAGCCCTAGAAGGAGTGCCTCATATTCTGCTATATTATTTGTACATTGAAAGCTTAGTTTGTAGGAGTGACCCTCTGCGTGATTGTTCTTAGTGTTGTGTACCCAAACACCTGCTCCTGATCCATTTTTACCATAATAACCATCAAAGCTCATGCTCCACAGAGGTTCAGGTTCAGACTTGTGTTTTTCATATTTTATTTGGTTTGATTGTTCTTCTTTCTCTTCCTCTTTTTTAGTTTTTTTTATTGACTGCTACTTGTTCACTAATGCTTTCATCATTGTAAAGGATAAATTAATCAAGGTTTGAGTGCACGGAGTAGAGAGGGGAGTTATCAAGCTTTTCTTGACTACTTACCATGTATTTCATATGATTTTCCCTATACAATATTCTTGGTTGAATAAAGACTGGAATGGTAGCATAGGTCATATCCATTTGGAGGGTGCCTTGAAGTTTGGCTCCCCATAAGCATGACAGAAGCATGCCATATTTAGGGGGAATTTCAGCCACTACAATATCCATTACCAGGCTTTTGGCTGGTATTTGTGCTAAATTAACACGTAGATATTTGATCATGCCTAGACATTTAACTCTACTAGAGTAAAAAGAGTATAAGTCTTTGTATGGTCTAGTTATCTCAAGGCCAGGTCTCTCCATAACTACCGTTGGAATTTGGTTATGAGAGGCTCCTAAATATAGCATGGCATTATGGAATATTTTATCATGAATATTCAAACTGACATAGAATGGGGGCACACCTCCCTCTTGGAATTTACCTTCTACTTCAGGGCCAAACAAAATTTCAGGTTTGACATCATTCAAATTTACAGTATCAGCATTTTCTCCTATGTTTAAAACTTTCAAAACTTGGGATCTATATACATCTTGGCCTACCAATTTAGTGAGAGGTATGGAAATATTTATTTTTGTCATTTTGTTCTCAATACTAAATGGTGTCTATGTTTTTGGTATATTTAAATCAGTTTTATCAGACATTGTTTTTGCAGCAACTTCAGATTGCTGATTTGCATTAGGGATATTAGTTGAAGCAATTTTATTAGGGCTACTAATTGATTCACTACAACTACTTTCTAGATTTTTTTTATTTTTATTTTTATCATAACCTTTAACCATTTTATTTGAACTTTATGATGTCTTTTTACGATCAGTTTCAGGGGCTTTTCTAGTAGAAATTTCAGGGTTCTTTCTCTTGGGAGTGTCTTGAGCTTTCTTGCTTCTGAGGTCATATTGTCTATCACTTCCATGATATTATTTTCAAATCCTTGTTTGTAATCCTCATATTCTTGTAATTCTTATTCAATTTGAGTTGGGGAAAACACGCCTTTATCTTCCTCAGTCAGGAAAATAGTATCCTCATTATTAACTCCCATTAGATTGATTTGGATTTCTTTTGGCACTTCAATCACCCCCTCATTCTCATCAGCATAGTTTTCTTGGAAGGTGTTGGTGTCCCGTAATTTGGCAGATTGGTAAACCAAATGACAGGGTAACATCAGACCAAGATTTGGAGTCCTAGGACCTAGCCTTCCTGGACTCAGAGAGGGCTCTCTTTATTATGCGAAGGATGTGAACTTGTTCGCTTCGTATGTTTGATTTTAGGCTAGATGTTAAGTATATTTTGGTTCTTTTTTTGGGTTTTTGAGGTAAACTGATCAAAAAGGACAAATAGAAAGAGATTTCATCAAATCAACAGGGCTATGGGGTCAAATAAATTCAAGACTGTCTAAATGGTGGACAAGGTATTACTGCAGGGCTGATTTGGTCAAGGAAATAGGATTCTTTAGGTGAAAGTGAAGTGAAATGAACATTAAGTTTGTGAAAGACAAAGAGATATTCAACATATATAGTTTTAAAGCAGGTATTCATGAGGTAGGGAAAACCATAAATCTCTATGAATAAAACTCAAACTAATACATATGAAAGATAAAAAATTCAGCAATACATAAAAACATAAGAACCTCTAACTCTAGAAAATCACCTTCAGCTATTGGGAAAACAAATAAGATTAAAAAATCAACTCAATCTATGAAGAGGGAACTCCTAAACAACATATCTTTAGCTATCAAGAACTTTCAAATAAGTTTGCAAGCATGGAAAAAGGGCAAGATCGAACAAGACCTCTTTGACTTAACTAAAACAACCAATATTTCATAGAAAGATTTCAGAAATGGAGTTTTGAGAAACTATAAGTAAGCAGGGCATACCTTAAATCATACAAGATAGCAAAACATACTAACCATAAATGAAACAAATAACAATTTCTTGATGGACCTAAAGGGCAGTTAAGAATCCTTTAGAAATGATCAGGAAGAGGAAAACATCAAAGTTGTAACATGCAGGATGTTTGAGGGGCTTCCATGAGCATGTCTCAACATACACTTTTCTGATCTAGAGCAAATAAGAAGTATGGAATGTTAGCCAACTATAAAATTTGTTATAGCAAATGCTGGCTAAAACATTTTTGGAGCCTTCAAGGAACAAATTTTTATGGCAAAAGGTGTTGGCTCTTGAAGACTCTCAAAAGGCCTCATGCATATGTCTTAAATCTTCACTGTTGTGCCCATTCTACACTTAGAAATCTTGTTGATTTCTAAGCCAAAGTACTGCTTCAAACACCATTTTTCGCCCTCCATCCCCTTCCAAAACTAACCTTATTTCCCCTCCTCCTTCCCCCATAAAATCCCTCATTTCCATGTTTTTCCCCTTTCCCCTTCATCATAATCCATTTGATAAGGTTTAAAGACCCTTCTTTGCCTTATAGAAATCCTCAAAACCTTTTAAAATCATTGAAAAACTATAAAAATCACATTGTTTATATATTATAGACCTAAGCCCCCTTGGGCTAAGTCTTTAACCCTTCCTTTCCATGCACCCTGGTGCTAGAACCAGGTGTTGGCCACCCATGCGCTTATCGCATCACCCCGATGCCGATTAGCCCTTCGTCCTATCTCCCTCGGTCATATTATCTCCCATGTGCCCAAAGGCCTCGCAGATAGGCACCAAGCCATATTGAATATTAATTTTTCGCCCCCAAAGTATAAACCTTCGGTTATATGAATTGTCGGTTTTTATTATATTATAAACTTTTCCACTGGTGAAAAATTCCAAATCAATATCCACCGTCGATCTGACCTGCAGATCGATGGCACGCAATCCATTGCCCCAGTGGTCCCCACCATCCATTCACTTTTGAAAAACCACGCAGTATCCATCGCACCGCTTGTGAGAGTGGGGCGGTTTTTCTTATTTTGCAGCGATTCCATACACCGTTTGATGCGTGGCCTGAACACTATTCACAAAACCATTGTTCATCGCGTGTTAAAAATCGAACGTGGACCCGGCGCGATATTGACATCCACCATCTGATCTAAGGCCACTCATCGAACGGTGATCGCTCACCAAAGAAGTCTGACAGTTAACCAGGATACAACGTGGTCATTAAAGCATTTCCGTCGTCAATATGATCTTCAGATCGACGGCCCACAATTCAGCGCCGTGATTCCTTGTCCAGTCAATTGATCGACGCCTGTTCTCCACCGTTGATCGCGTGGGACGATCTCATCCGATGGCCCATGTTTGTCCCGAATCCCAAACATGATTTTCGATCATTTTTCACCAAAACAAATGTTTTTAACCCATGCTCTCCATTTTTCCAAAAGCTGACTCCTCCACTTTGAATTTTCGCCTCTGCTCCTGACCGTCGATCTTTGTACGATCGATGGCTCTGATTTGATTCTTTCCCCCTTTTCCTTTTGACTCATTCTAAATCAATCTCGACCATTGGATGATGCCATCCAATGGCCACGCTCTCTCCACACACCTTATGAAGCAATATAACCTTTACATGTAGGATTTCATAACATTATTTGTATCTTGCAGGGTTCCAATGGTTTTTTCCGCTATGTACGAAGAAAATTCAGAGGCAGAGGATGATGATCCTCCCACCTTCGATTCACCAGAGGAGACCATTCGCAGGAAGTAGCTCCATGTTTCATCAATGATTCATGAAGCATTGATGTCATATCATCCCTGCGCAACCTTGCACATCAGCAAAACATAGGAAAGCAGGCATAGTCATAGAGTATCAATGCCGAAGACAAATATATCAAGACAGAAGATTGAAGACATATTTTTAGGGATTACGTCTAAGATGGTTTATCAAAAGCCCAATCCCCAAATCAAAACACAGTTAAAGGAAAAATCATAAAATTTCATCAGCCAAAAAGCCTCCACCACCACTGCTGAGGCAAATTGATCCCTCTAGCTACCACGATGCCACCTGTGCCTCAAAGCATTCATATCCGAGGCTGGAGTTATTGATCAAGATCAGATATTTGTCTCAAGCACAACCAGAGAGAAAATTCTGCCAAGTAACTTAATGACAAAACATCTGCAGAGTTACTTTGACACCACACAGAGCCTCAAAGGTCAAAAAAGGGCTCCCACCAAGCTTAAATCTGTATGTAAAAAATTTAATACAGAAGACACCTATGTAAGTTTATTCATTGAGCCCCCAAAGGCCGAGAAGCCATTTAAGTCTATATTAATTATATTTCGAGATATTTTATCAGATCTCACCTCCTCATTCTTCTATATATACTACTGCAGAAGATGAAAGAGGGGTTGGTTGATGTAGTTGTTGATCTGTAAATAGTGTTCACTGGCCTTTGGAGCTCTGCTTTTGATAGATAAGCTAGTCTGAGATGAGTAGATGATCGCTAAACTAAAGCAATGGACTTAAAGCTATAACTGGTTTGGAGCATCAATACAAGCTGATTTATGGGATCCTGGTCTATGTTGACGGTGATGTTTTTCTCATTGTAACTTGTCATTTTATTTCTGTTTTCACTATGTTTCATCTTCTCTTATAAATAACAGCATGCATGGAGTTAGGACCTACTGTATATCAGTACCCTTCTCTGACTAAAAATCTTTATCTAAATGTTTTCTTCCAATCTGTGTTGTTTGGGAATGATTCGATTCAGTTTAAGCATAGGAATGTTGGCGTTCCCTCGTCTTATTGTCTTAGCTGAATATTATTCTTAAATGCTATGTTCAGTATTGGTTAAGTAGAGATGAACTAAGGAAGATATGGTGTGCCCTAGTCCTAGTTTTATCCCCAAATACTATCTGAATGTTTCCCTTCGAATGTGTTGAAAGCTAGCTAGTTTAGAAGTACTTACCAGATCTTAGACCATCCTTTGTTATCATTAGTGTTTCCCTCTGTTTTATATGTTTTCTATTGAAAGCGTATCAAAGGCTAACTAGTTTAAAAGTACTTACCAAATCCTAATCAAAGGCTAGCTAGTTTAAAAGTACTTACCAAATCCAAATCATGTTTTTCTTAAGTGTGTGTCAAAAGCTGGCTAGTTTAAAAGTGCTTACCAGATCTTAGGCTGCTCTTTGTTTCTTCATCTATTTATTTCCCCTTCTTGTTGTATCATTTCATTCCATAAATCAAACCTTAAAGAGATCCTTAGACATATATGACTTTCCCCATGGACCGCTCTTGCCTCTTGTTGTTTCAATTAAATCCTATTGTGACTCCATAGCCCAATGGACTAAAACCTGCAATTATCTACCTTTCCTGGCCAAAGATTTTTCTATTTGCTTGCAACTTCACACCTTTGAAACTCTTTGCATTTAGAACTTTCCACCTCAAACAGTATTCATGCTCAACCATCCAAAAAACAAAACAAACCCTTGGCCTTCATAACTAGCCTAATATCATTACCCAAAACTTCAAAGGCAACTCCATCTTTCCACTTATTGGAGAGATCCCTCTCCAGATTTAGGAGGGCTAGATCCTAGAATCCCAAAGTGATTGAAACGATGTTTCTCCCTGCGATCGGACTTTTCCAATCTTGCTGATTACAGGGAGCTAACATGTCTGGTGACTCCACTGGGGAATCGAAACCCATAAACATTTTCATTTGAGGGTAACCATAGGATATCAGAGATTTGGTTCAAGAATATTTGCTATATTAACTAGCTGAGCCACCAGCAACTAACATTTCTAGTGACTCTGCTGGGGAACTCAGTTGAATTTTCACCTAAGGTTCCCTTAAACATTCCATAAACATTCTGAGCAAAAAGCAGCCTTTTCAATCACTACCAAGAAATGGTAATCATGATGAAACTTGTTTGAATCAGTGAAAAATTAGGTAAACCCTAGGATTCTCATAACCCTTATCTAACCTTGAAAGATCAGTTGGTTTAGCCATAAGAGTAGACTTTCTTTGTCTCATAAACCGTAGCTAAGTTTTGAAACAGAGTTAGTACATTCTTAGAAACCACACAACTCAAAATAACTCAAAAAACACCAAAAATATTTCAGATTGGTATCCAATAAATATGGTGGTGGACCATAAAACCTTTTACCTCTAAAAAGAGCTAAAAACTTCCACTTGGCGACTCCACAATCCTGAAAAAACCTTAAGGCTCCACTGGAAAGAACCCTTATCATTGTAGTATCATTAAAACTCAGTTAGAGGACTGTAGGATTAAAATTTGTGTGAACAGATTAGTTAACCTCTCAAACATTGTCATACCTAGTTGAAATTTTCTTGTTTATTTGGGTCTGAAAAACACAGCATAGTGGCTCCTAGAAATATTCATACTAGAGCCTATCCTGACCCAGATCCACCTGAGGTAGTTGATAACCCAGAAAGTATTCTTAGGAACTCTCCTAGGATTAAATCATCAACTATTGTCAGATCACCCTTGAGAGCTAATTCAGTCCCTGTAAATCTTTCATCTCTACAACAATCACAAGTTGACTTAGTAAATCCCTTTAGAACTAGGCCTCTTGGTTATTTAGATTAGTTAGATTCTGAGTCTTCACTCTCTTCTCCTGAAACAAGTGAACATCCTGATAGTAGAGAAACAACACCTCTTGATTTAAATTTCCTTCAAAACCTAGGTGTCTCTCATCCAAGATCATCTCAGCAATCTACTCTTGTTCCATCCACTTATGCTCACCCTACATCCACTTTTCAAACCACTCCATTCCAGCCCATTTTCCCTCTTGATAATCCACCTCCCCCTCTTTCCATGGCTACATGGTATGCTCCCTTAGTCCTTCCTGTACCATTGGTCAATCTTCCACAGGACTATCAGTCCAAAATTCCATTGTATGATGATAACAATGCTATAACTGCATCACAACATGTGGATAAGATGAATGACTACTTCGAAAAAAATGAAATTGATGATGATTTTTTCAAGCTTAGATTGTTTTCTCAAAGTCTGGGGGGAGAAGTAAGAAAATGGTTTAAGGGCTTAACCCCCCATAGTATAAATGATCTCCAAGCTTTCCATCAAACATTCTTAAACAAATGCGAAGTAAATAATAATCCTCTCCAAGTCCTTTCTGATTACAAGAACCTCTATAGAAACACCGCGGAAAGTGTACAAGCTTATTGTACCAGATTTAACAGTGTATATAATGTGCTTTCCCTAGATCTAAAACCTCCACAAGGCTCAGCTTTAAACAAGTTTCCTGAAGGGTTTTACCCTGAGATGGCCTATCAGCTGAGAGAGAGAGATCCTGCAACTCTTGAAGAGATGCAAAAAGGTGCTCTTTCTGTTCAAGTCAACCTGATGGAGAAGAGAGGAAGAATGAAAAATGAGAAGAGAGTATCTTTTAGGGAGGAATCCACACCTTCTACTTCAAATTCAAAGATGGAAAGAATGATGGAGGAGATGATGAAGAAAATGAGCATCCTTGAGAGAGCACAAGCCAGCCAAAACCAAGCTGCTCCTCATAACAGAAACCAGAACTAGAATCAGAATTTTTGAAGGAACCAACCTCCGAGCAGACCTAGGGAAGATGATCAACAGATCACTCCTCATTTTCATCAAAATTATGTAAGTGAGGTTGAGGAAATAGATGAGATAATAGAGGAAGATGATATCAACATGTTGGGTGTATATGATGATGACTTTGAAGTTCATTATGATAGAAAACAAGGTATATATACACCTTATGATGACAGAAGAGATGATGATGAAAGTTATTATCAAGACATGGAAAATGTCATGATAGAGTCTCAAAAAGAATATGAACTTAGAAGCAAAACTAGTCAACAAACCCCCAACACCAAAACCTCTGACAAATATTCACAAAATAGCACTGCAACCAAGCCTAAAATTATCAAACAAAAGGATAAAGCAGTGGCTGTAAAATCTGATAAAGGTAAAGAGGAAGGCACCCAAAACGATGAAAAACGGAGTGCAGACCTTAGTAGTACTAACACTTTAGCTAGTACTCATGTTAAAACAATTTTGTCTAGTGGAAATAGAACAAATCAGCAAGTTGATATTGTTGATAGAGTGACAGCTAATAAGGCTGAGACAAGTACTTCAAAGAACCAAATTCATATTATCCTAGAGCAGGAAATCTCAAAGATTAAAATCTCTGTTCCCCTGACTGGGTTAGCTGCCCAGCATGTATATAGGACCCAAATTTTGAAGGCTTTAAATATAGAGCCAAATGAGGACACAATCAATCTTAATGATGACCAACCAGAGCTTATTTTTGGTCCAAATATTGAAGGTACGTATCAAGAGGGACATGTTCCTCCCTTTTATGTAAGCTTAAACGTTCATGACAAGATCTTGCACAACGCTATGCATGACTCAGGAGCTTCTCACAATTTAATGCCTAAAGCCGTGATGGAGAGCCTGGGTCTAGAAATCACTAGACCTTACAAAGACCTTTACTCCTTTGATTCCAGCAAGGTGAAATTTTTAGGATTAATCAAAGACCTCTGCATTAATTTAGCCCAAATTCCAACCAAATGCTTAGTAATGGATATTTTTGTGGCTGATGTGCCCCCAAAATATGGAATGCTATTATCAAGATATTGGGGGGCTAAGTTACAAGGGACTATGCAGATGGACATGACCTATGCAACTATCCCTGTTTTCAATCAGAGTAGAGGACTTTACAGGGATTCCCATATGAAATACACAATTACAAGTCAAGACAGACCACAAAACTCTCCTCTATATTCTGTAAATATGGGCCTTGATTATTTTATTATGTTAAACGATGAAACACTTAGTGAACAAGTCACTTTAACAGGGTTAATGGTCGAAAGGGAGGAAGAGGAGCACAACGTAGAAGTGTCAAAGCAATTTGCTACATCTGAAATTTCTAGCAAACCAAACACAGGTCTTGAGCTACAAATCATGTTTCCCTTGCTTATAAACATTGAGAGTCAAGAAAGTATCCCTCAAACAAGCGAAAATCTTGGGGAGTCAAAACAATTACAACTAAGTGTTGATATTCAAGAAACATCCAAGAGCATGTTAGTTGAAGAGGACAGTAACCCAAATGATAAAATTGAGACTATTCCTATATGGAGTATGTATTTTGATGGGTCATGCACTAAGAACAATGTTGGTGCAGGTGTCTGGATTACCAACACTGAAAACAACCACACAGAAAGCATTTCCTGGAAATTAAACTTTCAGTGTTCCAACAACATAGCATAATATTAATCCCTTCTCTTAGGCTTACGTTTGTTGAAAAAGTTAGGAGCCACAAAAGTTAATTTGTATGGGGATTCAGAGTTAGTCATTAGGCAGGTCAATGGGGAGTATAACGCTAATCATCCCAGACTTAGAGCCTACCGAAACGATGTCATGGACCTTTTGAAAACATTCAAGGAGTCCAAACTATTTTTTGTCCCAAGAAAAAGAAATATTGTGGCCCACAATTTAGTCTTTGCAGCTAGAACATGCTTAACGCCATATGAAACCAAAGACTACACAACTCAAATAAAATTTAGACCAGCCGTGCCTGATAATGAAAAATATTGGCAGGTGTTTGACGGAGAAAAACAAATAGAAGACTTCATGCAATTTAGAAATGAATTCGAACTACACAGTTCAGACTCAAATTATGATACAGACTGCAGTGAAGAAAATTTTCTTGGTGAAGAAGAACCGTCTCCTGAACTTGCCAATATAAATCTACTATCTAGCAAACATCAAAACAAAACTGAATTGACTGCAAAATTAGAAACAGAGGAGTTAGAAACTCTACACTCCAAAGATGAAATTTTTCCAGGTGGTCTGGCACCTTTATAAGAGTTGTTTGATTTTAACGATGTGGCCAAGAAGCCAAAATTGGAACCTGTAGAGACTGAAGTGGAAGAGTGCAATATAGGCAGTAAACTTAAATCGAAAATGATTAAACTGTCTAAAAATTTGCCAGCTCACATTAGAAGAGTTGTTTGATTTTAACGATGTGGCCAAGAAGCCAAAACTGGAACCTGTAGAGACTGAAGTGGAAGAGTACAATATAGGAAGTAAACTTAAACCAAAAATTATTAAACTGTCTAAAACTTTGCCAGCTCGCATTAAACTCAAATACATAGAGTTGTTTAAAGATTTTTCTGGTGTTTTTGCGTGGAATTACGAAGATCTGAAATCCTATGACACTGAAATAATACAGCACAAAATTCCCCTCAAAGAAAACCAAAATCCATTCAAACAAAAACTGCGCAGAATAAACCCTGTTTAGTTGCCTTTGGTTTAGAAGGAGATCATGAAAATGTATTAATATGGTATTATTGTCCCTATTAGATATTCTGAGTGGGTATCTAATCTGGTGTCGGTTAGGAAGAAAACTGGAGAGATCAAGCTTTGTATAAACTTTAGAGACTTGAACAAAGCTTCATTGAAAGACAACTACCCTTTACCCAAGATGGATCATATTTTACAAAGGGTGGTAGGGTCTAGAAGAATTTCTTTTCTGGATGGCTATACAGGGTACAACCAGATCTTAGTTCACCCTGCTAATCAATTAAAGACAACCTTTACTACACCATGGGGCACCTTCATGTATGAGAAAATTCCCTTTGGTCTAATGAATGCTGGAGCAACTTTTCAAAGAGCCATGGACATAGCATTCTTGGAGGAACTGGGCTACTTCATCATTATATACCTTGATGATGTCACTGTGTTTTCAAAGATAGATGAAGAGCACTTAGCACACTTAAGAAAAGTTTTTGAGAAATGCAGAAAGTTTGGAATATCCTTAAACCCTAAGAAGACACTATTCGGTCTCCAAGAAGGTAAAATTCTTGGGCACATCATTTCATAAGAGGGTATTAAGATAGATCCAAAGAGGATCGAGGCCATATTGCAAATCTCTCATCCTCGAAATATCAAGGAGTTGCAATCTTTCATTGGAAAGATTAACGTTTTGAGAAGGTCCATCCCCAACCTGACTGAGCTTCTTAGGAATATCACAAACATGTTGAAGAAGGAGCAAGGGGTAAAGTGGACCTTGGAAGCAAAGAAATCCTTTGAGCTGGTGAAACAAGCGTTAACCAAAACACCGATTCTAATAAGTCCTGATTTTTCAAAAGATTTTTATATTTTTTCATTCGCATAAGAACATACCATAGCTGATGTCCTTTTGCAGAAAAATCCACAAGGACAAGATTAGCCTATTGCATTCTTTAGTAAGGCATTGATGGATGCTCCTTTGAAGTATAACATTATGGAGAAGCAAGCTTTTTCTTTGGTTAAATCTTTGAAAGACTTTAGGGTATAAATTCTTCACTCACACATCATTGCCTTTGTCCCAAATTCAGTTGTGAAAGACATTCTAACAGAGGACCCAGATGGTAAGAGAGGTAAGTGGATTGCTTTTATTCTTGAATATGATTTATAGATAAAACCCACTAAGCTCATCAAAGGCCAAGGTCTAGCTAGATTAATGGCTGAATCCAATTTTGAAGTTCTTGATATTAATATGATTAATGCTTTGGATGAACAAGAGGAAATCTCAACACCCATTGTTGAAGACCATTTTATGAATCCCTCTTGGTATGTTGATATTGTTTATGTTTTGCTTAATTTGAATATATGTCCTGGTTTGACAAAAACAAAGGCAAGGTTCCTAAAGTTAAAAGCTGTAAACTATTGCATTATAGATAGATGTCTTTATTGGAAAAATGCAAGTGGTATATTGCTTAAATGTTTGCCTAAGTTTGATGCAGAGAAGGTTAAATACCAGTTCCATGAAGGAGAGTGTGGAGGTCATTTGTACTGGAAGACAACAGCCAACAAAATTTTGAGGGTTGGTTTCTATTGGCCTACTCTTTTCCATGATGTGCACAAGATGATCATAGCCTATCATAAATGTCAAATTTTTGAAGGAAAAAGAAAACTGCTACCCCTACCTCTGCATCCCATCACTGTTGAAGCTCATTTTCAACAGTGGGGACTTGACTTCATAGGAGAAATCCATCCACCATCTTCTTCCCAGCATAGATGGATTCTCACTGCCACAGACTATTTCACTAAGTGGATAGAAGCCATACCTTGTAGGCAGGCCAATGATTCTGTTATTATAAAATTTATGGAGACTAATATTCTCTCCATATTTGGCTGTCCTACCAAGATTATCACTGATAATGTAGCAGCATTTGGATCGAAGAAGATGGTTGAGTTCTGTCACAAATATCAGATAGCATTGGGGCATTCCATGGCCTATTACCCTCAAGGTAATGGACTTGCAGAATCTTCAAACAAAATTTTAGTGAACATAATCAAGAAACTGTTGGAGGACAACAAAAAGTCTTGGCACACAAAGCTGGTCCATGCACTTTGGGCTAACAGATTGAATTTGAATAAATCCATTGGTATGTCACCTTTCCAGCTTGTGTATGGTACTGACGCAATTTTCCCAAACATCCTTGGTGTACCAGTGATGAAGTTGATTCAAGAGTTGCAAACTAAAGAAAATGACATGATCGGAAGAATAAATTAGACAATTCATCTTAACAAACTAGAGAGGAGGTTTATAACAGAGCATTGCAGAAACAAGACAACATTAAAAATCCTTTTGACAGAAGAACAAAGGCCAGAAATTTCAAGATTGGGGACAAATTTTTGAAGTGGGACTCAAGGAGGGAAGACAAGGGCAAGCACGGGAAATTTGACAACTTGTGGCTTGGCCCTTACTCCATTCATTCAGCTGCTGGTAATAATGCATTTTTCTTGCAGGAGTTGAATGGAGAAGAACTGTTTGGGGGTCCTGTTAATGGCAGGATGCTTAAGCATTAATTCTCTTGATCCATGCTATGTTCTAAAACCCTTTTTATCTTTTTATCATTATAGATACTTCACCCATCATTGCATTCAAATTGATAAAAATAAAAAATACAAAAACAAAGAAAAGAAAGAAAAGAGGGCGGACTGTGAAAAAAAGAAAGGTATAGCCCCATACCAAAAAAGAGAAACAAATTTGAAAGTGAGCAAGCTCAAATGCCACTCCTGAGGAACACACTTCTAGTTAGTCAAACAGCTTAATCTTGACTAATTAGCTTTAAATTTTCTGTTGATAGGATAGTGAATTTGATTTTCCAAACTGTTTAATCTTGGCTTATCAGTAGATATTTTACGATAGAAATTAAGGGTTCAAACATGCTCAAAATCTGAACCTAAGGTTTCAAAGAGAAAATGACTCAAATCTGCTTCAAATTCTTAGTCAAAAGATGTAAAAATCTGGTTCTAATCAGTTCAAAATCTGAACCAGTTAGCAAAGGAAAGACAACTCGAAACAAAAGTCAAAACAGAGCTATAAAAAGAGGAAGGAAATGCTTTCAAATTTCAAATCTCAAAGCCTTCCATTTTTTTTTTAAATTTTGTGCAAAATAATGTCTATGTGCAATTTGTTCTTAATGCCATAGACCAGCATCAAGTTAGATTGTTCAATCCTGACTTGAATACTTTTAAATTTCTGTTGTAGAATTTATAGAATAAAGTCTATTGGACAGTTTAATCCCAACAGACAGTAGATTAGGTAGAGAATCATATGGGCTCAACTGCTTAATCTGAGTCCATGGCGAAATAAGGAGTAGAAATAGATTAGATTTCCTGCTTTCAAAAGAATAAAATGTTATGAAAAGATTTTTCCAATCCGAGTGCACTCTAATGAAGAAAAAAAATGCTAGATCAGTAGGATTGGGTAGGTAGAAAGTTTGTTTTGATGAAGATCCATTGTTTTTTGTGACTGCTAAAATTTTTTCAGACCAAAGAAGATCATCCACAGAAAGAAAGGGAGCCCAATGGATGAGGCAACTGATCAGCCTCCCAGAGAATGCAAGTCTGAAATTATTGATTCCTTCAAGAAGGCACCATCCCCAAGTAGAGCCACTATTAGCCAGCTATAAAAATTTTGAGATTGCAACAAGATGATGAGCTTAGTGGAAATGAGTCACCTTCACTAAGTGGGCCCGCAGGCTATTTTTGGTGCAAAGTCTATTTTTAGATTATGTCTATTTTTAGACATATGGATCATGTTCTATGAGTTGCAGGATGCTATTTGTGGATGGTTGGTCAAGTCAGAAAAAATAGATGGATTTCTATTTTTAGACATATTGGGCGGAATCTATTTTTAGATTGCCAGTCTAAAAATAGATATGTCGAATATTATTAGATCTTAATAATATTTAGAATCTAAACATTATCTTATTCTCTTGGAGCACTTCAGTTAAGTGCACAGATGTGGCACAGGATTTGACAGAAGGAATTACGTTATTCCTAAGGGTTATGTGGAGCTATTGCATGGATACTTCAGTTAGAACTCATGTGACAGAGTTTGGTGGAGTTGATTGAGGAAGTTAGTGGAGTTGTATTCAGTTTAACTAATCTAAACATAGTTGAACTATTTGTATCTAGTTTAACTGATTGATACAATTAGTGAGAGTGGTGTGAATTAATTATTAATTAATTCACTAATTATAAACTCATTAATCAACTAAATAATACATCAGTTAACTTCAGTGCATGGACAGTTTCAGTGCAGACCAGTGCAGAGATAGGTGAAAGACCAGGTTAACTATCAGTTGTGACTATACTGTTACTATTTGCAACACATAGATAGGTGGAGTAGCCCATGAGGATTGCGCAGTTCAAGACATGTGGTTTATCTATTTAAATAAGCCATCCCATAGCATTGAAAAAGCAATAGAGGCTAGCTATCAAGTGGAAAAAGATTGGAGCATGTGTTTTGCTAGATCTAGCTTGATAGTGTGTAGAAATTGAGGGTGTGCATGAGAGCTTGTGAGGAGCTTTTGTACTATGATTGTTACATGATCTCCATGACATATAATATATAGATAGTTGGGGTTTTCAGCTTTAAGCTTTCCCATTAAATACTGTGTTCATATGTGTGATTGTTTGTAGTTTTAATGTATGCATGCAATTGATTTTATTTCCGCATGTAATGATCAATGGTAGAAGAGATTCTGTATTATGCATGAAGCTAAAATAGTGTGTGATCAGGAGAATCTCGGTGAATAATATATCATTTATTCAAATTTCTACATGGTATCAGAGGGATATTGATCATTGGAGCAATTGCAAAACATTGAAGCGGTTGAGTTTTGTGTTGGTGGAATTCGAATTTGCAGCAGTGTTTTCTTGGTGTCGAAGTTGAGATGTCTTTCAACAGATTGCGATTGGAGTATTCCCTTGAGGTCAACTCGAATTATATTGCATGGAAGGAAAGGATGGAGGCGGTGCTGGATGACAATGGGTTGAAGGAGTTCATAGATGCAGAAATTCCAAAGCCTACTTCTAGTGATGTTGCCGTACTTGATGCATGGCAAAATAAGACAGCAAAGTGTCGAAGGATTTTGTTGGAAGGTGTGAAGGATCACATAGTGTCCAGACTTCATGGTAAGGCTTATCCATTCTTAATGTGGAAAGCCTTGACAGATTTATTCCAAAGCAAGAGTGACCAGAGGAAGTTGGCGCTCAAGGATAGACTCAGAAACATAAAGATGGAGAAAGGCGACAGTATGCCCAAGTACCTCACAAAGTTCATCCAATGCAGGGATGAGCTGGGAAGTGTGGGGGTGACTGTTGATGATGAGGACTTGGTGAGCTTGGCTCTCCTATGGCTTCTGAAGATTTTGCACTACTATCAGGACTCTGTCAATGGTCGAGAGAAATTACCAGGATGGGAGCGACTTTGGTCAGATCTTGTGCAAGAGGAGATAAGGCGAAGTACCAGGGACGGATCTTCATCAAAGAACTCTGATGAAGAGAATTGTGCTCTAGATTCCAAAGAAAATAAGGGGAAGAGAAAGAAAGCTTCTCAATCCAGTGTGAAAGGCAAGAAGCAGGACATGTCCAAGGTGAAGTGCTTTCACTGTCACCAACATGGACATTACGCCACTAATTGTCCACAGAAGAAGAAAAATAAGCAGGCTGCTGGGACTGCAGTTGGAGAGGCCTTAGCCTCGCAGTTTGAGCTAGATTTTTCACTGATCACATGCTTGGTCTCAAGTGTGATGGGTTCAGTGTGGTTTCTTGATAGTGGTGCATCTTTTCACATGACAAGAGATCAAGATTTGTTTACTGATCTGGATGAGAAAGATCTTGGAGTGCACATCGAGATGGGCGATGATGGTAGATACAATGCGACCAGTATCGGTACCATTTCCTTTGAGAGGGAGTTTGGTAAACCCTTCAGATTGAAGGAAGTGATGCATGTTCCAGGATTGAAGAAGAATCTTATCTCTGTGGCGATGTTAGAAGACAAGGGATATGATGTTGTCTTTAGCGAGGGAAAGGCTTTCCTACGCAGTAAGGCAACTGGTGAGACCCGGAGGATAGGGGTTCAATTTAAGAACCTTTATCAATTGCAGGTAGATGGCTACGTAGCAATGGAAAGCAAGGCAGAAGGAGTGGTGAGCTGGGATGATGGCGAGTTGTGGCACCAGAGATTGGGCCACCTTCACCATGGAGCTTTGAAGATACTACATCATATTTCTACTGGGCTTCCTAAAGACACTCTTGCGCAGTCAGATCAGTGCAAGGGATATACCTTGGGAAAATTTGTGAAAGCCACCTTTCACGAGAAGGATAGTCACGCCACGACGATCCTTGAGAGAATTCACACAGACGTGTGTGGACCTTTCTCAGTAGCTTCGAAAGCAAAGAACAGGAATTATGTGATATTTGTTGATGATTTTTCTCATAAGTGTTGGATCTTATTCATGCAGAAGAAGAGCGAGACATACTAAAAGTTCTGTGAGTTCAAGGCACTAGTTAAGAAAGAATCGGGGAAGCAGGTGAAGGCTCTAAGGAGCGATAATGGTGGTGAATTCATCTCTGGCGAATTCAAGGACTTTTGTAGCACAGAATCAATTCGAAGAGAGCTCATAGCACCTCATAACCCACAGCAAAATGGGGTTGCTAAGCGAAAGAATAGAACGATCGTGGGTGTTGCACGGGTGATGTTGCATGATCAGGGCCTACCCATTCACTTGTGGGCGGAGGCATGCAATACTGCAGTATATGTGCAGAACCGTTGTCCTCACAAGATACTTGGCATGAGTACACCCGAGGAGGCGTTTTCTGGTAAGAAGCCTGATATTTCCCATTTGAGGATTTTTGGTTCACCTGTTTACATTCATTTGATGAAGGATGCCACGAAGAAGCTGGAGCCAACTGCGGAGGTTGGGATATTTGTGGGGTACACTGATATGCCCCATAACTATCGTGTGTATTTTCAAGACAGTCGCAAGACTGTTGTGCGACGGGATATCAAATTTCAGGAGGAGAAAGCCATGAAGTGTTCGCTTGAGAGGGAGCCACACTTGCATGCAGATGAGGAGCTATTAGTTCCTAAGGATGAGTCTCAGGATGTGGATCAGCCACAAGATGAGGTTCATGGAGTGGAAGAGACCACTTAGGCAGCGCCAACCATCAGAGGGCGGAAGCGCACTACAGAAGCTGAGCGACTGGCTCAAGATGCAGAGAAGGTTGTAGGAGCACCTACATCACAGCGCAGACAGAGACAGTCACCTGACCGGTATACTGGATACATGGCTCTTATGAGCAAGTGTATCGTGACGGAGCCATCCTCTTTCGAGGAAGATGTGGAGGATCCCGCATGGGTAGATGCCATGGTGGAAGAGTATGATTCAATTGTCAGAAACAGTGCATGGGAGATTGTCCCAAGGCCGGAGGGGAAATCAGTGGTGGGTTCAAGATGGATCTACAAAGTGAAGCAGGCAGCTGACGAGAGTGTGGAGAAGTACAAGGCAAGATTTGTTGCCCGAGGCTTTTCACAGATTGAGGGGATCGATTATGAGGAGACCTTTGCACCTGTCGCAAGGTATTCTTCCATACATACAATTCTTGCTCTCTCAGCGTAGATGGGGTGGCACATTCATCAGATGGATGTGAAGACTGCGTTCCTCAATGGAGTCATTGAGGAGGAGGTGTACATAGAGAAGCCCGAAGGTTTAGAGATCTTCAGCAGTGAGTCACATGTATGCAGGCTCAAGAGAGCACTATATGGGTTGAAACAAGCACCTCGTGCTTGGTACACACGGATAGACAGTTATTTCACCGAACTTGGATTCTCCAAGAGTGAGGCGGATCTGAACCTATACTAGATTGTGGTGGAGGGTAAGTTGCTAATCATTGTACTTTATGTAGATGATTTGATTTTGACAGGTGATGAACTGTTGATACACTCATGCAAGGATGATCTTGCAAAGGAGTTTGAGATGAAGGACTTGGGCCTCCTTCATTATTTCCTGGGATTGGAAATTTGGCAGCGTAGTGGTGGATTGTTTGTTTCTCAGGGTAAGTATGCCCAGGAGATACTGGAGAAGTTCAACATGCATGGCTGCAAGCCTGTTGATACTCCTCTTCTTGGTGGTTGGAGGAAGGAGGATGCTACTTCGACGGAGGTAGTGGATGCCACTGTTTATCGACAGTTGGTGGGGTCGCTTATGTATCTGGTCAATACACGACCCGACATATGCTATGCTGTTAACCAGCTTTCACAAGCTATGGTTAAGCCTACCAAGCTCTTTTGGAAGGCGAGGAAGCATGTATTGAGATATCTCAGAGGCACATCGGGATATGGATTATGGTACAGACAGTCGGATGAGGTGAGGCTATGTGGCTTCACGAATGTAGATTGGGCAGGGAGCCCAATGGACAGAAAGAGCACATCTGGAGGGATTTTCAGTATCGGGTCAACAACATTTTCTTGGTACAGCAGGAAGCAGAGATTCGTGGCACTCAGTTCAGCAGAGGCCGAGTATATGCAAGCGAGTTTGGCTGCATGCGAGGCTATATGGATGAGGAAGATCCTGGTCAGGTTGTTCGGTTCACACTTAGAGCCTACTGTGATTTATTTTTATAATCAGAGTTGCATCAAACTCTCGGTTAATCCAGTATTTCATGATAGATCTAAACATATTTACATCTGGTATCATCATATCAGAGATTGTGTGCAGCAGAAGATCATGTTACTTTCATACATTCCTATGGAGGATCGGGATGTTGATATCTTGATGAAGGCGCTCACCAGGAGAAAATTCGAATACCACAGGGGCAGGATAGGGGTTGCAAATAATCCATATCTTGTTGAGAGGGAGTGTTGAGATTGCAACAAGATGATGAGCTTAGTGGAAAGGAGTCGCCTTCACTAAGTGGGCCCGCAGGCTATTTTTGGCGCAAAGTCTATTTTTAGATTATGTATATTTTTAGACATATGGATCATGTTCTATGAGTTGCAGGATGCTATTTGTGGATGGTTGGTCAAGTCAGAAAAAATAGATGGGTTTCTATTTTTAGACATATTGGGCGGAATCTATTTTTAGATTGCCAGTCTAAAAATATATATGTCGAATATTATTAGCTCTTAATAATATTTAGAATCTAAACATTATCTTATTTTCTTGGAGCACTTTAGTTAAGTGCACAGATGTGGCACAAGAGCTGACATAAGGAATTACGATATTCCTAATGGTTATGTGGAGCTATTGCATGGATACTTCAATTAGAACTCATGTGACAGAGTTTGGTGGAGTTGATTGAGGAAGTTAGTGGAGTTGTATTCAGTTTAACTAATCTAAACATAGTTGAGCTATTTGTATTCAGTTTAACTAATTGATACAATTAGTGAGAGTGGTGTGAATTAATTATTTATTAATTCACTAATTATAAACTCATAAATCAACTAAAGAATGCATCAGTTAACTTCAGTGCATGGACAGTTTCAGTGGAGACCAGTGCAGAGATAGGTGAAAGAGCAGGTTAACTATCAGTTGTGACTATACTGTTGCTATTTGCAACACAAAGATAGGTGGAGTAGCCCATGAGGATTGCGCAGTTCAAGCCAGGTGGTTTATCTATTTAATGAAGCCATCCCATAGCATTAATTACGCAATAGAGGCTGGCTATCAAGTGGCAAAAGGTTGGAGCATGTGTTTTGCTAGATCTAGCTTGATAGTGTGTAGCAATTGAGGGTGTGCATGAGAGCTTGTGAGGAGCTTTTGTACTATGATTGTTACATGATCTCCATGACATATAATATACGGATAGTTGGGGTTTTCAGCTTTAAGCTTTCCCATTAAATACTGTGTTCATATGTGTGATTGTTTGTGGTTTTAATGTATGCATGCAATTGATTTTATTTCCACATGTGATGATCAATGGTAGAAGAGATTTTGTATTATGCATGAAGCTAAAATAGTGTGTGATCAGGAGAATCTCGGTGAATAATATATCAGTTATTCAAATTTCTACAAAAATTTGTTATACCAAATGTTGGCTAAAACATTTTTGGAGCCTTCAAGGAAAAAAAATTTATGGAAAAAGGTGTTGGCTCTTAAAGACTCTCAAAAGGCCTCATGCATCTGTCTTAAATATTCACTGTTGTGCCCATTCTACACTAAAAAATCCTACTGATTTCTAAGCCAAAGTGCTACTGCAAACACCATTTTTCCCCCTCCATACCCTTCCAAAGCTAACCTTATTTCCCCTCCTCTTTCCCCCATAAAATCCCTCATTTCCATGTTTTTCCCCTTTCCCCTTCATCATAATTCATTTGATAAGGTTTAAAGACCCTTCTTTGCCTTATCGAAATCCTCAAAACCTTTGAAAATCATTAAAAAACTATAAAAATCACATTGTTTATATATTATAGACCTAAGCCCCCTTGGGCTAATTCTTTAACCCTTCCCTTCCATGTGCCCTGGTGCTAGAGCCAGGCACTGGCCACCCACGTGCTTATCACATCACCCCTATGCTGATTAGCCCTCCGTCTTATCTCCCTCGGTCATTGTTGTGTAACCAGCTCCAAAAATAGAAGAAAAGAGATATCAATGCCTTAGAAATAAGCCACTTCGAGGGGGCAACCTCCAATACATTACATAAATGAACAATTCTTGGATGATACAAATGAACAAAACCTCCTTCTATATATAGGAGTCCATGGGGCCACAATATAATCCTAGTGGGCCACAATGTAATCCTAGCCGACCTAACATTAATAATTTAAGGGCACAATAATAATAAAATGGGGGTTACAAGGGTATAATAATAACAATAAGGGGTTTACACTAACAACAATAAGGAACTATACTAGTAATATAGGGACCTAACATGGAAGAAGGAAAAATATGTATGGACACTCATTCAAAAGTTGCAGCAAGATCCTAGTGCATCTGATACATTTAGTTGGAAAAATGATTCCTTATGGTACAAATATCGCTTATATCTTTGTAAGAATTCCCAACTAAAACGAAAGATTCTTCTGGAATTGCACACTTCTCCTTTAGGAGGACACTCAAGATTTTTAAAAACTTACCACAGGGTGAAGAAAGAATTTTTTTGGGATGGCCTTAAATCTGATATTCAAAATTTTGTGGCGGAATGTTTGGTTTTCCAATAGAATAAAGTGGAAACAATTAAGACCCCGGGACTTCTACAACCTTTATCCATTCAAAGTCAACGTTGGGAGGAGATTTCAATGGATTTTATCACAGGTTTACCTAAGTCCGAAGGAAAGAGTGTCATCATGGTGGTAGTTGATAGACTTACCAAGTATGCACACTTTTGTGCATTATCTCCTCCATTTAAAGCAAGTACAGTTGCTACTACATTTATGGACAGAATTCAAAAGCTACATGGAAGCCCAAGGGTTATTGTGAGCGACAGAGATCCCATTTTTACTGGAAATTTTTGGACGGAGTTATTTTCTCGTTTGGGTACTCAATTAGCTCATAGCTCATCTTATCATCCTCAATCTGATGGTCAAACTGAGATAGTAAATAAATGTTTGGAAGGATATCTCCGTTGTTTTGTATCTGATAAACAAACACAATGGGTCAAGTGGTTACCTCTTGCTGAATGGTGGTATAACACTTCCTTCCATACCGCAGCAAAAATGACCCCATTTATGGCACTTTATGGATATCATCCACCATCCATCACATCATCTTTAAGGGAAAATTCGAAGGTTCAAGCAGTGGAAGATCACATCGAGCATCCGCAAGAAGTTCTCCAACTCTTAAAGGATAACCTGAATTTGGCACAAAATCGAATGAAACAACAGGCAGATCAACATCGTAGCGAGAGAAGTTTTGATGTAGGAGATTGGGTATTTTTACGGCCACAACCATACAAACAAATGTCCCTCAAGCAAGCAAAGAAGGATAATAAATTATCGCCAAAGTACTATGGTCCTTACAAGGTGTTGCAAAAGATTGGTACTATGGCATACAAATTGGAGCTTCCTGCTTCTTCGCGAGTACATCCAGTTTTCCATGTTTCATGCGTAAAGAAGGTTATAGGAGAAAATCTTCCAGTTCAAACAATATTGCCAGAACTTGATGAGGAAGGAAAAATCATATTGGAACCAGAAGCGGTCATGGAAACAAGAACTCGACAACTACGGAATCGATCAATTTCAGAGTATCTCATCGAGTGGAAGAACTTACCCACTGAAGATTCTACATGGGAGGATGAGAATTTTATACAGAAGCACCCAGAGCTACTCAAGTGTTGAGGACAACACTTTTTTGAAGGAGAGGGGCATGTTAGGTCCCTATATTACTAGTATAGTCCCTTATTGTTGCTAGTGTAACCCCCTTATTGTTATTATTGTACCCTTGTAACCCCCATTTTGTTATTATTGTGCCCTTAAATTATTATTGTTAGGTCGGCTAGGATTACATTGTGGCCCACTAGGATTACATTGTGGCCCCATGGACTCCTATATATAGAAGGAGGTTTTGTTCATTTGTATCATCCAAGAATTGTTCATTTATGTAATGTATTCGAGGTTGCCCCCTTGAAGTGGCTTATTTCTAAGGCGTTGATATATCTTTTCTTCTTGATCTGTCCTGCTATCTTGAGAGTTTGAGGAGTGTTAATCCTGCGAGTGCATTACATGATATGGTCGGATTCATTTCTTCCTCTTCTAGGGCCGGTTCCTGGTGTATATCCTCTTCTTGTTCATTTTCTTCTTCTTCTTCACAATTTATGTAAAATAATTTCTTTTCAGCACACTTATGACCTTTAGTGTATTTTCTATCACAACTGTAGCAAAGCCCTTTTGCTCTTTTTTTCTTCCAATTGTTGTGGTGTCAAACTTGTAGGTTGTGGAAATCTAGACGTAGCAACACTTCCTTCTTTATAGAATTGAGTGGTAGGCTTCCTTGTCGCCATAATTTTACATTCAACTTTTCTTGCCAACCCGAATGCCTTCTCCAATGAATCAGGTTCCAAAACGCGAACTTCATGTTGGATGTTATCCTTTAAAGTGCCTATGAAGAGATCAATCCTGTGTTCCTCTGGAATATCAGTTACCCTTATATTCAATTTTTGGAAGTCCTCAATGTGATGCCCCACTAAACCCTTTTGTTTGAGATTTATCAATTGGCTAAAGAAGGTGTTGCTCTTTGTATCCTCATAATGTGCTATCATTTCCTCCGTAAAATTGACCAAGTGACAATTTTTTTACGGGAGCAAAGCCATTGATACCATACAAATGTATTTTGTTCTAAATGTAAAGTTGCAATGCGTACCTTTTGTGTGTTTTGTACGTTATGGAGATCAAAATATTGCTCCATCCGTAGTATCCATGTTACAGGATCCTTTCCATCAAACTTCCTCATATCCATCTTTGGAATATGGTGGTTCTTCCCGCCAACATTAGAGTTTATGAAATCACAATTAACATTTATTTTGTTCTCATCATGAGCTTCTTCTACTATCTTTTCACCATTAGGAAACCTTTCTTGTATCAACTTTGTCAAACCTTCCATGTCTGCTTTTAGAAAATTCTTCATGTTTTCCATTTTCTCATCGATCTTAGCTTCCATGTCATCCATCTTAGATTCCATGCCATCCTCCATGCCATCCATCTTAGCTTCCACGCCATCCATCTTAGCTTCCATGCCTTTCTTCAAAACTTCCATTTCATTTTTTGTTGCTCTTTGCGAGAGTGAAATTTGTTGCACTTTCTCTTGTAATTTTGATAGATCATGTTACAATTCTTCGTCTTCATGAGTCATAGTAGAGCTTTCCAAAGGCTTAATGGGTGTTGAATTCTTTTTTGGGACCAGCCACGTGTCACTGTTTTATCCTTTGTCTCTGAAATTAATATCCAAGAAACCAAACTCTGTGTACTTGTGACCACTTTTTACGGCACTCCAATCCGATTCCCAGAGAGAGAGTTATTGAACTTTTCCCACGATCACCTCTTTGAGATGAAATTCAGGAGCCTGAAAAAGCACTACCTTCCACAGATCATATCTCCAAAAATATTGCAAACCAAGATCTGAAATTTTTTGACGACTTTCCTCAGGATTTCAACTTCACACCATATGAATTTCAGATTCTGAACCTTCGTAGAAAAAACGTTATAGCGAAAATGCCATGATGACCTTTTTAGAAGCCTGCAAAAAGACCTAACTTCCACAGATCATATCTCCGAAAATATTGCAAACAAAGCTCTGAAATTTTTAGACAATATTCCTCAGGATTTTAGCTTCGCACCCCAAACATTTCAGCTTCTGAAACTTCGTAGAAAAAATTTATAGCGAAAATGCCACGATGAGCTGTTTGGAGCAGCGAAACCCTAGAATCCAAAGCTTTGATACCAAATGTTGTGTAACCAGCTCCAAAAATAGAAGAAAAGAGATATCAACACCTTAGAAATAAGCCAATTCGAGGGGGAAACCTCCAATACATTACATAAATGAACAATTCTTGGATGATACAATTTACAAAACCTCCTTTCTATATATAGGAGTCCATGGGGCCACAATATAATCCTAGTGGGCCACAATGTAATCCTAGCCGACCTAACATTAATAATTTAAGGGCACAATAATAATAAAATGGGGGTTACAAGGGTACAACAATAACAATAAGGGGGTTACACTAACAACAATAAGGGACTATACTAGTAATATAGGGACCTAACAGTCATATTCTCTCCCATGCGCCCAAAGGCCCCGCAGATGGGCGCTAATCCATATTGAATATTAATTTTTCGCCCCCAAAGTATAAACCTTTGGTTATATGAATTGTCGTTTTTTATTATATTCTAAAATTTTTCGCTGGTGAAAAATTCAAAATCAATATCCACCGTCGATCTGACCTGCAGATTGATAGCGCGCAATCCATTGCCCCAGTAGTCCCCGCCATCCATTCACCGTTGCAAAACCACGCAGTATCCATCGCACCGCTTGTGAGAGCGGGGCGATTTTTCTTATTTTGTAGCGATTCCATACACCGTTTGACGCGTGGCCTAAACACTATTCACAAAACTGTCGTTCATCGCGAGTTAAAAATCGAATTTGGACCCGGCGTGATATTGACGTCCACCATCCAATATGAGGTCACTCATCAGACGGTGAATGCTCACCAAAGAATTCCGACAGTTAACCAGGATACGGCGCGGTCATTAAAGCATTTCCGCCATCTATCTGATCTGCAGATCGACGGCCCACAATTCAGCGCCCTGATTCCTTGTCCATTCAATTGATCGGCACTTGTTCTCTGTCGTTGACCGCGTGGGCCGATCTCATCCAACGGCCCACGTTTGTCCCAAATTCTGAACATGATTTTCGATCATTTTTCGCCAAAACAAAGGTTTTTAACCTATGTTCTCCATTTTTCCAAAAGCTGACTCCTCCACTTTGACTTTTCGCCTCCACTACCGACCGTCGATCTCTGCGCGATCGACATCTCCGATTTGATTCTTTCCCCCTTTTCCTTTTGACTCATTCTAAATCAATCTTGACCGTTGGATGATGCCATACAATGGCCACGCTCTCTCCACACGCCTTCTGAAGCAATATAACCTTTACATGTAGGATTTCATAACATTATTTGTATTTTGCAGGGTTCCAATGGTTTTTTCCGCTATGTCCGAAGAAAATTCAGAGGCAGAGGATGACGATCCTCCCGGCTTCGATTCACCAGAGGAGACCATTCACAGGAAGTAGCTCCACATTTCATCAATGATTCATGAAGCATTGATGTCATATCATCCCTGCGCAACCCTGCACACCAGCAAAACATAGGAAAGCAGGCACAGTCAGAGAGTATTAGTGTCGAAGACAAATATATCAGGACAGAATATTGAAGACAGATTTTTGGGGATTACGTCTAAGATGGTTTATCAAAAGCCTAATCCCCAAATCAAAACACAGTTAAAGGAAAAATCATAAAATTTCATCAGCCAGAAAGCCTCCACCGCCACTGCTGAGGCAAATTGATCCCTCTAGCTACCACGATGCCACATGTGCCTCAAAGCATTCATATCCGAGGCCAGAGTTATTGATCAGGATCAGATATTTGTCTCAAGCGCAGCCAGAGAGAAAATTCTGCCAAGGAACTTAATGAAAAAACATCTACAGAGTTACTTTGACACCACACAGAGCCTCAAAGGTCAAAAAAGGGCTCCCACCGAGCTTAAATCTTTATGTAAAAAATTTAATACAAAAGACACCTATGTAAGTTTCTTCATCTAGCCCCCAAAGGCCAAGAAGCCATTTAAGTCTGTATTAATTATATTTGGAGATCTTTTATCAAATATCACCTCCTCATTCTTCTATATATACTACTGCAGAAGATGAGAGAGGGGTTGGTTGATGTAGTTGTTGATCATTGTAATGTAATTGAGCTTGAGACTTCTATCTGTAAATAGTGTTCACTGGCCCTTGGAGCTCTGCTTGTGATAGATAATTTAGGCTGAGATGAGTAGATTATCACTAAACTAAAGCAATGGACTTAAAGCTGTAACTGGTTTGGAGCATCAATACAAGTTTATTTATGGGATCCTGGTCTATCTTGACGGTGATGTTTTTCTCATTGTAACTTGTCGTTTTATTTCTGTTTTCACTATGTTTCATCTTCTCTTATAAAGAACAGCATGCATGGAGTTAGGACCTACTATATATCAGTACCCTTCTCTGACTGAAAATATTTATCTAAATGTTTTCTTCTAATCTGTGTTGTTTGGGAATGATTCAATTCAGTTTAAGCATAGGAATGCTGGCGTTCCCTCGTCTTATTGTCTTAGCTGAATATTATTCCTAAATGTTATGTTCAGTACTGGTTAAGTAGAGATAAAATAAGGAAGATATGGTGTGCCCTGGTCCTATTTTTATCCCCAAAGACTTTCTGAATGTTTCCCTTGGAATGTGTTGAAAGCTGGCTAGTTTAGAAGTACTTACCAGATCTTAGACCATCCTTTGTTATCATTAGTGTTTCCCTCTGTTTTATATGTTTTCTATTGAAAGTGTATCAAAGGCTGGCTAGTTTAAAATTACTCACCAGATCCTAGTTTACTTTCATGTTTTTCTTAAGTGTATGTCAAAAGCTGGCTAGTTTAAAAGTGCTTACCAGATCTTAGGTTGCTCTTTGTTTCTTCATCTGTTTATTTCCCCTTCTTGTTGTATCATTTCATTCCATAAATCAAACCTTAAAGAGATCCTTAGACATAGATGACTTTCCCCATGGACCACTCTTGCCTCTTGTTTTTTCAATTAAACCCTATTGTGACTCCATAGCCCAATGGACTAAAACTTGCAATTATCTACCTTTCCTGGCCAAAGCTTTTTCTATTTTCTTGCAACTTCACACCTTTGAAACTCTTTGCATTTAGAACTTTCCACCTCAAACAGAAATCATGCTCAACCATCCAAAAAAAAAAAAAAAAACCCTTGGCCTTCATAGCTAGCCTAATATCATTACCCAAAACTTCAAAGACAAATCCATCTTTGCACTTATTGGAGAGATCCCTCTCCAGATTCAGGAGGGCTAGATCTTAGAATCTCAAAGTGGTTGAAACGATGTTTCTCCCTGCGATTGAAATTTTCCAATCTTGCTGATTACAGGGAGCTAACATGGAGCATCAATGAAAACAAGGAAACATAAACAAATCAGAGAAACATCACCATTCACCAAGCCATGGAATCATGCACACAATGCTCCTCCACCATCAAGCCAAGCAAGACATCATCCACTTCATAAAACAAGTATTTCTTCCAAGCTCATAATGTTATGTATTGCTCTCAATATATCAAGTTCTTCCCATTTGTTACAATGAATCCTCTCGGTTATATAAGCCAAAGAGGAGGAGACCCACCTAGAGCAACTAGAAGGCCATTGGCCAAAAACAAATATCTAAAATTGTCCTTGAGGCTTAACAAAGTCCAAGGCACAAAATATTCTTTAAAAATATCTTTTTGGAACAAAATAGCAAAAACGAATCACTTTAAAGGCCTGAAACATAAGATAAACTTGCTTAACGCACACTTGGCCCAGTCATCACTCACAAAACTGCTTTTCAGCAAAATCTACAGGAGCGTAGCACCAGAAAAAATTCTATTTTGCAGTGTAGTTTTGGCGAACTTCCCGATGTCGAAATGAGTCTTGTGATGGCTTTTTGGAAAGATATGGATGTCTAATTTCCAAAAATATTTTATTTTTTTCTAATATTATGCCTGGAAGTCAGTAAAAAAGTATAAATAGTGAAAAAACCCAGGAGTGTAGCACCCGCTAATATTAGGGGCAAAAAGGTAAAAAATGGTTGTTTTTGGCCTTTTTGAGGGATCAAAATAGCTTCATTTGATCTAAAAATTTCTGAGAATGTTCCTTTGATGTCAAGGAATACAAAAATATATTTTTATTCAGCTGAGGATGCTTCGAGAAAAAGTTAAGGTACCCATGATTTATTCTTTTAGGCCTAAAATTCACAAAAAACAATAATGTGTCCAAAAATTCCCAAATTTGGTGAGTAAACCCCTTAAGGGTTTTTAGAAACATGCAATGAAGCTTGAGCAAGAATTCCAAGCCGGGATAGGTCTTTTCCATGTTTTTCCACCGGGCACCTCCTTTGGGCAGCTTTGAGTTTCCTTCAGGCAAATTGATTCAACTTCTTGTAGTTCTCGATCATTCTTCTTTGAAGGCCCAAATCCTTGTTAGCTTTCTCAAATTTGGTTTCCAAATGTTCATTTGCCCTCTCAAGCCAAGACTCTCTATCATTCTCAATTTCTTTGGCAAGGAGCTTCGTAAGAGGGTACTGCTATGCATGAGTTGATTCTTCTTCTTTTTGTTTTTGCAATGCTCTTCTAAGACCCATGGTCTTAGGTCTCTTTCTTGCTGGCCCTTCTTCTTCATCATCTTCCGCATACTCACCCATGTATTCTTCTAGCCTCACTTGTGACTTTTGAGCTTCCCTTCTGTATTTGAGTGCCCGAGCCTCAAAGATTTCCATATGTCCACTCATTTGATTATTTTGCAATTGCAAATAGTGGATGATGTATTTTGACCTTTCTAGGCCATTTTCCAAATCTTTAATCTGAGCCTCCCAGTTTTGCAAAAGAGATCTAAGAATATTGGCCTCATCATCTTCAGCATCACTGTCTATTTGTATTATGTCAAATTCCCTTTCATGCTCATGGCTGCCCTCTTGTTGTTCAGTCTTCTCGTTGCCCTTGCCTTTAATGATTTTCTTTCCTCTGGTTTTCTTGGGCAATTCTACATTGCTCTTCTTTGGCAATTTGCCTCTACTCCTTAGTGCCCTAGTGACAATGCTAGTCACTGTTTGAGTGGTTTTCTTCTTTTTTGATTTGGTGTTTTTTTCCTTTGCTACTTTTGATGAAGGAAGCATGGCCCCTTGCCTTGGAGAGGCAGTAAACACATGCTCTTGACCTTGTTGATGATGAGTAAGAGGAGTAGTTAACACCTGGATTTGTTTAGTTTGGTATCCTATAGCCTCAGGGTTGTCTTCTTCTCCAAAAACATTTTTTGTTTGCACTTCTTGGTTACTTTGTTGTGGGGAAATTCCTTGTTCATTAACTTTGATATTTGTAATGAACTCATCATCAGGAGTAATCTCAGAAAGAACATCCTATTTTTCTGTTTGGTGAGAGATGTCTAGGTCTGTTGTTTTTTCCTTTCCAAAACTATCTCTACCTTCATCTATCTTCGTGCTATCATGACTGTTTTTATTACTTCCCTCTTTGTTGTGACTGCTTCCATCATTTTCATTGTTTTCAATGTTTTCCTGATGTGGACTTCCTTCAACATGATCATTGTTTTCATTTTCTTGTTGTGGGATGCCTTCTTCTTTAATATCTTCACTATCTCTCTTTAAGCTTCTTCTTCTTCATCATTGTCTTCATTTTCTCCTTGTGGGCTGCCACTTTCATAATTATTGCTTTCATTTTCTCCTTGTGGGCTGCCACTTTCATGATTACTGCTTTCATTTTCTCCTTGTGGACTTCCTGCCTCATCATGCTTTCCTTTCCCTCTACTGCTTCTTTCATCACTTTCCTGCTCTTTGTCACCATCACTTCCTTGTTCTTTGCTTTTACGACATTCTTCTTTCTTACTGTCATCTGTGGAGGATGGTTTTTGTTGGGGAGTAGACTCCTGAGAAGAAGAGGAAACATAGGGTGTGGAGGGCAAGGAATGAGCATGAGGAGGGTCTCGGGATGAAAATGGCCTGATTTGTAGTGGCATAGAAGATGCAGAAGTAAAATTAGGGTGAGAGATGAAAGTTTCCCAAGGGATGCCCTTTTGTTTCAACTGGTGAAGGACAATGATCTTAATGAGAGAGTGATGGAATAAACTTGCTTTCTACTGATCTGGAGGCTTCTTTTTAACAATGGAAGACATCTTGTCTATACTTTTGCACAGGAAAAAGGGTAGGTTTAGCAGCTTAGCTTTTGTGAAATGCATCAGGAGTCTAATGTGATAGGAATATACTCGAGAGAATCTACCTTCACATGTGAAAAAATTCATTATTATCTTCATGAGGACTGCATAGTCATCCAGCAAGTGTAAAAAAGGAAAGATGGAACTACATGCATCTTGATGATTTGGTTTTAGAAAAGGCTGATAGTGGCTGAGGTCAAGGTATGACTGTTTGAACCACTCCTCTCCTATGTGAGTTATTTTGGTTTCTTTAGAAACAGCTCTAGTAGTGAGTTCAAAATCTAGACCTGCTATGTGAACTTACTTTCCATCCAATCTCAGGGAAAACAGCTCAGTTAAATAAGGGTGGCTAGTGACCTCTGGTATTCTACTGCAAAAATCAAATCAACCTACCTCTTGAAAACAAGACAATATTGAGGGAGAGGCAGTGATTTCTTGAATAGTGATGGGCTCAAATATGTTGTGTTGGCCTCCCGTTTTTACCCTTTTCTTTGGAGGCATTTTTATTTTGTTGTTCTTCTCCAAAATCAACTAAACAACCCTTAAATAAAAACAGGCTTTCTTATCCTTTAAAACTTCTTTCTCCTTTAATTCGGTTTTCAAAACATCCTTTATGTTTTAAGAGCAACTGAGGGGTAAAAGATAGTGATAAATACCTTGAAAAACTTCTTTGTAGTGATGAAAACTGATCCTTGAGCAAGACTGGAAATTTTTGGCCCTTTGTAATGAAATGAGAAAGTGTTACGCCCTTTCACACAGGCGTGTAGCATCTGAATGGAGGCTGCATGAGAAAAATACACTGCGCTAGTTCAAAAAACTGGGTTTCTGAATGAGGTTTGAATGACGGGCAGTTGTGGGAGCCGGGCAGAAAAGCTGAACAAGGGTTAGGCATTGAAACGCGTCGCGCCAATAGGCGCATCACGCCCTTTGTATTTTCCTTTGGTGAGTTGCTACAGGTGCGTAGTGCTCAAGCACAAGCGCGTCACATTCTAGAAAATTTGAACCTTATAAGCTTTGCTGAAACAAAACACTACGACCATTTTGATGGTGTATGGCCTAGGGGTAAACAAGAGTTTTGTTTTACCAGATAAGAAGAGAGGATGGCTGACTGATATTTAAAAAACAAGGTTTTTTTGACAAGAGATATTCTTCTCAAGATACTTACCCTAAACACCACCTAAACCTAGACAGTTTGTCATAATTTCTAAAGGACTTCTTGGGCATAGTCAGGTCATGATATGGGAATTTAAATAGTGAGAGGGGAGGAGAAAACTTTGTCCTATGCTTGACAGTGAGCTATGTGAAAACAGGGGATTTTGAATGTTCAGAGATACAAGGCTTATGACAGCTATGGACAGGGGAGTTTTATCAAGACTAAAACTTGATGACCACTTCTAACACAGTCTGCCAGAGAGGAAAAAAGATAGAAATTTCTCTAAGGGGTTTTCTAGAGGACAAATTGACTATTTGAAATTGGTTTCTAGAAAACCTAGGCAAGGCATATAGTCATCACAACAGGCAAAAAATATTGATGACAAACAGTGGCTCCATTTGGGGAGGGCAGCTCCTTTTCGAGAGGTGTCCAGAATTGTAGATCTTTGGCTTATGAAGACTAGTGCCTCATCCATTGGTGCATATTTCTCTTTTTTCTTGATGCTTTTTCTGAAAATGATGCTTTCTAACAAACTGACAGCATGATTAGCATCCACTTCATCTCTACTTACCCAGCTACTTTGCCTAACATTTTTTCTTCTTTGGGTGCACTTGGACTGGCGAACCCTTGACATGATATTTTTTGAAAGAGAAAACATTATCTACTTCTACACTTATATCTTCAGGGAGTTCAGATTAAACTAATGAACTCCTTTATTTCTCTACCTATACTATATCAACTGTCAAGATTAAGCTGTTTGACAGGATTTCATTCGCTAGACTAAAACATGAAATTGAAAAATGATCAAATTAGGATTAGATAGTCTCATTTTTCATGTGTTTGTGGCATAAAGAAAAGTTGCACAGAAATGTTATTTTTGTACAAAATGAGATTTAGAAAAATCAGGGCTAGGATACATAGTTTGCTTTTCATCCCTATTTTTCTCTTTGGTTCTGTTTTGAGCGTGTGGAACCAGCATCTTTGTTTCCTAATCTACTTTCTTTGATAATTCAACCTTGCATATTTTTACTATCATACTTTTTCACTATCTTATCAGCAATTAATTTAAAACATGCTCAGTTATGATTAGGCTAGATAACTGAACAAGACATCTTTTGAGCTCTAGTAGTGGCATTTAGACTTGCAGACTTTCAGCATGACTATTTTTTGAATATGGGGCTATACTGCTACTTTAGGACTACCCTCTTTTTCTATTTTTCTGTTGTTTTCGTATTTTCTGTTTTCTTCAACAAAAATATGTACAATGAGTAACAAACTTCACGACTAGAACTCTTGATAACAGTGGAATTTGAGCATCTTGTCTTCAAAAGGATCCCCTGATGCTCTTGGTCCACTTAGTTCTTGAAAAGAAAAATCAGGAAAATTTTCTCTTGTAAGCACAACATAAGGGTTCTTGCAAGAATCTTTAAAAAACCCCGTGTCTGCTTGTTGTTTTTCCTTATCCCTTTGATTTCCACTCCTGCCTTTGTTGTACATCTTCTTTAGGTAATACAAATATTCTTTGTCATTCGTAAAATAGATGATGAAATCATCAAGGTGCATTATAGTAAATAAGTTCAGCACTAGAAACATAATCCTTTGAAACATTTCCCTAGTGTCTTGCAGTTTTGAAAAACTGGGTTTGAACTTGAAACTTCTTCTAGTGTATTTTAAAAAATCTTTGAGCTGTTTGTTTTGAAGAGGAATTAGCTGATGATATCCTGAAATATTATCATGCAAGGACACATGGTTATAAATTCCTAGCTTCTATATGGTATGACCTATTTTTGGAAGGATATGAGTGTTGTTTAGGGAGTGTTTATCTGTGTTTCTAAAATCTACACATATCCTATAACCAGCTATTTTATTTTTAAGTGTTAATGCCTGATCAAGATTTTTGTGTTCCCTTTTGCAAGGGTGACTTTTTGAAATGATGGTTTTCATGGTGTTTTGAGCTATTCTCTCGACATGTACTAGTATTCTAAAGAATCTTATGTATCCTAGCACTTCTCAATTTCTGGTGTAATGAAAAAAATTTACCTAGTTCAATCAGCTCGGGTTCTCCAAGACTACTTTTATCACATTCCCCCATATTATTTTTATCAGACATTTTTCCCATATCTACAGAAGTATTTGCAATATTTAAATTTTTATTTGGTGGGGTAAAGTCTTGGGATGGCCAGGTATTTAGATATGGTAAGAACATAAGGCTTTCTTGGCCTTGATTTCCAAAGATTTTTATTCTATGCAAGTTCTTTAGTGCCTCTGTATTGGGAAAATGTTCTGATTGTATTTTTGAGGCTTGTACCTGGTTTGAGAAACTTTCTTGAGAGTGTAAAATGTTTTCTATTTTTGAGGTTTTATTTTCTATGTCTAGAACATCAGATTCTTTTTCATCAGGATACAATTGTTCCGGGTTGTGATAGTTTTGAGTATCTAGCTCATCATAGAGAATTTGGTGTGCCTGATGTAGTGGGGCTAGATTTTCTTCAGCTTTACCTATCTGTTTATCAATTTCCTCATCAGTATGTAAAATGAAAGAATTAAGGTTTGAATGTACAGAATAAAGAGGCATGTTGTCTGGTCTTTCTTGATTGCTAACCATATAATTCATGTGTGATTCTCTGTACAATCTTCTTGTCTGGTTAAAAACAGGAATGGTGGCGTAAGACGTATCTAGTTGAATATTTCCTTGGAGCTTGGCCCCCCAAGATCTGGATAAAAGCATTCTGTACTTCGGAGGAATGTCTGCTACCACTATGTCCATGACCAGGTGTTTTGCAAGTACTTGTGCCAAACTGACACAAAGATCCTTTATCAGGCCTAAACACTTGACTCTGCTTGAATCAAATGAATATAAGTCTTTATAAGGTTTCATTATTTCTAGGCCTAATCTTTCCATTACCACTTTTGGCATGAGATTGTGAGAGGCCCCGGAATCTAGCATGGTATTATGTAGGATTTGGTCATGTATATTCAGACTAATGTAAAAAGGAGGAGTGGTTCCTTCTTGATATTTTCCTTCTATTTCTAGTCCAAACAACAACTCAGGGGTGTCATCAGCTAGGTGTAAAGTATCTGCATCATTTCCTATGTTTAGGACCTTTAGCACTTGAGATTTGTATGAGTTTTGGGCAATTAGTTCAATGAGAGGCATGTTGATCTTAATTTTGGCAATTTCCCCTTCAAAACTGAAAGGTACTTGTATTTTAGATATATTTGCTTCAGTTTTCTCAGCCACTACTTTTTATATAATTTTATCTTGTTGATTTTGATTAGGGGCTTTGTTCAACAAATTGTTTCTGAGGATATTAGTAGAGGTACTAGGACAGTTAGGAACAAGGTTTGTCTGGCTAGTTTTGTCTTTGTTCTGATCAGTTTTATTAGCCATGGTTTTGTTACTATCTCCTGTTCTTTTAAGAATAGTATCGGGGGCTTTTGTAACAGCAGTGTTTAGGCTACTTTTCCTAGAGTTGTCTTGGTTTTTCTTACTCCTAAGATCATATTGCCTATGGACTTCCATTATGGCATTTTGTAATCCTATTTCAGGATCTTCGGGGTCCTCATAATTTGTTTTATTTTGGTTTGAGGAGAAGAAAACTTGTTCTTCTTCAGTGAGAAAAACCTCACCCTCGCTATCAAAACCTATCAAGTTTAAGTGATTTTAATCAAGTGGTTCCATATCTCTTTCTACCTCATCAACATAGTTTTCTTGGAAAGGTGGCCTGATCTGTTGATCATTTTCCCTGGTTTGATTTGAAGTGGGTCCCTTCTAAGGTTTTGATTCCGGTTTCTGTTTTGATGATTTGGCTGGTTGTCCCTTGGAGGTGCCCTTTCACTTAGATTTATTCTTTCCAGCATTCTCTCCATAGTTCTAACTAGGTTGTCTATTTTGGAATCTAAAGAGGAAATGGAAGGTATGGTATCATCTCGGTAAGTGACTTTATTTTCCGATCTCATCCTAGCTCTCTTCTCGGCTAGGTTGGCTTCGGCACTAATAGCTACCTTTTGCATTTCTTCTAAAGTTGCGGGGTCTCTTTCTCTTAATTGGTATGTCATATTTGGATCAAAACCTTTGAGAAATTTTTCTAGTGCTAGGCCAAGTGGAGGTTTCACGTGAGGCGGAAGGGCATTATAGACACTGTTGAACCTAGTGCAATAGTCTTGAACATTTTCCCCCATATTCCTTTTAAGATTGTTGTATTCGAAAAGGATTTGGATGGGGTTTTTCCTGACTTCCCATTTGTTTATAAAAGTTTGGTAGAGTGATGGGAGATCATGTATACTGTTAGGAGCCAAGTTTTTAAACCATTTCTTGGCTTCTCTGACTAGGCTTTGGGAAAACATTCTCATCTTTATGGTTTCATCTTCTAGTTCCATGTAGTCAAAAGCATCACTGATTTTATCTACATGTTGTTGCGAAGTAGTAGACTCAGCCCCGGTGAAGTGTGGGATTCTGGATTGGTAATCATTTTGCAAAGGTACCAAAGGTTGTGATAACACTAAGGGCACATACCAGGCTGCCATGATGGGAGCTGATGGTATATTTACAGTATGAGGATTTGTAGTATGGGATGAGGTGATTTGCACAGTGGTGTTTTGAATGGGTGTGATGGAAGTACTTGGACTTGTAGACTGATTTTGAGCAGATTTGGGGTGAAAAGAGCCGAAGTGGTGGAGAAGATGGAAATTGGGTGGTGTAGTGGGTGAGGCTTCTGTACTAGGACTCTGCTGCAAATCTAAGGGCTCAAGATTGGCAAGGTTGATTCTACTTTGTGACTTTTTTCTAAAAAGGCTCTTTTCTGAACATAAGTCAAACTGGGGATCTTGCAAGGATGTAAGATGTTCGAGTACAGAGCTTGCTTTGTGAATGGCCCTATCGGTAGCTAAGTTACTAGTTTTAGAAGTTTGACACAAAATCTTTTCTAGGTCATCAACTATGATAGGAGGATTTGGGTTTAGATGAGAACTGGTATTAATTCTTCGTGAAGCCAGATTTCAAAATCAAAATTTAGAGAGGATGACAGTTGGGATTGTTTTTGGATGGTTGTGCTCTCTAAGAGTCTTATGGATACTAGTAAAGTCTTAAAACTAAATGAAGGCTAGTGGAGTCACCAGGTGGATGCTTTGAAGTTTATGGTCCACCACCAATACCGACAAAGGTGTTTTTTAGGGAAATTATTTTTCATAAAAATTTTATGAAAAAAATTGTAAGAGTGTTCTAAAACTTAGATCAACAGTTTTCTAGGATGTTGAGAAAGTTATAGTTATGTTTTTAGGCTATTCTGCTGATTTTTTATGTTTGATGAAAATTTCTGAATTCCTAAGTAGTACTTAGTTTGTCACTGATTTCAGAGGCCGCATCATGATCTTTGTGATTGGAAAGGTAGGTCAACAGGATAGCATGCTTATGGAAATTTTTGGTTTAAATGGAGTATTAGGCCTACTGGAGGCTAGTGGAGTCGCTAGGTGGATATTATTGTCTTGTAAAGATAAAGTTTTATTGTCCACCACCAATGACTAATAGAAACTTTGTGAGGTATTTTACAGAGTTTTTATATGCAGCCTAGTTTGTAAAAGTGTCCTATATTTGATTCATCACTTAGCTAAGGTGCTTAAACAAAGAGAGTCTACTCTAAATGAATTTATAGGCTATTTGTATGATTTTAATATAGAAGGACTAATGAGTCTACCAAGGTTTGTTAGGTTGTTTATGTACTTAGTGTTTCCACCGCAACTACCAGTATGTCAATGTGGTGATGAGGAGGCAGATTCACCGGTATTTCTAAGTCTAACTAAGCTTGTATGAGATATTTAGGCAACTATGTACTCAGTGTCCCACTGTGATCGCCATTATGTTGGTGTCCTGTAACTTGGCAGATTGGTAAAACAAATGACAGGGTAACATCAGACCAAGCTTTGGAGTCCTAAGACCTAGCCTTCCTGGACTCAGAGAGGGCTCTCTCTATTATGCGAAGGATGTGAACTTGTTTTCTTTGTATGTTTGATTTTAGGCTAGCTGTTAAGTATATTTTGATTTGTTTTCTAGGTTTTTGAGGTAAACTGATCAAAAAGGACAGATAGAAAGAGAGTTCAACAAATCAACAGGGTTATGGGGTCAGATAAAGTCAAGACTATCTAAATGGTGGACAAGGTATTACTACAACGCTGATTTGGTCAACGTAAAAGGATTCTTTGGGTGAAAGTGAAGTGAAATGAACATTAAGTTTGTGAAAGACAAAGATATCTTAAACATATATAGTTTTAAATCAGGTATTCATGAGGTAGGGAAAACCATAAATCTCTATGAATAAAACTCAAACTGATACATATGAAAGATAAACAATCCGGCGATACATAAAATCATAAGAACCTCTAACTCTAGAAAATCACCTTCAGCTGTTGTGAAAACAAAAAAGATAAACAAACAACTCAATCTATGAAGAGGGAACTCCTAAACAGCATATCTTGAGCTATCGGGAACTCTGAAATAAGTTTGCAAGTGTGGAAAAAGGGCAAGATCGAACGAGACCTCTTTGACTCAACTAAAACAACCAATATTTCATAGAAAGATTTCAGAAATGGAGTTTTGAGAAACTATAAGTAAGATGGGCATACCTTAAATAATACAAGATAGCAAAACATACTGACCATAAATGAAAAAAATAACAATTTCTTGATGGACCTAAAGGGCAGTTAAGAATCCTTTAGAAATGATCAAGAAGAGGAAAACATCAAAGCTGTAACATGCAGGATGTTTGAGGTGCTTCCATGAGCATGTCTCAACATATACTTTTCTGATCTACAGCAAATAAGAAGTATGGAACATCAATGAAAACAAGGAAACATAAACAAACTGGATAAATATCACCATTCACCAAGCCATGTAATCCTGCACACAATGCTCCTCCACCATCAAGCCAAGCAAGACATCATCCACTTCATAAAACAAGTATTTCTTCCAAACTCATAATGCTATGTATTTCTCTCAATATATCAAGTTCTTCCCCTTTGTTACAATGAATCCTCTTATTTATATAAGCCAAAGAGGAGGAAACCCACCTAGAGCAACTAGAAGGCCATTGGCCAAAAACAAATATCTAAAATTGTCCTTGAGGCTTAACAAAGTCCAAGGCATAAAATATCCTTCAAAAATATATTTTCAAACCAAAATAGCAAAAAATAATCACTTTGAAGGCCTGACACATAAGATAAACTTTATTAATGCACATTTGGCCTAGTAATCACTCAGAAAACTACTTTTCAACAAAATCTACAGGAGCGTAGCACCAGAAAAAAGTATGTTTTGCAGTGTGGTTTTGGCGGACTTCCTGATGTCAAAATGAGTCCCGTGATGGCTCGTTGGAAAGATACGGATGTCTACTTTCCAAAAATACTTGATTTTTTCCAATTTGATGCCTAAAGTTAGTCAAAAAGTAGAAATAGTGAAAAAACCCAGGAGTGTAGCACCTGCTGATATTAGGGGCAGAAAGGTTAAACAAATGGTTGTTTTTGGCCTTTTTGAGGGATCAAAACAACTTCATTTGATATGAAAATTTCTGAGCATGTTCCTTTGATTTCAAGGAATCCAAAAATATTTTTTTCTTCAGCTGAGGATGCTTCTACAAAAATTTAGGTACCCATGATTTATTGCTTTTAGGCCTAAAATTCACAAAAAACAAGAATGTGTCCAAAAATGCCCAAATTTGGTGAGTAAACCCCTTAAGGGTTTTTAGAAACATGCAATGAAGCTTGAGCAAGAATTCCAAGTCGGGATAGGTCTTTTCCATGTTTTTCCGTCGGGCGCCTCCTTTGGGCAGCTTTGAGTTTCCTTCGGGCAAATTGATTCAACTTCTTGTAGTGCTCGGTCATTCTTCTTTGAAGGCCCAAATCCTTGTTAGCTTTCTCCAATTTGGTTTCCAAATGCTGATTTTCCCTCTCAAGCCAAGACTCTCTATCATTCTCAATTTCTTTAGCAAGGAGCTCCGTAAGAGGGTATTGTTGTGCTTGAGCTGATTCTTCTTCTTTCTGTTTTTGCAATGCTCTTCTAAGACCCATGGTCTTAGGTCTCTTTCTTGCTGGCCCTTCTTATTCATCATCTTCCGCATACTCACCCATGTATTCTTCTAGCCTCACTTGTGACTTTTGAGCTTCCCTTTTGTATTTGAGTGCCCGAGCCTCAAATATTGCCATATTTCCACTCATTTTATTATTTTGCAATTGCAAATAGTGGATGATGTCTTTTGACCTTTCTAGGCCATTTTCCAAATATTTAATCTAAATCTCCTGGTTTTGCAAAATATCTAAGAATACTGGCCTCATCATCTTTAGTATCACTGTCTATTTGTATTATGTCAAATTCCCTTTCATGCTCATGGCTGCTCTCTTGCTGTTCAGTATTCTCTTTGCCCTTGCCTTTAATGATTTTCTTTCCTCTGGTTTTCTTGGGAAATTCTTCATTGCCCTTGTTTGGCAATTTTCCTCTACTCCTTAGTGCCCTAGTGACATTGCTAATCATTGTTTGAGTGGTTTTCTTCTTTGTTGCTTTGGTGTTTTTTGCCTTTCTACTTTTGATGAAGGAAGCATGGCCCCTTGCCTTGGAGAGGCAGTAAAAACATGCTCTTGACCTTGCTGACGATGAGTGAGAGGAGGAGTTAACACCTTGATTTGTTTAGTTTGGTCTCTATAGCCTCAGGTTTGTCCTCTTCTCCAAAAAAAATTTCTGTTTGCACTTCTTGGTTACTTTGCTGTGGGGAAATTCCTTGTTCATTAATTTTGATATTTGTAATGAACTCATCTTTAGGAGTAATCTCAGAAAGATCATCCTCTTTTTCTGTTTGGTAAGAGATGTCTAGGTCTATTGTTTTTTCCTTTCCAAAACTATCTCTGCCTTCATCTATCTTCTTGTTGTCATGACTATTTTTATTACTTCCCTCTTTGTTGTGACTGCTTCCATCATTTTAATTGTTTTCAATGTTTTCCTGATGTAGACTACCTTCATCGTTATCACTTTTTTCATTTTCTTTTTGTGGGCTACCTTCTTCTTTAATATCTTCATTGTCTCTCTGTGGGCTACCTTCTTCTTCATCACTGTCTTCATTTTCTCCTTGTGGGCTGCCACTTTCATGATTACTGCTTTCATTTTCTCCTTGTGGACTACCTGCCTCATCATGCTTTCCTTTCACTCTACTACTTCTTTCATCACTTTCCTACTCTTTGTCACCATCACTTCCTTATTCTTTGCTTTTACTACATTCTTCTTTCTTACTTTCATCTGTGGAGGACGGTTTTTTTTGGGGAGTATAATCCTGAGAAGAAGAGGAAACATAGGGTGTGGAGGGCAAGGAATGAGCATGAGGAGGGTCTCGGGATGAAAATGGCCTGATTTGTAGTGGCATAGAAGATGAAGAAGTAAAATCAAGGTGAGAGATGAAATTTTCCCAAGGGATGCCCTTTTGTTTCAGCTGGTGAAGGATAATGATCTTAATGAGAGAGTGATGGAATAAATTTTCTTTCTACTGAGATGGAGGCTTATTTTTAACAATGGAAGACATATTTTCTATACTTTTGCATAGGAAAAAGGGTAGGTTTAGCAGCTTAGCTTTTGTGAAATGCATTAGGTGTCTGATGTGATAGGAATATACTCGGGAGAATCTACCTTCACACGTGAAAAACTTCATGATTATCTTCATGAGGACTGCATAGTCATCCAGCAAGTGTAAAAAAGGAAAGATGGAACTACATGCATCTTGATGATTTGGTTTTAGAAAAGGCGTATAGTGGTTGAGGTCAAGGTATGGCTGTTTGAACCACTCCTCTCCTATGTGAGGGATTTTGGTTGCTTTAGAAACAGCTCTAGGAGTGAGTTCAAAATCTAGACCTGCTATGTGAACTTGCTTTCCATTCAATCTCAGGGAAAACAGCTCATTTAAATAAGAGTGGCTAGTGACCTCTGGTATTCTACTGCAAAAATAAAAACAGCCTACCTCTTGAAAACAGGACAAGATTGAGGGAGAGGAAGTGATTTCTTGAATAGTGGTGGGCTCAAATCTGTTGTGTTGGCCTCCCTTTTTTACCCTTTTCTTTGGAGGCATTTTGATTTTGTTGTTCTTCTACAAAATCAACTAAACTGCCCTTAAATAAAAACAGGCTTTCTTTTCCTTTAAAACTTCTTTCTCCTTTAATTCGGTTTTCAAAACATCCTTTATGTTTTAAGAGCAACTGAGGGGTAAAAGATAGTGATAAATACCTTGAAAAACTTCTTTGTAGTGATGAAAACTAATCCTTGAGCAAGACTGGAAATTTTTGGCCCTTTGTAATGAAATGAGCAGGTGTTACGCCCTTGCACACAGGCGCGTAGCGTCTGAACAGTGGCTGCATGAGAAAAATACACTACGCTAGTTCAAAAAATTGGGTTTCTGAACGAGGTTTGAACGACGGACAGTTGTGGGCACCAGGTGGAAAAGCTGAACGAGGGTCGAGCATTGAAATGTGTCACGCCAGTGTATAGGTGCATCGCACCCTTTGTATTTTCCTTCGGTGAGCTTCTACAGGTGCATAGCGCTTAGGCATAGGCACGTCACATCCTGGAAAACGTGCACAGAGTGTTTGCCAAGGGACCAGAGAAACTCCCTCTGTTTGCCAATCAATAAAATGAGGATAGATATGCCCGTTGAGGGATTTTGTATGCCCTTTTAAATGCTTTTATGGCACGTACTATTCTCCTTTTGGCTTTTTCAAAATAGTTTCATTAACTTTTGCCTCTTTTTCTCATTTACACTATTTCTATGAAACAGTTTTGAAACATTTTTCACTATGGGGTATTTTTAATCAGAATTTTTCAACGGTGAAACTAGTTTGGAAACTATGCACCCTCTGCTTATAAATTGGAGGTCCTTTAAAGCAACTTTAGGCCCGGTCTCTGTTTTCAAAATGAAGCCTTTAGCCTTCTAAACAAACTGTTTGTGTCATGCCCTCTACTTATCATCTTTGAAGGAGGCTTGTTAGACATAAACTGTTTAGGCCCTTTGCTCATGATTGAAGGAGGTGCCTCATAAAAACAAGTGATTGCCATCTGCTTATTTCTGAAGGAGGCATTTATAAGAAACTGTGCCCTCTGATCTATATTTGAAGGAGGTATTTAAACCAGAAACTGTGCCCTCTGCTTTATATTTGAAGGAGGCATTTAAATGGTTTATCCTTTATCAATCTATATGAGACATTTTTCTTGTAGAAATTTACTGTGGAGATAATGAAAAGGTAAGATATTTCAAACTCCAGAATATCTGGTTGTGTCTCTTAGGTTAAATTTCTTTTTCAATAGCTTTAGCTTCCTTTGTGATGATAGTATCTTTGATGGTTTAGAGTTTAGGCTATAGGGGTATAAAAAAGGCAATTGTTCCCTTTTTATGCTTTTCACTTTCATGCCTAAACTGCTGGAAGTCTTTTCCCAGAAAACTAACACACCTTTGTACTCCTTTTTCCAGGATGAATAATTCTTTGACCTTCTTGGTGTTTTTGATTTTGCAGGGATGAATCTTGTTGGCTTTATTCTTCTTAAACCTGTATTTCCTTTAGTCTTCAAACAGTCAACTGCTCTTGCTTTGAAAAATTTCCTTGTAGTGTCCCTTTGTTCAGAACTGCTTATTGGCATCTATCCTAGCACCCCTGCAGAGATGCATTGATAAAATGTCTTTGACCATTGGAGACCTTTTCTGAGGTATCATGATGATAATGCTTGAAAATTTCACTTGATTACTTTCTTCAGACATAGGACCTTCTTACTCTATTTCTTCCTGAATTTGAACCTTATAAGCTTTGCTGAAACAAAACACAGCGACCATTTTGATGGTGTATGACCTAGGGGTAAACAAGGGTTTTGTTTTGCTAGATAAGAAGAGAGGATGGCTGAATAATATTTTAAAAAAAAGGTTTTTTTTTACAAGAGATATTATTCTCAAGATACTTACCCTAAACACCATCACCTAAACCTAAACAGTTTGTCATAATTTTTGAAGGACTTCTTGGGCATATTCAGGTCATCATATGGGAATTTAAACAGTGAGAGGGGAGGAGACAACTTTTTCCTATGCTTGACAGTGAGCTATGTGAAAACAGGGGATTTTGAATGTTCAGAGATACAAGGCTTATGACAGTTATGGATAGGGGATTTTTATCAAGACTGAAACTTGATGACCACTTCTAACACAGTCTGCCAGAGAGGAAAAAAGATATAACTTTCTCTGAGGGGTTTTCTAGAGGAAAAATTGACTGTTTGAAATTGGTTTCTAGAAAACCTAGGCAAGGCATATGGTCATCACAACAAGAAAAAAATGTTGATGACTAACAGAAGGGAGGCTTGATTTTCTGGTCAGGTCCTCTATGTTCCCTCTGTCTTATTTGAGGGGGGTTTCTCCTAAATTTTTGGTTTTGGTTCCGGTTTCTATTTTGAGGAGCTACTTGGTTTTCTCTAGGGAAATATCTCTCATTTATGTTGATTCTCTCCATCATCCTCTCTATGGTTCTAAATAGGTTATCAATCTTAGGATCAGATGTGGAGGCTACAACCTCTTCCCTATATGTGGCTCTCTTTTCATTCTTCATTCTAGCCCTCTTGGCAATCATATTTGCTTCTACACTTACTACACACCTCTGCATATCTTCTAATGTAGGAGGGTCTCTTTCTCTTAGTTGATAAGCCATCTTTGGGTCAAAATCATTTGGAAATTTCATTAGTGCTAGACCTTGTGGAGGTTTCATGTGTGGAGGGAGGGCATTATATACACTATTGAACCTAGTGTAGTAATCTTGCACACTCTCTCCAATGTTTCTTTTGATGTTTTCATATTCTGACAAGACTTGGAGAGGATTTTTCTTGACTTCCCATTTATTTAGGAAAAGTTGATGGAATGCAAGGAGGTCATATATACTATTAGGGTTCAGGTTTTTAAACCACTTTCTTGCTTCTTCCCCTAGGATTTGGGAAAACATTCTTATCTTAATATTTTCATCACCTATCTCTTGTCTATTGAGATAATCATCCAGTATATCCACATGTTGTTGAGAAGATGTAGAACTAATTACATCAAATAAGGGGATTTTGGACTGATAGTCCTGTGGTAGAGGCACTAAAGGTAATGGTAAGACTAATGGGGCATACCATGTTGCCATGGTTGGTGGTTGGGGAAACAAAGAGGGGTTTACAAAGGGAGGTGGAGGGTTGAATGGAGGAAGGTGAACAGTGGATGTACGAATGGGGGTTGAGGTTCCTACAACAGGGTTATGTTGTAAGATGGATGCGTCCAAAATTATCTGGGTTATCCAATTCTGGGAAATGGTCCTGTTGTAGCCGCTACAATACCACCCAAAATTTTGGGTATATTCGAAATTTTGGGTCCCCCTCTGCTTGCTTAGTCGTTAAGGTATTTCACAGGACCTGTATTCAGTGACATCCCAGGGACCTATCCCCAACCCCTCATGATTTTTCTCACCATCATGATCAGATGTTGTTGTTGCAATCACGCCATGTGTGGGAGGGATCATCTAGCGTATGCTCGAATAAGAACTTTTATATGCATTGACGATGTACATTAGCAGCCCTCTCGCCATGGGTCATTAAGCATGTTGTTTGAATACATCTCTTAAGCTCATTAGTCTCATATGTTTTATCTAGGGACACCATTATCAAAGAGTAATTGTGATGTTGTAATGTTCCACACAAGTCAACCCCACGGGTGACAAACTCCTCAATCTTGTCACGACATCGAGGGAAATAAAATTGAGCTCAACAACAAGGCCAAAGTTGCAAAACAGGGGAGGAGGAGGAGCAAGTGACCAATACTGTTAAAAGGAGGATGGTGCGATACATCTTTATCAGAGAAAGAACCTTTTGTGTCACTGATGCAAAAAGCTTTCTTCACTAGTGTACACCAGATACTTAGAAACACTCCATTTGGAAATGTCCGTACCAGATGCCATCTCACATAAACCAGAAGCATTTTCTATGATCTAAGCTTACGTAGGGGCCAAATTAAGTATTTATATTCCGAGATGGCAGGTATCTCACCTTAAAGGAAGTTTTGGAGATCCTGCACAATATCATCTCAATGTCAATTTGTACACACAAAGGAACACATTTCACAAATTCAACAAGTCTAACCTGAAGTATAGCCTAGGTGAACAAAGTGGACATAGAAGATTTCACTAAAGAAGGACAATCTCATTCAAAAGTGTTCTCGTGCTGAGCAGCAGTGCGAAAGCACACATGTTGGTGTTGGCAAGGAAATGGCACAGTTTCAAATGTCAAAAACACCTTTTAGGAACAACATTTATTAATCCTAAGCTACATAGTGTGGAATTATTTATGCTTCAAAAAAGTACAGTGTGGAAGAATGAAAGGGCCTTAAAACCCTACTCTCCTTTGCTCTTACATATCCATAAATTTTTTCTATACGAGACCATAAGAGATGGAGAACTTCAAATTGAACCTAAAAAGTATATGTTTAAATGCATACACCTTTTTATAACTAGACACATTGATGCATATGCAAAGAGAGTCTCTAGAACCACAAGATAGAAAGGGTCAATATTAAAATGGCCATCAATGTGGCTTGAACAAATGACTAGTCTACTATATGAAGCTGCATTGTTTTAGAAAAATTATTCGGAAGGATATTCTTTCACTGTAAAATAGGAGGAGTATGATTGGAAACTTCTCATCGACCTCGCATTTCAAATACTTTCAGAAGACATCCCAGCTTAGTTTCTGTGTAGCAGATTTCAATCTCAATTTTTCAAAGCAAGAAACATTCATATTATTAGGTGGCAGCCTTGGCATGAAAAATTTTTATTCATTTGCATTTACCACCGCTAAAAATATGAGGAAAAGAAAATGATAAACGTTGTATAATTAAACCAGGGCACAAATGCAATATGGTTTCCAAACCATGTGAGATGGTGGAGCGAAACTACATGGACACGTTATAAATGGGCGCAATTATTTCGATGGTGGGTTTTCAACCTATGGTAAAAGGTTTGGAGAAGATATATATATAGTCGTCCAAAGTCGTGTTTAAACATGGCAGCGAAATATTATAACAGTCCTACAGTGGCAACGTATAATAACCATGGTGTGATGATAGTCAAAAGTAGAGTAGAGCTACATTGTTAATGGTGCAGAGTTACGGATTTGCTGGAGGAGGTGAGTCAGTTTGCCACCGGTTCGGTAATAGATTTAAAAATATGTTGAACCCACTACGGTCAAAAAATCTTGACACAGATGGTTTTATGGAGGCCGGTAAAACTGCCATTAACATACATTCGACAACGCAGTCGTTTCATTAAAAAATCCCACTAAGTCATCACTAAAATGCACTGCAAGGACGAGTCTTCGACTTGTTGATCTCAAAATCTGCGTGGGGAAGTACTTTTATAAAACTGCGAGGGATATCAATATAGACTGTTTCAAAGAAATTCAACGACACCTATAGCCTGTTTTTCCAGCGTGTTCTAAATCAGTCCTACCAGACCAAGAAGATCCAGATTTGATGTGATGATTGTAACGTAACTTCAGTAGTTTCATTTCACTTGGTCGCACAAAACGCCTGAACTACAATTTGTGTAACGGACATGACACAAACTAGAAACTGCCCATGATAGATATTGTGAAGCATGAATGCCGCATACTAAATTTAGTATCGTGCAGACTTTCTCTGTGGGTGCAGTTAGTGGTATTCACAGGCCGCATGCCCATAATATCATTTCCGCAGGATGTGGAAGCAGTCTGGTTGTGCCACCTACCACTGACGAATCTCACTCTCGCCACAACCTTGGCATGCCAAATGCAATGCCATACCTATTTTCACAGAGTTTGTTTAGCTGTGCATGTCCCTTCATCATGAGCTGATCCCATGGCTGGAATATGTGGTATGAATTCCAACGGCTACAGACAAATAAGTTGAACAGTTTGAAGATCACAAAAGGCAATCAAAGGGAGCCCCGTAGCTCATACGACTTCTCAACCATGTGAGGGCGGAATAAGTCGCAAATTCGCAGTTAAAGGTCTCGGGTCGCAAGGTTGCATATTTTTGCTTCCGGTCAACAAATGCGACCTGTTTCCCATGTGACTGTGTGACCTCTATGAGGTCACAAGGTTGCAAAAGGATGTGTCCGAAAGAAACCGATGAAATCCCTGACCACGCGACCCCGAAGTGCGCCCCTTTTTTAAAAAAGGCAAACACCCATGATCATATAAACGCAGAGTCGCACTCTCAAAATAGGGAAAACATGCATTTTTATTACAAAGGGTATTGAGCTTACATAATAGCGAATGATCGAAACGCTGTTACGAGAGGCCCCATAATCGCATTGTTGGGGACACACCAGGAATTCACACGTATACATGCACCAGCTTTTCCAAGGATGCATCCCATTTTGAAGCCATGAAAAGATCGCACAAGATAATAACCAAGAAGGAAACATGTGAATAGAAGTACGCTCGATAAGTCTCCGGTAAAAGGGAATAGGAGTCTAATATACAAATCACATCACCCAATAGGGTGGAGGCGTGGAAAATAGACTACGCAGGAGTCCAAGCTAGTTGTTAAAATCTCCTGATTTTATTTGTCAATATGCTCCTTATGCATCTGCATTTTCTTTTTGTTGTATTTTTATTTTTTCTTCAACATGCATAAACATATTTATGTGGGTGAGGCTAATGGCTAATCTAATATGCTTACGCGCAGGTAACATGAGGAGATTATGATGATGACCCAGACGAGGAAGTTTGTCGCTTACCCAGAAAATGTTGGTTCACGTGGCAGGAGCTAAGAATATCTCAACAAGAGAAATGTAGAAGGGATAAAACCCCCAGGTCGCAGATTTCCTCAGGTCGTCGGGTCGCAGAGTCGTGTTCCCTGCCAAACGCTTGAGGATGCAACCCAGCGACCCAACGACTGGGTCTCAAGGTCGTAAAATCCAAGAAGGTCGCAGGTCGCAAATTTATCAAGGACGCAGGTCGCGGATTGCTAAGGGTAGCAAGTCGCAAGATCCAGTCAAATTGCAAGGTCGCATTAGTGGCTCAGGTCTCAAGTCGCAAAATAGACTGGGTCGCAAGGCAGCCCAACAGTCAAGAAGGTGAAAAGTCAAGGAAGCCCAAAGGATAAGCTTTTCTCTATAAATATTTCCTTTGGGAACTTTTAAATTCTTATTTTTGTTTGGGACTCGAGCTGAGTACATTGTATTACCATAGGATTATACATTTGAGCATGAATACAAGCATTTTGAAAAATCCCTTTGTGGATCTGGTGTTTTCATATGTATGAGCGTTGTTGAGTATTATATTTTCAGTTTTTGAACATCTTTAGATTAAAGGAACTGTATCTTCAATTCATATCACACTTGCATAACAGTTTGCTGAGTATGTTAATGGTGGTTGAGTTCATTTCACTTTCTTAATGAATGTTGATGACTTTGTTTATTAGCATTTTTGTTATCATTTAAAATTTTTAGGAAGTGAAGGGTGTTCTTGCCATAAGGAATTGTTTCTTTTGTGGTCAGAACAGTTTACAAGCATGACCCTAATGATGTGTTGTTAACAACACTTCCTTCGGTGCTTATGCTTTATTATTTCCTCTTGCTACTCACAGTGTTATATGTACATTTAATGCATCAATCATATTTCTTGTATCATTCGATTAGGTGTGTATCCAGTGGTTTATAGAGTTTAATCAAGACCCAAAGAAAGGATAAATCAGCGGTAGCCGGACCCACACCCCGAACGAGATCCCTATTCCAAATGGTTCAAGGTCTAATTGGGACTTTCTACCGGGGAGATCCCCTGCTGTTGGCCAGACAGATTTTCTCGTCAATAGAATTGCCGCTAGAAGGAGGGCCAAATTACAAGCTGAGCCCTTAGAGCCTGCGGTTAAGCTCATATATGTTATGGCTCATCCCCAAATCATTCTCCCGAGATGTTTGTCGGATTTTTATGAACCTCGATGTCTCATCCCCGATGAACTTATGTATCACTTGTCTCAGTTAAAATTCGATGGTGAAAACGAAGTGTCCATAAACCAACACCTTTTAGATTTCTGTGACTTTGGTGAGTGCTACGAAATTGACAATGAAGGTTTGATTTTTTTTCTTTTCTTCCTCACTCTCGAAGGTCACGCTAAGCAATGGTGTTGCACATTGCCGGAAACTTCCATCCATTCGTTTGAACAACTCACCAGTGAATTGCAACAAGATTTTCACAAGTACGATTTTCAAATTCTATTGATAAAGCTAAATGACATTAGAATGGAACCTCAGGAACCTCTAGATGAATTCTCTATCAGATTTTTTCATTATTGTTTTGAGTTCCCTGAAAGGGATGTTGATTGGAAATGTTTAAGTGAACAGTTCAAGTATGTGATTCTCATTTCCCTTGAATAATTTCAGTTAGATCCTAGTGTTCCCTATGACGACCCGCAAGTTACCGGTTGTTCAGACTTTGTCCCTAATGCTTCCTTGTCCATCTCCCTGAGTCTAGACCACATTCATGCCTCCAAGGAGAGTGTTTCTATTTGTGATATTATCGCCCCTCCTCTTGAGTTGTCGGGCAGTGGAGTTGTGACCTCGAAAGTCCTGAGCAAGGATAGACATTGGCAAGACAATAAAGCCTATTGCACTACCTTTGAATCTTTCATGCACCATGTTGAATCAGAGCTTGAAAACCATAGTGGCTCATTATCTCTCCCGGTTCATGAAACCTACCTCGAGCCCACTCGATGTCTCCCTAGACACAGTCCTAAATCTGATTTGCATACTGATTATGAATCGAATCCTATCCCGGATGAAGTTGATTCTCTTATAGGGCCTGCTAGATCTTTGTTTTCCCTGAATGACACGGATGTGCATATTGAAAAACCTTGTATGGTTAATACCCCTGCGGCTCAAACTTTTCATTCATTATTCCATGATTTATTTCATGAGTCCGCCACACCAGTAATTTCTTCGAGACATTCAAAATTTCCTTATACTGGTATTGGCGACAATCATAAGCACGCAGATGGTGTTTCACAATCACAGTTCAAAATTGATGAATCTTTTAGATCCGATCTTTCTCACTCGGAATCTTTAGACAACCATAGGGGCGATTTCCTGTCTGGACAACCTCAAGATTTCCTCTTTATTGATCCATCCCAGTTGGTAACTCCTGGGCAGCCTAACATGCCAGGTACCCAAATTTATAAAATCGATGGTTCCAGCGATCACTTCTTATCAGAAAACATATTCACTCATACTAACAAGGACTGTCACTCGTATCTCTCTGCTGACTATAATCCGCTTTATGAAGATCCGAGTACCTATCAGGGAATCGAAGCACTTCGGCTTCTGCCGACGGTTACCCCAGGTTCTCCCGATCCTGACATGACCCCTCAAACAACTCCAAATAGGGTTTCTTAGATTAAGGTTTCTGAAATGACGATCCCCAAGTACCAAGATCCTCCCAGCATAACCGCGTCGAATTCACCCCACCCTGAAAAATCTAAAGAATCCGATGCTTTGGATTATCAATCTGTCAGTACGCAAACATTTGACCGAATTGATACAAATCCCACTGACATTTTGAAACTCACCACAATCCATGATCACATCCATTCGCCTGTTGATCTCGCCAAACCACCAAAGTTGGGAAACCCCCCGCTTGAAGGTCCGGATTTTGTCCAAAATGATAAGGAATTGCAGCCTCCACTAAAAATGGGTTCCGATCCTCATACCCTTGACCAATTCCAGGAGCAACTCCGAACTAGGGTTTTCAAAATTAGGGTTTATGCTCTCTGATTCGAAAGTATATATGACTCACCTGGCACACGCTTAATGTTTCCATTCCATGAAACTGATCATTCTCAACACCATGATGAGGTTTCCGTTTGGTTCGACGGATCTTATCCTAGGAATATACTTGCAAATAGGCAATGGCTTACCCAGCGCCCATCAGACCTGGGATTGTGCATGAATGGATTTTTGTCATTTATAAATAGTTTTAAGCTTCGAGGATATATTGTTGTGTATGAGGATAAGAGTGAAATTCTGCTTGCACAATCCATTCTGGCACGTTTTCTGCTAAGTAGCCATGACCTTCTTGTTATTTCACATACTTTACAGGTAAGTCTCGTTTTTGGTGCACGATTTTGTATGCTGGCTCTGATTGCGAACATTATTGTTCTTGCAGGTCGGGAACTAATGCGGTGGCTGCACTGGAAAGTTGATTTCACATAACCCGACCTCATCATTGGTTAAACTAGGAATAGGCTAGCTAGGATCTGCTGATAAAGTTTTTTTTGTCAAGTTACTAATTAGGTTTACTTGCTAAGTTTTTACTTCATGGTTCAGAATTATGCTTGTTGTATTTTCTTGCATTCTGTAGTTTTATGCATTAAAAAGTTCCATTTATTTTTTTCATGCACGCTCTTTCAGTTTCCTTATTGCTGCATAATTTTTAGATAATCACTGCATGTGCTTTGCCTTGTCCCTCCACCTACAACTGGTTGATAGTTCTCGCACATGGCGTTGCATTGCACCTTGAGCCTTGCCTATTACATTGCATTGTACACTGTCTTCCTCACATCATTTCCACAGATTGTTGATATAGCTTTGAAAATATTCCACATATTTCCTATCACTGCACGAGCCCTCATTGGAACCCTACCACCTTGCGAACTTGTTTTGCCTCGATTGTTGAAACAGTAACCCCATTGTTTGTGTGAGGTTGCGGTGGCTATCTCAAGAGGCATCTTTCTCTCAGGAAAGGTCATTGAAGTTTCATTCTCAACAAGATTCCTATGAGTCTAAACTCATTAGCCAAGGAGATACGAGTCGGTTGTTTGTGGGAGACCTAATGAGTTTGAATGGCCTATACCCATAACCTAAGCCTTGTACCCAGCATAGTCTTAGACATCTTAATGATCTGTTTTGCACGCTTTGCCTATTGTGGTGAATGGGATGTGAAGGTTTGGCACAAGGGCAAACCCAAATCAGGATATCTTTCAATTTCTGTAAAACAAGGAACAACCTCTCTTGCTCGTAAAATAAGTCGAGATCCCTCATCCGCCCATGAAAAATAAGTGCCACGAGCACATGAAAATAAGTGTTGCAACCACATGAAACAAATAAGGGTAAAGGATCGAGAAAGGCTTCCTGCACAGAGAGGTAATGCAATGACTCCGCCGGGGTACTGACCAGGCTCGCTGGCAACGGAGCAACATTTGTGATTTCTTGAAGTAACTCCGCCAGGGTACTGTCCAGGCCTGCTGGTAGCGGAGCAACACCGGAAACTTACTTTAAAAATCCTGAGAATAATAAACCCGCTTCCTTGCTCTTCACATCATCAACAAGCTATTGGCATCTGTGAGCTTTCTCTTTGATGTGTCCTGATTAGCGAGACCTAGCTGAGGCACAAGAAATGGGCATACCTGTAAAGGCCAAAGTAATACAAAGGGTACCCGCAGAACCTGTTCAATATTCCCTTGCATCACTACCTTGGCTCAGAATTTTGTTGTGATATTGACAGAGATGTTGGATTCTACCAGTGGTTAGCCATTTTTTGTAGCCGCTACAATACCACCCAAAATTTTGGGTATATGCGAAATTTCGGGTCCCCCTCTACTCGCTTAGTCGTTAAGGTCTTTCACCAGACCTGCAGTCAATGACATCCCAGCGACCTATCCCCAACCCCTCATGAGTTTTCTCACCATCATGATCAGATGTTGTTGCTGCAATCACGCCATGTGTGGGAGGGATCATCCAGCGTACGCTTGAATAAGAACTTTTCTAAGCATTGAGGATGTACATTAGCAGCCCTCTCACCATGGGTCATTAAGCATGATGTTTGAATACTTCTCTTAAGCTCGTTAGTCTCATATGTTTTATCTAGGGACACCATTATCAAAGAGTAATTGTGATGTTGTAATGTTCCACACAGGTCAACCCCACGGGTGACAAACTCCTCAATCTTGTCACGACATCGAGGGAAATAAAATTGAGCTCAAAAACAAGGCCAAAGTTGCGAAACAGGGGAGGAGGAGGAGCAAGTGACCAGTAGTGTTAAGGAGGATGGTGTGATACATGTTTATCAGAGAAAGAAACTTTTATGTCACTGATGCAAAAAGCTTTCTTCACTAGTGTACACCAGATACTTAGAAATGCTCCATTTGGAAATGTCCGTACCATATGCCATCTCACATAAACTAGAAGCATTTTCTATGATCTAAGCTTACGTAGGGGCCGAATGAAGTATTTATATTCCGAGATGGCAGGTATCTCACCTTAAAGGAAGTTTTGGAGATCCTACACAATATCATCTCAATGTCGATGTGTACACACAAAGGAACACATTTCACCAATTCAACAAGTCTAACCTGAAGTATAGCCTGGGTGAACAAAGTGGACATAGAAGATTTCACTAAAGAAGGAAAATCTCATCCAAAAGCGTTCTCGTGCTAAGCAGCAGTGCGAAAGCACACATGTTGGTGTTGGCAAGGAAATGGCACAGTTTCAAATGTCAAAAACACCTTTGGGGAACAACATTTATTAATCCTAAGCTACATAGTGTGGAATTATTTATGCTTCAAAAAAGTACAGTGTGGAAGAATGAAAGGGCCTTAAAACCCTACTCTCCTTTGCTCTTACATATCCATAAAGTTTGTCTATACGAGACCATAAGAGATGGAGAACTTCAAATTGAACCTAAAAAGTCTATGTTTAAATGCATACACCTTTTGATAACCAGGCACATTGATGCATATGCAAATAGAGTCTCTAGAACCACAAGATAGAAAGGGTCAATATTAAAAGGGCCATCAATGTGGCTTGAACAAATGACTAGTCTACTATATAAAGCAGCATTGTTTTAGAAAAATTCTTGGGAAGGATATGCTTTCATTGTAAAATAGGAGGAGTATGATTGGAAACTTCTCATTGACCTCACATTTCAAATACTTTCAGAAGACACCCCAGCTTAGTTGTTGTGTAGTAGATTTCAAATCTCAATTTTTCAAATCAAGAAAAATTCATATTATTAGGTGGCAGCATTGGCATGAAAATTTTTTATTCATTTGCGTTTACCACCGCTAACAATTTGAGGAAAAGAAAATGATAAACTTTGTATAATTAAACCAGGGCGTGAATGCAATATGGTTTCCAAACCATGTGAGATGGTGGAGCGAAAATACATGGACATGTTATAAATGGGCGCAATTATTTCGATGGTGGGTTTTCAACCTATGGTAAAAGGTTTCGAGTAGATATATATATAGTGGTCCAAAGTTGTGTTTAAACATGGCAGTGAAATATTATAATAGACCTACAGTGGCAACGTTTAATAACCATGGTGTGATGATAGTCAAAAGTAGAGCAGAGTTACGTTGTTAATGGTGCAGAGTTACGGATTTGATGGAGGAGTTGAGTCAGTTTGCCATCGGTTCGGTAATAGATTTAAAAATATGTTGAACCCACTACGGTCAAAAAATCTTGACACTGCTGGTTTTATGGAGGCTGGTAAAACTTCTATTAACATACATTCGACAATGCAGCCGTTTCATTAAAAAATCCCACTACGTCAGCACTAAAATGCACTGCAAGGATGAGTCTTCGACTTGTTGATCTCAAAATCTGCGTGGGGAAGTAATTTTATAAAACTGCGAGGGATACCAATACGGACTATTTCAAAGAAATGCAATGACACCTACAGCCTGTTTTTCCAGCGTGTTCTAAATCAGTCCTACCAGAACAAGAAGATCCGGATTTGGTGTGATGATTGTAACGTAACTTCAGTAGTATCATTTCACTTGGTCGCACAAAACGCTTGAACTACAATTTGTGTAATGGCCATGACACAAACTAGAAACCACCCATGATAGATATTGTGAAGCATGAATGTTGCATACTAAATTGAGTATCGCGCAGACTTTCTCTGTGGGTGCAGTTTTTGGTATTCGTAGGCCGCATGCCCATAATATCATTGTCGCAGGATGTGGAAGCAGTTTGGTTGCACCACCTACCACTGATGAAGCTCACTCCCGCCACGGCCTCGGCATGCCAAATGCAGCGCCATACCTATTTTCGCAAAGTTTGTTTAGCTGTGCATGTCCCTTCATCATGAGCTGATCCCATGGCTAGAATATGTGGTGTGAATTCCAACGGCTACAGAAAAATAAGTTGAATAGTTTGAAGATCACAAAAGGCAATCAAAGGGATCCCCACAACTCATACGACTTCTTGACCATGTGAGGGCAGAATAAGTCGCAAAGTCACAGTTAAAGGCCTCGGGTCGCAAGGTCGCAGATTTTTTATTTCGGTCAACAAATGCGACCTGTTTCCCATGCGACTGTGTGACCTCTATGAGGTCGCAAGGTCGCAAAAGGATGTGTTCGAAAGAAACCGATGGAATCGCCGACCATGTGACCCCGAAGTGCACCCCTTTTTTAAAAAAGGAAAACACCCATGCTCATATAAACGCAGAGTCACACTCTCAAAATAGGGCAGACATGCATTTGTATTACAAAGGGTATTTAGCTTACATAACAGCGAATGATCAAAATGTTGTTACGAGAGGCCCCATAATCGTATTTTTGGGGGCACACCAGGAGTGCGCATGTATACATGCACCAGCTTTTCCAAGGATGCATCCCATTTTGAAGCCATGCAAAGATCGCACAAGATAATAACCAAGAAGGAAACATGTGAATAGAAGCACGCTCGATAAGTCTTGGGTAAAATGGAATAGGAGTATAATATACAAATCACATCACCCAATAAGGTGGAGGCATGGAAAATAGACTACGCAGGAGTCCAAGCTAGTTGTTAAAATCTCCTAATTTTATTTGTCAATATGCTCCTTATGCATCTGCATTTTCTTTTTGTTGTATTTTTATTTTTTCTTCAATATGCATAAACATATTTATGTGGGCGAGGCTAATGGATAATATAATATGCTTACGTGTAGGTAACATGAAGAGATTATGATGATGACCCAGACGAGGAAGTTTGTCGCTTACCCAGAAAGTGTTGGTTCATGTGGCAGGAGCTAAGACTACCTCAACAAGAGAAATGTAGAAGGGATAAAACCCCCAGGTCGCAGATTTCCTCAGGTCGCTGGGTCACGGAGTCATGTTCCATGCCAAACGCTCGACGACGCGACCCAGCGACCCAGCGACTGGGTCGCGAGGTCGCAAAATCCAAGAAGGTCACAGGTCACAAATTTATCAAGGACGCAGGTCACGGATTGTTGAGGGTCACAAGTCACAAGATCCAATCAAATCGCAAGGTCGCATAAGTGGCTCAGGTCTCAAGTCATAGAATAGACTAGATTGCAAGGCAGATCAATGGTCAGGAAGACGAAAATTCAAGGAAGCCCAAAGGATAAGCTTTTCTCTCTAAATATTTCCTTCGGGAACTTGTAAAATCTTCTTTTTGTTTGGGACTCGAGCTGAGTACATTGCATTACCATGGGATTATACATTTGAGCATGAATACAAGCATTTTGAAAAAACCCTTTGTGGATCTGGTGTTGTCATATGTATGAGCTCTGTTGAGTATTATATTTTCAGTTTCTGAACATCTTTAGATTAAGGGAACTGTATCTTCAATTCATATCACAATTTCATAATAGTTTGTTGAGTATGTTAATGGTGGTTGAGTTCATTTCACTTTCTTAACGAATGTTGATGACTTTGTTTATTAGCATTTGTGTTATCATTTAAAACTTTTAGGAAATGAATGGTGTTCTTGCCATAAGGAATTGTTTCTTTTATGGTCAGAACATTTTACAAGCATGACCCTAATGATGTGTTGTTAACAACACTTCCTTCGGTGCTTATGCTTTATTATTTCGTCTTGCTACTCACAGTGTTATTGTAATTTTAATGCATCAATAATATGTCTTGTATCATTTTATTAGGTGTGTATCCAGTGGTTTATAGAGTTTAAGAAAGACCCAAAGAAAGTAGAAATCAGTGGTAGTCGGACCCACACCCCGAACGGGATCCCTATTCCAAACGGTTCAAGGTCTAATTGGGACTTTCTACCGAGGAGATCCCCTACTGTTGGCTAGACAGATTTTCCCGTCAACAGGTCCTGAACAATTTTTTCTCTAAGTGTGAGTCAAATTGGATATCCTACAATTTTTTAAGGTTTTCAGGTAGGGAACTTTCTTTGTGAATAGGCTTGCTAACAGTTGAACTTTCAGATCTAGGATTTTTCCTTAGGATTTTCTCTCGATTGTCAACCATTGTAGGAGGGTTTGGGTCTGGATGGGATCTGGTATAGATTCTTCTAGAAGCAAGAAATTAGACCCAAGGCATAGAGAGAATGAAAGGTTTATAATAGCTGAAAAAACAAACCAATCTGTGAAAGAAAAATACTTTATTCACACAATATTTTTGACTAGGTTCTTGAGTTTTGATAGTATTAGGTTTTCTCAATATTTCCCCAGTATGGTCACCATTATGTTGGCTCCTTGTAATTTGTAATATTGGCGAGAACAAGTAGCAGGGAACCACATCAAACCACTTTGGAGTCCAGGACCTATCCTTCCTGGGCTCAGAGAGGGCTCTCTGTGTGTTTTTGATGAAATGATTAAGCTTTGTGATTATACTTTTTGATTTTAGGCTATTTATCAAGCTTGGGGTTGTTTTTTTATTGTTTGATTGATTGTAGGTTGGATAGGTATATTGTGGGAAGCTTAATCCATTGGGCTATGGAATCATAAAAGTGTTAAATTGTACATCAAATTTTCAATGGTTTTCATAGGGAAAGCTAACTATATCAAATGGATCTATATGGCAAGATGAAAATGAGATGATAGTGAGTTCAATAAAGCTAAATAGCAGGCAGTCTCTGAATTATTTAACTATACTTCAACATAAAAGTAGCGAAGACAGGCTCTGAATTTTGCATTTAAGTCCTTAGAGGAAAATGTGTAAGACAACAATTCAGTAGCGGTAAAGAGTAGTTAAGAATTCTTTAACTCAAAATCATAAGCAAAACCTCAAGATAACGGTTTAAGAGAAACTAAAAAGCAGACAATTTTTTAATCCTTTAGTTAAACTTCAAAAGAAAACCTTAAGATAAACAGCTACGTGAAACTAAAGAGCAGATAGTCTCTAAATTCTTTAGCTATAATTTGCAGAGGAAAACATTAAGATAACCATTACAAACAAAATTAAGGTGCTCATGCAGCATACTTAATCTAAAATTTATGTTTCTGCTATTCGGCAGATTGATGTACATTATGAAAAAAAAAGGATGGACATTAACAAAGAGGGATAACATCACCATTAAACATAGCTCAAGGATCCTATGAAAGTGCTTGTATTACTGATATCCAGCTCAAAACAGTTACAATGCTCCAATGCAGTAATCTTTGTGACTCTGAGTCTAAGCCAAAATCCAACCTAGCAACCAACAACCAACCATGACAATGAACCATACATGCATTATTTAACTACAACTGAGGAGGTTGCCCTAATATAGGGTGACAGATTCGTATTTGCTACAGAGTAAATGATGTTTGAAAATTGAGACCATGCAAGTCCCAAGCCAAAAATATCCCTAACAGACCTACTGTAGTAATAACTTTCAAATTAACTCCTGAGCTAACTTTAAGGTATTTTTAACCAACTTCCTGTAATATTAAATTTTGTAATAACTTCTAAATTTATGTTAAAATATCTCTGACTATAACATTGACTTTGGTGGCTTTTGTTATGTTGTAGCTCCTAGAGACAGCCTTGAGTTGCCAAAGACCAATGCCTAGGACATCTTAAACAGTAGGGAGTATAAAGTATATTTCAGGCTTATTATCAGCTTAGGACTCTCTACCTTTTCAACTTGTGCAAAGCATCATCATATGGATGGGACCAAACTACCTTCGGATTTAGCAAGTTATAAAGACACTGTAAAGACAAGAAGGGAATCTTCAATACATATATACTTCAGACAACTTAGAGACAGATTTCATTAGAGAGGGTCAGTTTCTCAAAGACATATAGGTATTTTAAACAAAAAAATATTTGGGGCGCATAAAGTGAAAGGGGAGTACTAACTACCAATGAAATGGTGCTCAGAAAACATATTTCAACATAATATGGGCTTAGGAACTAAGAATCCATACATATCAATCAGTTCAGTAAGAGTAACATTCCACGGTGTTTAATACAGAGGAAATATGAATGAAGTGTTAAGCAAAATGACATATCGTGTATGAGCCATATTTAAAGAAACATAGACTAATAAAGCATGAGTATCAAACAGCGATAAATTCATACCCGAGCTGACAAGTTACTCACATTCTAAGACACGATAAAAGGAAATTGAAAATAGTGTAGAGAACAATGATACGATATCACAAGGAAAGAGTTACGAACTATATAGCATTAAGACTGGAATCCTCATATATAACTAGAACTTCTCTTTGCTGAAACCCCACGGGCTCTGTGTATTTGCATTGATAATTCCACGACAAGTATACAAAAACTTTTACACTGCGAGTTTCTTCAGGAAATCTGGAACCCTTTTTTCTCATTGGATCTTACTTATATAGGCTTCTTCCTATCTCAGCGAGAAGATATTTTTTGGAAAAATATCTTCTTCGCATAACCAAAATTTGTTAAAGGTCATTCTCAAAACAGCAAAATTCATGATGAGGAATCAGACCTCTCATCATGGGTAGTCAGGCCCTTGGCCGTTTTTTAAAAAATAGAAAATTAAACAGCAGTTTGATGAAAAGTAAAATGCTGGAGTGGGGCAAACAACCCACTCGAAACTTAAAAGAAACTAATTCAGTAAAAATTAAATAGGCCATTGAGGCCAAATCATGAGTTGACAAGATATCATAGGTGCAGAAGAGTTGAGGCAGTTGTTGATTCTGGTGGCGGCACGTTCGCAGATGAACTAGCATACTGGCTCATAAATTGAGTGCATCTCTGCTGGCTATCTGCAGCTGGTTCGGGCATTGCTGAGAACCCCTCCACCTCAACAAAGGCCTCTGTGAGGGTGTGGAAACCCGACCCAGTAGGAAGCTTGTGTTTTATCAAATGTAGGAGGGTGAACTCTTTTCGAAGGAATGAAACAATCATGTCGGCCTTGAGTTGAGCATCTTTACCTGTCTGGAGGTCGGTTCGATCTCTTTCTTCTTGCAGGCGCACTGTATATTGTGTAAAATGCAAGAGCATGGAAGGTGTGGTCGGGTCCCAACAGGAAGGAAGTCCAGCTGTCATGATCTCACCCCATACTGCGTCGAATCGTTCCACGTTGGCGACCACCTGTTGGAGAGCTCTCGAAGCTGTGACTCGGGCCATCTCTTTGTTGATGATTTTTCGACATTCAATAGCCTCCGTGAATCGGCTTGGAATACCGTGCTTCTCCATGTCATTAGACCCCAGCTCATTTAGGAATGAAATATAGTCTTTGGCATGCTGAGCCCTGTTGGACAAATCGAGGTCTGCCTCCTGCATTTTCCTACTGAGATAAGGTATAGCAGACTTATTCTCTCCTATCATCCTTAAGAAGCCCCATTGTTCAGACACAGCTGAGATTATATCAGACCAAATTATACTCCTAGCCTCAAGGAGGGTGAGATTTCCCTTTGCACGACTTTTGATGTCGGCGATAGTTTTTTGCTGATCGGCCGTCGTCTTCTTTTCCTGCTCTATTTCTCTCTGCAACTCTTCTATTCTTCTAGTATTCTCAGCCAGAGAGTTTTCTAAGTTTGTGATCTTTTGCCTTGCTGTGGACACCTGCTTTTCCAATACCTCATTTTCAGCTCTAGCTACTGCCAATTGCTCGGACGGCGAGCTGGTTCCACTTGAAGCCACGGTCGGCTGGCAGCTATGTGAGTCCCATCTAGCTTGCAGCTCTGTCGCCTTAGTCTGTAGTATGGTGATTGTTTCAGCCATCTTTTCTTTCTCCTCTCTTTCCTTTGAAAGCTTGCTGGACAATTCTGCTTTCTCTTACTCTACTTGGACCAGTTCAGCCATCTGGACATGGTGGGAGGCTGGTATGCGGGCTTGACCCTTTGCTGACGCAACTTCCTTCTACAGCTGTTCAATCAAAGCCGCCTGTCGGTTTTTTTCCCCCGTATCCTTTCCCTTGATTTGGTCTTGGAGGAAACGTACCTGATTTGCTAGGGCTTAATGGTGCGGATGTCAAATGGGTATTTAGGGTCATAGATACCAGCTTGCAGGTCGAAGAGAGTGTCGAACCCGGGTGGGTTTCTGGATTCACGGACCTGAGGGGTCTCTGGTTCATTTTTCTTGGGCATTCCCCTTCCCATGGCCAACATACAAGAATTTGAAAAAGCGAAAGGAAAACAGAGGGAGTATGAATGACGGAGTACCTAAACGGAAGGTAAATCTTCTCGGGAAAGCGACGCAGGGAACTCTGAAAATGACTAGGTAGACCAGGCGCTCTTTCCTACTGGGTATATGCCGTGGCTGGAGACCTGCAACTTTCTACTGGAGTAAAATACGGGGGAACTGTTATATTTGGACTGGGCGTTTTGAGGTAAAAAGACGGATGGGTAAAACGAAAGAAGGCAAGTGTCGTAAGGACACTGACAATGGGGCACGCGGCACGTAGGGATTGGGTGTGTTAGAGTGCAGGTGGGCGCCGCGTGTCGGATTTAATACTGGTATGGGCCTCAGTACCAGCTAACCTAAAAGACTTTACCTTACCTTTTTACCGTATAAAACCCACGATTCTTGAACATATTTCTTATAAGGCAGATTCAAAACATTTCATACCGATCCTTGGGTCTCGCACGTTAGCTCTGCTACGTCATCTCCTGTTCCCATTTTTCTGCTGCCACGTCATCTCCTTTGCTTCGGGTCCCGCTCTTGCCACTTCACTCTGGCCTTGGGTCCCCCCCATGTCATGGTTCTTCAATTCCGCGGGGGTACGAGGTCCTTCCCCCTCTCGCCGCTCGACCCCCTCGAAAATTAGCTCTTGTTGCATTCCCTTGTGCGCATATTCGTGGAGCAGCATATATTTTGACAATTTTTCTTTGCGCTCCTCGTACCGCTCATTTGTACCTTTTATATTTCCGATGTCTTTTTAATTTTATATCTCCGCCCTTTACGTATTATTTCCACCTTTGGTTTTTAAACCTTTGGCCTTTCTCGCCTTGTTTTAACTCGGTCATCTCCTCAAATGTTTCATTATTCGATATGACTTATCAACCATTTAATCACACCAGTGACTTATGTTAAATGTTGATCAACATTGGCTCCAACTGGGGATGGCACGTTCATCCTTGAACGTGTCAAGAACTATGCAGACCACCTGTTTATCTTCTGTGAATGCCACTTCTCTTGCACTTTCGACTTCCCTCTTCATAAATCATCATGACCCATGCATTATTCAATTCAAAAATCGAAAACAATAGCTAATGTACAATATATTACAATCAGGATTTCTCAGCCTACTTCAGAACTGAAAGTATGGTTTGAGGAACTGTCCATTTACAAGGGCATCGAGCAAATCTCCCTGCAAATCCTCCAGCTTAAAGGTATTATTTCCTCCTTGTTCTACAATCTTGAAGGGACCAAACCAAAGGGGGTCGAATTTACCGTGCTTACCTTTATCAGCCCTTCACACATCCCACCTGAGCACTAGATCTCCCACCTGTAGCTTTCTGTCTTTAGCATGTTGATCAAACAGCTCCTTCATTTTCTCCTGGTACTCCACAAGTCTCTGATTCACCTGACCACGCGTTTCTTCGAGTTCCACCAGCTGGTTAATTCTTCTAATCATGCCATCAGGTTCCTCCTGAGTCTCTTGCATAAAATGAGCCACGGGTAAAGCTAATTGTATAGGGAACACAGCTGCTCGTCCATATACTAACTCATAGGGATATTTCCCAGTTGCTCTTTTACTAGTAATTTTGTTTGCCCACAGAGCGAACTTCAGTTGGGAATCCCAGTTCCTCTGATTTTCGTTTATTGTCTTCTTTAGAGCTCTCACCAGCGTTTTATTTGATGATTCTGCCAAACCATTTCCCTTTGGGTAGTAAGATGTAGAGTGACCCAGAGAGATATTATATTGCTGATAGAAATTCACAAATTTTGTAGATTTGAAGGCTTGGGCATTGTCAGTCACTATTCTAGCAGGGCATCCAAACCTGGATATAATGTTCTCTTCCATGAATTTAATTATTACTGTGTCTGTAGCATTTCGTGCAGGTATGGCTTCCACCCATTTCGTGAAATAATTCGTGGCAGTCAGGATCCATTTATGTTGTCCACTAGAGGGCGGGTGAATCTCGCCTATGAAGTCAATTCCCCACTGTTTGAAAGGTTCATCGACGTGTACAGGAATCAGGGGCAGAGCCGCTAACTTTTGTTTTTCAGCAAATTTCTAACATTTTTCACATGCTCTAACCCAAGAAAAGACGTCTCCAAACAATTTAGGCCAGTAGAAACCAGCCTTCAGAATTTTCTGAGCTATGCTCCTCCAGCTGCAATGTCCTCCACAGATTCCCTCATGAAATTCAGTCATTATGTTCTCCACTTCGCCTTCTGTGAGGCATAATAACAGTATGCCTGAAATATCTTTCCAATATAGCTGACCATCGGCAACCGTATACTTTTGTGATTTCAGCCTCAATGCTCTGTATTTTGATTTATCACAGCTTGGTGGACAGCTGAGTGTTAGGAGATACTCAACTATTTCTTTGTACCAAGGACTAGTAAGATACTTCATCAGTGTTTTCTAAGTGGCCATTTCCACTTCTTGCTGACCTGTCTGTCCCTCAGAATCTTCATTTGAAATTATAGATAAATTGATACCCAAAGCTTGATGATTTGACTCTGATAAAATTTTTGCTAGGCCCTGCCCTTTAATCAACTTAGTGGGTCTCATGTCCAGATCATATTCCTGTATCTTTGCAATCCACCTACCCCTTTTTCCTTCATTGTCACCCTGAACGAGGATATCTTTAACCACTGAGGTGGGTACAAATGCAGTAATGTGAGACTGAAGAATATACATGCGAAATTCCTTGAGGGACTTTACCAGGGCATAGGCCTGCTTCTCCAATATATTGTATTTCAATTCTGCGTCATGAAGGACCTGACTAAAAAAAGTGATGGGTTGTTCATACCCATCCTCGTTTTTCTGTAGGAGGACTCCAGCTACTGTATGAGGTGATGCGAAAGAGAAAATCATAAATGGTTTAGTGTAATCTAGCCTTGCCAGCACAGGAGCCTCAGCAAATGCATTCTTTATTTTGGCAAAGGCTTGCCTCGATTATGGTGACCATTTCACCTCATTATTCTTTTTTAACATATTTGTTATATGCCTAACTATTTCAGCATAGTTATGGATAAATCTTCTCAGGAAATTGATACGCCCTAAGAACACCTGAATTTCTTTCTTATTCCTGGGTAGGGAGATACCATTTATAACTTCCACTCTTTTAGGATCAATCTTGACCCCATCCCTAGTTACAATGTGCCCCAGGAGCTTACCCTCTTCTAATGCAAACAAGGATTTCTGAGGATTTATGGAAAGTCCATACCTTCTGCATTTCTCAAAATTTATCTGTAAATGTTGAATGTGCTCGGCGTCATCTTTCGAAAATACTGTAATATCATCCAGATAGACCACCAGAAATTTATCTTGTTCCCCAACAAAAGCTATGTCCATAGCCCTCTGAAATGTGGCTTCTGCGTTAATCAGCCCAAAAGGCATCCTAGCGTACATGAATGTACCCTAGGGCGTGGTGAAATAAGTCTTCTTCTGGTCTTCTGGGAGTACATCCACTTGGTTATAACCCGAAAGACCATCCATCATAGACATCCTAGAGGCCCCCACCACTTTTTGTAGAATTTGGTTCATCTTTGGTAATGGGTAATTTTCTTTCAGGGAGGCTCTATTCAAATTTCTGAAATCCACGCACAACCTTATTCCTCCATTTTTCTTTCGGACAGGGACTAGATTTGCCACCCATTTAGAGTACTTCAATGGCACAATTATTTTATCCTTTAACAACTTCTTGATTTCTTTCTCAATGGATGGGAGTAGGAGAGGGTTTATTTGTCTGAGCTTCTGCTTGTGAGGCCTTGCATCTTCCTTCAGGGGAATTTCATGCTGTAAAATGTTGATATCAAACGTCTTCAGGTCTTGATAGGACCATGAAAATACATCCCTATAAGACTGAAATAATTGTAGGTACTTCTCCTTATAGTCATCCGGGACCTTTCTGGATAATTTCACAATTTTGGGTTCAGCCTCAGTACCCAGATTTAGGTCTTCTACCTGGTTTTCGTTTGTCATTTTGTTGGGCTGCTTGGGGACTTCATTTTTTTCAAACAGCCTTTCTAGGGGCACCAGGCCTCTAGGGATGACATTTCCCTTCAGCTGTAACACTTTTCTCCCGGCCATTTTTCTTCCCACTTGTTTTCTGATTGGTTCTCAACATCATCCCCTTCACAACAGTCGATTTCCATATTAGAGAACTCCCCAACTGTCTCTAGAAACCTTTTCACCTGTTAATTGTCCTCAAACACTTGCCAGTGTTTGACATTGTCTGGAATCGAAGGTCGGTACCTTACTTCTATCTCATACCTCAAGAGGGGATTTTGGGGTGGCCGGAAGGTGCTAGCAGCTACTGCAAGTGAATCTGCCATCCTGTTCTTCTCCTGGGGCATGAACTGAATATTAAAAGCTGAGAAAAAGTTCTCCACCATGTCCCATACTTCATTCCTGTAAGCTCTTAAACGAGGATGTTTAGCTTGACATTGATTTCTGATCTGTCGGACCACTAATTCTGAATCACCCAAGACCTTCAGGGTTTGTATATTCATATTCCTGGCTACCTGTAGCCCCAACAAAAGTGCTTCATACTCAGCCACGTTATTGGTGGCTTCATACTCTAATTTGAAGGACAGTGGGACCCATTTTCCTGTAGGGGAAATCAATAAAACTCCAGCACCATTACCTTCCTTTGAATTTTCCCCATCGAAATGTAGAGTCCATACCCCTGTTTCAAGACCTTCTGAGGATTGTTGAGTCCTTATCTGACATAAGGAAGGTTACTGAGCATAACCGTAATCTTCTTCTAACATCAAGCATGAAAAATCTCTATCTTTACTGTAAACCGGTGAATTTTCTGAACTGTCAGCTTTGGTAACCGTTTTTAGAAATCTGGTCTCCCAGTATAATCTCCTCTCCTGCCCGCCAAAAATTGGGATGGTGGCATATGTTAGATCTAGTTTGATTGACCCACCAATTTTTGTTCCCCAGGACCTTGATAGTAGCATACCAAAACGGGCTGGGATGTCTGCCACCACAATGTCCATTACTACACTTTTAGCTGGGATTTGGGCCAGGTTGACCACCAGGTCCTTAATCATGCCCAAGCACTTAACTCTTTTGGAGTCAAATGAATACAGATCCTGATATGGACAAGTGATATGGAGTCCTAATTGTTCCATGATAGATAGAGGCATCAGATTGTGGGAGGCTCCAGAGTCTAACATACAATTGTGGAGCAATAGGTCATGGATCACCAAAGACACGTAAAAGGGAGGTGTAGAGGGGTCTAATTCTTTCACATGTGGACCAAACACTACCATAGGTCTTTCTTCTTGTAAGTTGAGACTATCAGGGATGTGTATTACTTCTGGGGGAAGCATGAAGGACGTGACCTAGGACTGATATGCAGGTTGCTTTAACAATTTGGTTAGGGGAACTGGGATTTTCACTTTCTCAAGCTCTTTTTGTAGACTGAAAGCAGAGGAGGACTTATCTATCGACACCTCTTTTGATTCTTTCTCCTTAGAGTCTTTTTTCTGGGGGAGAGGTTTGACTTCCTTTATGACTGGCTTAACATTAGGAGGTGTGGTCACTTGTGAAGATGAAGGAATTTGAGTGTCGGAATGTAAAGGTTGGTCAAGAGGTTTCTTACCCCTATCGGGGACTTTTCGAGCTGTCTCCTCCTGAGCAGGTGCTAAATTTTGGGGTGTGTCCTCCTCTTCATCTTGAGTGTAGGTTCTCTTTCTGGAGGACCTGAGGTCATATTTTCTATTGAACTAAGCTTGCATGAAATCAACGAACTGTTTACAGTAATCATCAATCTCGGGCTCTTCAGTATCTTCATTGGCCTTCATTTCTTAGTGAGCTTGTACTTCCCCCTCGTCACTTTCATGTACAGGACATTCTATGTCATCACTGTCTGAGAAGACAAGGCATGCCTCCTCTTGTTCGTAGGCAGAATCTTCAGGAGAAGCCTCTACTTGCCCCTCCAAGTATAGAGGATGCGGTACCTGATCTTGCTGCTCCTTTTGTCCCCTCTGCAGTATCTGCAAGGGTGGTTTTCTGTGTTGAGGATTGAATCCTCTGTTTGGAGCATTCTGGAAATTCTTTGAGGGTGAATTCTTGGCCTCCATCTCAAGCTTGACCAGCTTACTTGAGAGATTCTTCATCATCCTGTTCATTTCCTCGATCTTTTCATTGGTTGAATCTCTGTCTTGACCTGAGGTGGATACTTCCTCTTTCCCCCTCCTTCTAGTATCCTGCTCGTGTTTCCCCTTGGATTTTCCAGTAGAGGAAAAATTAGCTTCTATCTCCAATGCGTCAGTCTGTGCATCATCTAGAGTGGCCGACTTCCTCTCTCTCAAGGAGAAACTGAATTCGGAATCAAACGCTGCCACAAAAAAAACCTTGGCAGCAGTCTGGTGAGGCTTCATGTCGGCAGGGAGACTCAGGTACAATTTGTTGAATCTTTTGATAAACTCTGACACCCCTTAATTATGTTTCTTTTTTAGAGTGTTGAATTCAGTGAGAATATTACCATGATATTTTTTCTCTCCCCATTTTTTGATGAAAGTATCCTCCATTCCCTCCCATGTAGTAATAGAACGAGCTCCAAGTGTCTTGAACCACTTTCTAGCTTCTCCGTCTAAGGATTGCACAAACATCCTTAGGACCACATCCAGATGTTCCACATTGAAATTCTCTGCGAAAGAGCAAAAGACTTCGATATGTTTCTGGGCTTCAATCTCATTCTCACCATTGAATCTAGGCAGAATCTTCAAATAGTCTTGTGGCAAGTCATTTAGTACTGCGGGTAGCTCCAAAGGAGCATATCTATTTTGCAGGAAACTAGGGACATTAGCCATTAGAGGAGGAGGTGGAGGTAATAAGAGGGCTTGATGAGTAAGTGGAGGACTAGGTGGAAGCGCAGTGTGAATGATGATAGGGATATAATGGACGGCAGCTTGGGATGATGGAGACAAGGGTGGAGTGGTAACAGCAGATACTTCCGTGACCTCTTTAACTTCTTCTGTTTCTGGAGCAGGATGGAATATGTAACGGGTGGTATCTACTGACTCAGCCTCATCTTTAACTCGGGTATTTCCTGCGGGTAGGTAGTCAGAGTAATAGCCGGCTTCACCCAGAGCAGAGTTAGAATCTTGCCACTGGGCGACCTGAGAAGAGGAAGAAGGGAGGTCTTCTAGAGAGAGCGGTGGAATTTCAGTATGAAAAAATGGTCTTCCCCTCCAGTTTCTTCTATGTAGGATTCTTTCTGGGTCAGACACAGAAGGTGTCCTTGGCTGAGATGTATCTGACCTTAGGTGTGGCTTACGGGGAGCCAGGAATGCAAACAGGTTTAATTGTAAAATGATTGTGGAGTCGCCAAGGTGAGGGGTGCAAAAATCTCAACTCTTCGTGCTCACCTAACTGAAGAGTGAATGGATTTTGTCAAGGCCCAGGGATTTAAATTTCTTCAACTTCGATCCCCGGCAACGGCGCCAAAAATATGTTGGAGCTCCTAGAGACAGCCTTGAGTTGCCAAAGACCAGTTCCTAGGACATCTTAAACAGTAGGGAGTATAAAGTATATTTCAGGCTTATTATCAGCTTAGGACTCTCTACCTTTCCAACTTGTGCAAAGCATCATCATATGGATGGGACCAAACTACCTTCAGATTTAGCAAGTTATAAAGACACTGTAAAGACAAGAAGGGAATCTTCAATACATATATACTTCAGACAACTTAGAGACAGCTTTCATCAGAGAGGGCCAGTTTCTCAAAGACATGTAGGTATTTTAAACAGAAAAATATTTGGGGTGCAAAAAGTGAAAGGGGAGTACTAACTACCAATGAAATGGTGCTCAGAAAAAATATTTCAACATAATATGGGCTTAGGAACTAAGAATCCATACATATCAATCAGTTCAGTAAGAGTAACATTCCACGGTGTTTAATACAGAGGAAATATGAATGATGTGTTAAGCAGAATGACATATCGTGTATGAGCCATATTTAAAGCAACATAGACCAGTAAAGCATGTGTATCAAACATCGATAAATTCATACCCGAGCTGACAAGTTACTCGCATTCCAAGACACAATAAAAGGAAATTGAAAACAGTGTAGAGAACAATGATACGATATCACAAGGAAAGAGTTACGAACTATATAGCATTAAGACTAGAATCCTCATATATAACTAGAACTTCTCTTCGCTAAAACCCCACGGGCTCTGTGTATTTGCATTGATAATTCCATGACAAGCATACAAAAACTTTTACACTGCGAGTTTCAGGAAATCTGGAACCCTTTTTTCTCATTGGATCTTACTTATATAGGCTTCTTCCTATCTCAGCGAGAAGATATTTTTTGGAAAAATATCTTCTTCGCATAACCAAAATTTGTTAAAGGTCCTTCTCAAACCAGCAAAATTCATGATGAGGAATCAGGCCTCTCATCATGGGTAGTCAGGCCCTTGGCCGTTTTTTTAAAAACAGAAAATTAAACAACAGTTTGATGAAAATTAAAATGCTGGAGTGGAGCAAACAACCCACTCGAAACTTAAAAGAAACTAATTCAGTAAAAAGTAAATAGGCCGTTGAGGACAAATCATGAGTTGACAAGATATCATAGGTGCGAAAGTGTTGAGGCAGTTGTTGATTCTGGTGGCGGCACGTTCGCAGATGAACTGGCATACTGGCTCGTAAATTGAGTGCATCTCTACTGGCTGTTTGCAGCTGGTTCGGGCATTGATGAGAACCCCTCCACCTTGACAAAGGCCTCTGTGAGGGCGTGGAAACCCGCCCCAGTAGGAAGCTTGTGTTTTATAAAATGGAGGAGGGTGAACTCTTTTCGAAGGAATGAAACAATCATGTCGGCCTTGAGTTGAGCAGCTTTACCTGTCTGGAGGTCGGTTCGATCTCTTTCTTCTTGCAGGCGCACTGTATATTGTGTCAAAGGCAAGAGCACGGAAGGAGTGGTCGGATCCCAACAGGAAGGAAGTCCAGCTGTCATGATCTCACCCCATACTGCGTCGAATCGTTCCACGTTGGCGACCACCTGTTGGAGAGCTCTCGAAGTTGTGACTCGGGCCATCTCTTTGTTGATGATTTTTCGACATTCAATAGCCTCCGTGAATCGGCTTGGAATACCGTGCTTCTCCATGTCATCAGACCCCAGCTCATTTAGGAATAAAATATACTCTTTGGCATCTTGGGCCCTGTTGGAAAAATCGAGGTCTGCCTCCTGCATTTTCCTACTGAGATAGGGTATAGCAGACTTATTCTCTCCTATCGTCCTTAAGAAGCCCCATTGTTTGTTCACAGCTGAGATTATATCAGACCAAATTATACTCCTAGCCTCAAGGAGGGTGAGATTTCCCTTTGCATGGCTTTTGATGTCGGCGATAGTTTTTTGCTGATCGGTCGTCGTCTTCTTTTCCTGCTCTATTTCTCTCTGCAACTCTTCTATTCTTCTGGTATTCTCAGCCAGAGAGTTTTCTAAGTTTGTGATATTTTCCCTTGCTGTGGACGCCTACTTTTCTAATACCTCATTTTCAGCTCTAGCTACTGCTAATTTCTCGGACGGCGAGCTGGTTCCACTTGAAGCCACGGTCAGCTGGCAGCTGTGTGAGTCCCATCTAGCTTGCAGCTCTGTCGCCTTAGTCTGTAGTATGGTGATTGTTTTAGACATATTTTCTTTCTCCTCTCTTTCCTTTGATAGCTTGCTAGACAATTCTGCTTTCTCTTGCTCTACTTGGACCAGTTCAGCCGTCTGGACATGGTGGGAGGCTAGTATGCGGGCCTGACCCTTTGCTGACGCGACTTCCTTCTGCAGCTATTCAATCAAAGCCGCCTGTGGGTTTGTTTCTCTCGTATCCTTTCCCTTGATTTGGTCTTGGAGGAAACGTACCTGATTTTCTCGGGCTTAATGGTGCGGATGTCAAATGGGTATTTATGGTCACAGATACCAGCTTGTAGGTCGAAGAGACGGTCGAAACTGGGTGGGTTTCTGGATTCACGGACCTGAGGGGTCTCTGGTTCATTTTTCTTGGGCGTTCCCCTTCCCATGGCCGACATACAAGAATTTGAAAAAGCGAAAGGAAAACAGAGGGAGTATGAATGACGAAGTACCTGAACGGAAGGTAAATCTTCTCGGGAAAGCGACGCAGGGAACTCTGACAATGACTGGGTAGACCAGGCGCTCTTTCCTACTGGGTATATGTCGTGGCTAGAGACCTGCGACTTTCTACTGGAGTAAAATACGGGGGAACTGTTATATTTGGACTGGGCGTTTTTAGGTAAAAAGATGGATGGGTAAAACGAAAGAAGGCAAGTTTCGTAAGGACACTGACAATGGGGCACACGGCGCGTAGGGATTGGGTGTGTCAGAGTGTAGGTGGGCGCCGCGTGTCGGGTTTAATACTGGTACGGGCCTCAGTACCAGCTAACCTAAAAGACTTTACCTTACCTTTTTACCGTATAAAACCCACGATTCTTGAACTTATTTCTTATAAGGCAGATTCGAAACATTGCATACTGATCCTTGGGTCCCACACGTTAGCTCTGCTACGTCATCTCATGTTCCCGTTTTTCTGCTGCCACATCATCTCCTTTGCTTCGGGTCCCACTCTTGCCACTTCACTCTGGCCTTGGGTCCCCCCCACATCATGGTTCTTCAATTCCGCGGGGGTACGGGGTCCTTCCCCCTCTCGCCGCTCGACCCCCTCAAAAATTAGCTCTTGTTGCATTCCCTTGTGCGCATATTCGTGGAGCGGCATCTCTTTTGACACTTTTGCTTTGCGCTCCTCGTACCGCTCATTTGTACCTTTTATATTTCCGATGTCTTTTTAATTTTATATCTCCGCCCTTTACGTATTATTTCCACCTTTGGTTTTTAAACCTTTGGCCTTTCTCACCTTGTTTTAACTCGGTCATCTCCTCAAATGTTTCATTATTCGATATGACTTATCAACCATTTAATCACACCAGTGACTTATGTTAAATGTTGATCAACATGTTAAATAAAGTTTAAGCTAGAGGTGGCCTATGTGTTTAAGAAGTGGTAAATGTTGAGTTGCCTTGACATCTGGCTTGGCCTTCCTTATTGATTTGTTCTCTGACTTGTCTTTTAATCTTTAATCTGTCTTCTTCTATACCTTTTATCTATTTTTCTTTTACTTCCTTTTCCGTCATTGTCATTTCTTCCTTTACCTTACTATTATTATCTGCTTCCTTCTTAACTCTGTTCTTTAACTGTTTTATCTTTTATGTTTCTTTGATTGCCTTTCATATGTTCTTTAAATTTGTCCTTCATTTTTAACTCATAACTGCTTTGTTTTACTTCTTTCACCTTTCATTGTCACAGTAAAATTTTACCTTTTACTTTCATTTAAATTGAATAAACCTCTTTGTATTTGGAGTAACTGTATGATCCTTAATAATCATGATCCATTTTTTCTTTTGGTTTATTATTGCGCTCCTAATCCTTTGATTAACAAGGCTTCTAAATTGTCATCTAGAGAGCCCGTTTTTAAACAATTCTTAAAATTAGAAATGAAATTTGATTATTTTTTTTTCTGGTACATACATCACCTACAAAATTTAAAACAATTTGTTAATAAAACGGGATAGCTTTTCGCAGGGAGGTGATATGGATTTGAAGGCAGTCAGGAAATCTGTGGACAGATTCCAGAAAATGGCGGGGTTTTTTAGTTTCTTCGTTTAGCTGTGTCATTCCAGGTCCGTTAGAAATGTTGCAGGGGTCTATCACAGAGATTCGATAATTTACCGTGACAGCACAAGGTTTAAAAATATGTCAAAGGGGTCAATGGTTTCATTTGTAGGCGAGGAGGCAGTTTTATGGTTTTATCACACATCCAAAAATAGGTTAGGCAGTAATTTTCACGGAAATGTGATGAAAAGGAAAGGAGACACGTGGTGGAGGAGAGGGGTTGCGAAACTACCCATTTTTCAACCCTATGAGGTTTTAAACATCAGTCTTTTGGGGGTGCGAGAATGATTGAGGGCCATCGGATTGGATGAAAAATATTGAATGGTGGTCGGGTGATGGTTTGATCACAAGTAGGCTTGGAAGGTGAGGCAGGGATTTGAATGAGGTGGAGGGTTAAATGTAATGTGGGGACCGGGGTTATATGAAAGCGGAGGGATAAAATTTTAGATCAGGGGTTTAAATATATAAGGGGTTGGGTTTTTTCAAATAAATAGATTCTATTTAAAACGGGACCTGATAGGGTAAATTTATTTAAAAAATAATGTAAAAAGTGGGTTTTTACATTATTTTAAATGAAAAATGGGGAATGAGTGAAGGGGAAGGGTTTTTTAGAAATGGGAATGGGGTTTTTGGATAGGGAAAAAGGTTTTAAGCAAGTAAAAAAAGGCTAAAATGAGGGAATTTAATGTCAAGCATAGGATTTCATAGCATGAGAGTATCAAAAAAGGTAAAATGAGAGATAATGGAGAGTTTTAAATGGAAAATAATGAAGGCAGTGAGATTTCTGAAAATAAATGATAGTCAAGGAATATTATTTTTAGGAAAATGTAAGAAATAAATAGTCATCTTGTGATACTGTAAAATACAGGAGTCTAACATGAGATTTTCATAATATTCCTGAAAATGTAACATGAAAATAAAATATTTAATTTTTATATTGATATATGAAGATTAACTATAAAAAAGTGATATTTATAAATGATTTATTTCTAGTAATATATACATATATTTCTAGGAAAACATTTAAAGGAATATTACTTTTTCATTCCTTCTCTTTTGTTGTTGTATGTTTTTGTTGTTAAAAGTCTGACATGTCACATTGACCAATTCTCTGGAAACTCTTCATGTAGTTTAGATAAAATTTGGTTCTTGGAATCATTGGATTTATGTTTGTATTATTAGTTGAAACAACATATACACATTTGTTCCACTATATCCCTCAAAGTTTTGTAAAAGTTTTTCCCCCTTTTCGTTAACCTCAAGCGCCACTCCAGATGAGCTGAGCAATTCATTTTCATTTGCATGTTCTATTTTTTTTCTTTTCTTAGAACAACATTCCTTTTCCAAGTTGTTGGTCCCTGTACAAACGTTAAACATATGTGAATTAATAGATTGTTTGAAACATGTTATCTAATAATTTTAATTATATTATTAATGAAAAATTAAAAAAGAAACTCATATTGGATCGATAGTATCTTTTCATTCACCTCATTCATCCTTTTGCAATTTTTCCATCGAGCTTTAACACTCTTCTGGTCCTAGAATAGAAATAATATTATCGAGCTTCGTCATTTTTTGGCTCTGCATGATACACAATAAACAATAAATATTAGTTAAAGTTACATATAGTTCAAAAATAATTATTTTTGAAAAGAATTTACAAAGAACTTTCCTTTTTTTCTTTTCTTAATGTGCTATCAGTAATTTTGTTACTTGATCTCTTGTCAGCCATTTCTTTATCAATATGAAACCTATACCATACCATTCATTAATATATTTTATAAATAAATCATAAAATTTTTAGGTAAAAAACAAAATATCAAGAAACTAGTGCGCCTTTAATGATGTACGCACCGACGTCGGTGTTGCGTGTTCTTATAAATGCACTGCCAAAACAATAGAAACATTGTACAATGCTCTATTTCAACAAGGAGCATTAGTGCATTATATGTTAACTAGTGCGCCGATTAACACAAATAAATTAATAAAAATCCTCTAGTGTTATTTTTTGTAGCATATGATGTTGTGGAGGGGGCAGTGTGGCATATACTTATAAACACACCGCGAAAACAGGGGACCACCGTACAGTGCTCTCTGTCAACAAGGAGACCCGGTGCATTATATTTTAAACAGTGTACTAATTAACACAAACATAAAATAAAATAAAAATTTTGTCAAACAGTACATGCGCAGTGCGCTATAATGAAATAGTGCACCAGTGCCCTATTTTATGTATGGCACAGAGATATATATATATATATATATATATATATATATATATATATATATATATATATATATTTATTTATTTATTTATTTATTTATTTATTTATTTATTTATTTATCAAATAGTACGTGCATGGTGCCCTCTGAAAAAACAGCGCACCGGTGTGCTAGTTTACTGTAATATCCCATAATGGGAATACACAACAAAGCTTGCTGAAATAACGCACTCCTTGGAGATATGTGCACTAAAATGAGTTTGAAGCTCCTGGATCCATTATATAAGTGGATCTAGGGTCTAGATCCAAAAGGAGAGAAAAAAAAATCTAACTACGTGAGGTAAACAGATCTCCACCACCTCTGGTAGAAAAACACCCCGAAACGGAGAACATGACTATGTGCAACAAGCGCCGAAATACCCGAGTTTTGAGAGCATGAGGAGGTCATGGTGTGAGGTCAGATTTTATATAAACAACAAAAATTCAGATCCATAATGAATCCTTTACAGTATATAACAGAATGTAGAAGACAAAATAGGAGAAAACTCCTCAAGAAAGAGGGCTGCAACACATGTATTGACTGCAAAATAGCTTGACAATGTTATTATAAGAGATGTAGCAGCTATACATTACACTCCAGATCAAGAGCATATATGTGTACAAAATATCAGATCCATTTCATATTTGTACACTAGAAAAGCTCCTTTACAAGATCCCCTTAGGGTTTTGATCAAAACATGCAATACAGAGAGTAGATCTGAGATTAAAGTAGCAGATCTGCAATATTAGTTAGAAATTTCTAAAGATGTTTTACAATAGAAACAGATCATATCTATAAAGAACATGGATCAACAAGCTAATCCATGGATCACCAAAGTGAAGGGAAAAGCCTAGCACCAGAGATCTCCTCTCAAAAAGTGGGTTAAAACACCCTGCAATTCCCTCCTTGAAAATAACGCAGTCCTGGAAGGGAAACTGCACCGTAGTCTGAAGCACTAAGTTGGCATGATGCCAATATATGAGATATTAGCTCCAAAGGTTCAGAACTCTCTTGCCCATGGGATAGAAGACTTTCCCAGTGAAAAGAGGCCCTAAAATGGCCTAGATCTAAGCAGATCTAGCCTCCACTTGCTGTAGCTTGCAAGGACAACCAAACCCTCAATAGGATATGTGTTGTAGTTGGAATATGAGCTTGGAAAAATAACTAATAGTGGATGAGATAAGCAAGAATATCCCAAAAAATCCTCAATGGAAGAGGTGGGATCCTTGCATAGGAACACCCAAGTGCTAAGCAGCACTATTCTCAGCTAAACAACAGAGAATGGTATATGTCTAAACAGACACTATACTCAGAAATATGCATAATCAAAAACCTTCTTCTGTTGTGCTCCTCCTCCTCTTATAGGACGAAAGCCTTGTCAAACCCTAAACCATCTCAATTATTTAGCTGCATTCACATGAGAAGCCTCCAACTAAAATTGCGCTGTCCCTCTAGGAGATTCACTGTATCTAGACAACGCTATTGATTTGGTCCTGGTTGACTTGGTGAAATGCTCCAGTATTTTTAACACCTAGGTGTGCTTATGTTAGTAGCCCAGATTTGTCCATGTTCACATGTGGCATTGATTTATTTTGCTGATTAGGGGTTTTATTGATCCTCCTTTACAGTTTTATTCATGAAACAAAATATTGAGACAAAATTGTATATTCCCATTAGCTTGGGCTAATTGGGAATATTACAGTCCTCCTCTCCAAAATGTTGCTTGTCCTCAAGCAACTGATAAGGTGAGTGTTGCAACATTTCTCCTCCTCCATTGGTGACACCATCATAGATCAAGATTTCATCATGAGCCAAGAGTTCACCAATCCAAGCGTCCATGAACTGTTCCTCCAAAATCATCATGAGATGTACAAAATCCATCCCACAAGGAGTCAAGAACTCAACAGAAAAAAACATGGTTGGTCCGATACTCTCTATAAAGCATGTAGCATAAGGTGCATAGAGAGTTTCCATCCCATGTGGTACATACAAACTTCCCATCCTCTCTCCATACAATCCCATGAAAAGTACAACTATATCATCCAAGTATGGAAGCATAATGACATACATACAAACATAAATCTAAGCATGAGGAGGTGGGTCAAAGTCCCACATAGGGTACTAGCGCAGTGCATCTCCTGCCTGCATTAGATCAAAGTATGGTAAGTGGTTTCCCCACCACTTGCTGCACAAGTTATCTCACCATGGCTGAAAGTGTGAGATATGTTTGGTGCCTTTGGGAAGCACCCATCATGAAAAGGAATCTCCTTTTGCATAGCAGGGGAGTGGCCAAGTTCAGAAATTGCAGTGGCCCAAAGTTTTCCATGAGATTCATATGGTGCAACACTCCTCTTGGGAGCCATGGCTTGCAACAACATGGTGAAAGAATACATCAAATCAGAAAATAAAGCTTGCATTACATGTTCAGATTTTTCACCATCAATGTTTCTTCTATACATGGAATTGTGCACAAATTTTTCTCCCTTTTCAAGAGAAGGAAGAAAGGACTGGAATGACTCTTGCATAGAGTCCTTTGGCTGCTCCAACTCCACATAGCTTTTGCATTCTAGAAAATGCTGATCTAGCTCTCCTCCAAAGCCTTCCCATTCAAAACATCTCATGATAGTGTTGTAGATCTTCATAGAATAGGTAGGGTTGAAACAGAACTCCTTGAGGGCCCTTTGTAGCATCCTCTCCTTGAGCTGGGAGGCTCTAGGCAAGAAGATCCTCTCATGATGATAGATGACCCCCTTGTTACACCATTTTTTGGTCATCTAACCTATTATCATTAGATGGACCAAAGTACACCATGTAAGACCAATTTTACCCTAAGTAAAATTGCCTTCACTATGTTAAAAACAGGAAACCCCAAGAAAATATTAAACAAGCACTATATTTGTTTGATTTTTCTCATATGGAATAATTAATTAAACCATAATTTAATTATTATTCCCAGTCATGTTTAACCCAAAATCAAAGAAATTAATTAGATAAACCTTTATTTATCTTATTATTTTCTAGGAATAATTATTTAAACCTTATTTAGATAATATTCCTTGTTAAATATGACCAAACCACCCACAAATAATTAAATAAATCATTATTTATTTAATTATCTTTCAACCACTTCCATAAATAATTAAATAAACCATTATTTATTTAATTATATTCCCATCACTTCCCTAAAATGATAAATAAACCATTTATTTATTTATTATTTATAAATAAAGGAATTGACCCAAGTCAAGAACCCTTTTCCCTCTAACAAATATAATAAAATATTCCTAAAGGGTGCTTCTAGAATTCGATTAATAATATTTTATTCATGCACCGAGTTCTAGACCGCCCCAATATTTTGTTATAAATAGGAGGATTTTCCCCATTCATTAGTCACCTTCATTGCATTAGATCACTCTGGATCTACTCTTGGTCACCATTTTCCATTTTTCTTTGTGAACTCCCATTGAGTTCTATGTCTGTTTTTCTACACCACTAAGAGAGAGGAATCTTAGATGCGAAGTCTGAGGACTTCAGAGAACCCATCCCACGAGGAGAATTGGATACGCCTTCTTGTTTTCCTCCAGTGCCCCATTAATATAAAAATTCTTTCAAAATTGTTCTTGTCTTGTCTATTGGTATATGGGCAAACCTTTATTTTTCTACTTAATGTCTTTCCATGCATAGATCGGGTTTTTGCAGCTCTTTTATGTTCAACGAACCGCAGATCTGAAGATATTGGCAACCATTTTTGTTGTTAGGGCTATTAGTTATGCGTAATAAAAGTGATGCTTTTGTTTACTTAAATGAAAGGATTCATACTAACAAATGGCGACTCCACACGGGTTTTATCGTATGACCTATTTGTCGTTTTTCATATTCCTGCATATCCGGCTAACGGTCCTAGGGCTTCTTTTCAGCTGTTTAGTTTTCCTATTTTTATATTGTTTTTCTCACATAAAACCCTAAAACATTAAAATTTCTAACTTTTGTGTGTTTCTGGCCCTGTTGCGCAGGTAAGCGACACCAGCCGCAGCGGGCCCGGCAGCACCGTCTGCCGCCGAGAAGGGGGTAGCGGGGGAATTCGCCCTTTTTATCTTTTTGGCCCATAACCTGCGACCTGGACCTCCAAGTCGGACTTTTCTGCCCCTTTTCTGTGACCTGCACTGAAAACAGGTCAGAACCTGCGACCTGCCACTTTTTCAGTGATTTTTTTGCATTTTTTCTGGGTTTTGCTGCAGCTTCTGTCAGGGTCTTCCAGCCTCTGTCTCAACCTGCTTTGACCAAGTTCTAATCTATTTTTACTCATCCAAGTGGGAACCTAGCCCCCTAGGGCTTTAGTACCCTCCACTTTTTGTGAAAGATTTTTAGCTGTTTCAGCCGTCTGTTTTTCAGAGCTTCAGCCTCCTTTTTTTTTCCAGATCTGTTACCTCCCTTTCAGATCCATTGAAATTAGCTCTTCTACCTCTCAAATCACCTCTTGAAGATTTGTTTGGATCTACTTTTAGGGCCTCCACCTTGCCCCCTCCGCTTTTTGTTGATTTCCTTCCTTTTTCCAGCCACCTTGCCTCTGTCTTTTGGCTGTGATCTGCACCTCTTTTCAGCAGCTTTATCCTTTAGATCCCTGTCCCTTTTGACCTTAGATCTATTGGACTCTTTTCCGTGTGTTTTGCCTCGATTTTTCCCTTTCTTTTCAGATTAGTTTTGAGAGACCTGCCTTCTTGGGTTAGATAGATGCACAAGTAGCTGTTATTTTTCTGTTATTTCAGCATTATATACTGTTCTCTATAGGTTTATTTTCAGTTACGCAACACACTTTTTTCTTGCTCTCAAAACGGAAAGGGTTTAAAAATTAAAATTAACGCACGCCACACACTGACCCTAAGTGAAGAAGCGCCTAGTTAACACCGCCTGGCAAAGACGCTAAAATCAATTGTCACTGCACCTTTTCTGCCCTTGACCTCACTTGATTATGTCCCTTTCTGCCCCTGTCGGTTTCCTTCTTCCTGTCGTCATTGCGCCCCCAAGGCGCCTTTCCCGGAGACTTCTTGGCCTTCACCCTCAGTTTCCGGTCGATCGACCTGCTCCGACCCGCCATCGTCGAGCCAGTCCTCCTCTAAGTCCGCACTCCGACTCCTCTTCTGATTCATCGAGTTCCCCTTCTCCTCCTGGTTCTCCCCCTACCACCATCACTATGTCTGGTCCAGGGCCTAACGCTAGCGGTTCTCCCGGCCCTAATGCCGGCCCGACTACTAGTGGAACCGCCACAGGAACTACCCCAGCCACCCCCTTGCTGCCGTACATTACAGGCCTCACCCTCCCCGATTTCAATCAGTTGATCAATGACCCTATCCGCCACGATGTTGGTTGGCCTGCCATGCCAACCAAGCTCCATTCCGACATCCCTAAGTTCGAAGGCCAAGCTGGAGAAGATCCAACCAATCATGTCCGATCTTTCCACATGTGGTGTTCCTCCAACTCCATTACCGATGACTCCATCCGTCTTCGTTTGTTCCAACGCACGCTTACCGGTGAAGCTTCTAAATGGTATGTTTAACAAGCCACCTCTTCCCATACCACCTTTGCGACCCTTGCCCAAGCCTTTTTGTCTTATTTCCAGCTCCCTCTCCGATACGAAACTGGCACGGAGCTCTTGACTTCCTTCAAGCAATCCTCTTCAACCCGCCTTTCCGCCCATGTTCAGGAATGGCGAAGAAGACAAAGCTTATGTCGAGCCCCTCCCTTTGAAGATCGGGTTTATATGGACTAGTTCCTTCGCACCCTTCTGGCTCCCATCGGCAAAGATGTCGCCTCCCATTTTCCTCAAACCGAAGAAGCCGCCCTCCAAATAGCCTTGAAATATGACCTGATCTACGCTCAATCTGGTTATGTTTATACCGTTCTTCCTGACCTCCCTCGGTGTCTGCGGGTGCCAACGCCCTGGGGCATCTCATTCGCCGACTTCAGATTGGCTGGGAGCCCTTTCCCATCCGTACGCTCAACCTCCTATGGGCTATGGTCTCCCTCAGGGAGGGGCTAGCACCTCTAGCACTCTCCCCCCTCCCAGTAGCATGTATCCAAGATACGGCATGCCTCCTCCTTTTTCCCAACCTCCTTCTTACCTCAATGTTGCCCAAACTAACCATTACCTTTATTCGCAGCCTGGTGCGCCAGCTCCTCCAGCATATGCGCTTCCATCTCCCTTGCCTCCTCCAAACCCGCAACAGCACCTACAGCCCCCTCTAGGGCAAGTATTTGCACAGCAGGGCGCGACTAATCCCCCTTCTTCTCAAAGAAGGCGGAGAGGCAATCCAAACCAATCTGCCCCTGGTACTCATGGACCCAATCCTGGTGTTGACCCTAACACTGCCAACCAGCAACAGGGCACTCAGCCCAAGCCGGACAGGCCGCTTCGCACTAATAAACCTTGTTCGTGTTGCGATGTTTATGGTCATTACACCCACAATTGTCCCCTCTTACCCCAGATGCGGCAGATGTGGGAGTCTCAAGCCACATTGCGCGGACAGCACGCCTCCCCTCATGCTCCTCCTAATGTGGCCACTACCCAACCAGTTGTGTTTACTGATCCTTTCCCTCAGCAAGGATTCGTAGCTACCCAACCGCCTGACAGCCAGGTCACCACTCCCCCTTCCCTTTCTGGTTCCTCTGATTACCAGATCCTTATGATGCACTCCGATCCTTCCCCGACCGTTGACCTTCACCTTCAAACTCGGTCTTGCCAGTACCCTCAGCCTCTTGCTCAGTCTGCCTCCGAGCCTCCTTCTTCAGGTTCTACAGAGCCTCTTTCGACACCGAATGGCCTCTTACATATCCCTCAACCCAAAGTTGAGGTTCATACCAAGATTCCTAAGGGACCATTACGTCGAAACGCTGCTTCCGGTCGAGCCGCTCATTCGTATAGCATAGTAGATGATTTGCCGCAATCTCCTGCCGCCATTTCCACACTGGAACTCCTCCAGTCGTGCCCTTCCCAAAAGAAGGCTCTACTATCTGCCGTGGGCGCTGTAGATCATGCTGATGACCAAATGATTGTTTTCGACGCCACTCAATCGGACCATCCTCCTCTCCCTCCTTCCGTCGCCTTCCAAATCCCAGTCAAAATCCGGAACGCCAACGTTTCCCGGTGTATAATCGATGAGTAAGTATCCACCGTGATGTCCGCTTCTTGCCCAGCGAAACGCATCTCCCCGAGATGGCTCCTTCAATAATCACCCTTTCTCGAGCGTGAGCCACATGCGCTCCTGCACCATTGGCTCGTTTTCGGCAATTGTCCTATCACCCTCGCCGCAAGACCGTTTGCGTTGACGCTGAATCTATCGACACCCTGGCTAGACTACAACATTCTATTGGGGCGAAGCTACACCTATGCTATGTCTGCTGTCCCATCCGCGGTTTTCCGCAAGATGTCTTTTCCACATAATGGGAAGATAGTCACCATTGACCAGCTATCTTATCATGAGCCGCCGTCTCAGACCTCCTCCGAGACGACCATCTCTTCCGTAGCCAACAAGCAAACCGTCGATTCCTTGACTAGTGTATCCCCCGGCGTTTACAAAGATTCCTCCTTGCTTGGAACTTTCCCTAACCTTCCCCCTCCTCCTATCACTGATCGCAGCTTATCGAATGTTTGCATGATGCAATCGTCTCAGGTTGCCCGTAAGCGGCCTGCCTCGGCTAGTCAGCAACCTCCCCCTCGCCCTCCACAGCCCACTCCTAGCCATTCATCTCAGCCAGCCAGACCTCCTCCTTCTGGCCCTCCCTCTACAGCTGGTACCCCTGAACCCCTTTATCCGCCTGGATCAGTTCCTCCTAGCCTTAACCATCTCGAAGCCGTCCCTCCTGGTCATTACCCTGCTGGGCAGATCCCTTTCCTGGCTCCCCCTCCCAGAGTTTTTTCTGTCCCCGTCATGGCCACCCTCTCTCTCCCTAACCTGACCTTGGGCATACCGGTCTGGTACCTTGATCCCCCAGCCGCCACCCCTCCTGGTCATCCCAAACCCTACATGGCTTTGACACCAGTTCAACCAGTCCCCCTCGCTTCCTCCGTTGCCACTGTGCCCCCAGCACCTCCACAGGACCCTTCTCCTGTCATGACGGCTCCCGGGAAGAAAGGCAAAGCCCGCAAGGGGCACCCAAAGACAATACCACCATGACTGACCCGGCCCCCCTCCCCCCGCAAAGCCTTGTGCCTTGTGTGATGTCACCGGTCATGCCACCCATGCTTGTCCCGAGTTGCCCCGTATTCAGCCCATGGTTAAAGTCATGTTCCTCGAGTCTACGGTCCCTGAAGCCTCCATTCCTTCTTCATCCGTAACCAAGAACCCCAAGACTCTCTGCACTAACAAACCCTGTGCTTTGTGCGGCGTTCATGGCCATTACTCCCACCATTGTCCTCACCTGACGCATTACCATGCCTCTCTAGAGGTGGTCCGAGAGTATGAGGTTGAACAAAATCAATCCGCCTCTCCCATCCTCGCGCAAGACAAGCCTGTGCCTCCACCGAGATCCCCCCCCCCCGCTCCATCTACATCCCCCCCCCCTCGATGTTCGCATGACTTCCGTCCACCGTAACCATTCTTTACCTATCCCCTCCTCACGCACACCCTGAGCCTAGCCCCTAGCATCCTCCTCGTTGTGTCTTTTTGGACCACCCCTTTTCCTACCCACACACGAGATCACTCCACCGTGCTGTTCTGCGGACCTCTCACACCGAGTCCTCACCACATTCTCACAGCCTTACATACCACCCCCAGTTTGTATATGAGCTGGCATTAATTTTCCTCTCACACTCCCTCCCGTTGCCGGCCTTCGATGACCTCAGCAGTCCCACGCTGCTGGCCACCCTCTTCCCCTCACGGTTGTCTTCGTCGCCACACCATTTCCGTAGGACCCCCTCGTCCACACCCCTTTACATTCGTTACGCCTTGATGATGTAAGTCGTTACTTCCCGCACCCATTTCGGCACAGTTACCTTCGTCCCTTGCATGCCCTTGTTCTTTCTAACGGGGTCTGCATTGGTTCTGCCACCAACAATCAGGCCGAATATGATGCAGTGCGTGGTCTCTTAGCCGATGCCCTCTTTCATCGCATCCTTCAACTGCACGTTCGTTTGGATTCCCTACTTCTTGTAATGCAACTAAATGGTGTTTATCGTGTGCATAACCCTGTGCTGTTTAGATGCTATTTACGGGTGAAACTCTTGATACGTGCATTTGAAACCATAACTTTCAACCATGTACCTCGAGAACAGAATCACTATGTAGATAGTATTGCAAACCATGTTCTAGATTGGCATTTATCACACGCATTTCATACAAGACAATAAAATTCATAATCATTAAAAATGATGCATATCCATAATATGTGTCGCAAAACATGTGTTTAGAGTCCATCTACTCTGATACATATGACATGCCCATAGCATGTTACAAAAACCCAAAACTGGGGGCACCACCTGCCCCTACATACATAATAGGGGGCACCACATGCCCCACCCCTAATCACTATCTGGAGGATCCCGGGCCAATGGCTCTGCCCCTGCAGCATGTAGATCGTGCATCGCCTGACTGGCCATCGCCATGTGCCGCATGACACCTCGCCATTCCGAGGGAAGACCAACACATGGCTCTATGAACTGGTCATCTAAGTCCTGCCACCCGCGCTCTAATACTCCGGTCAACAACCTTTCGCATCTATGGTGGATTTCCTCCAGCAGGGCGGCTGCATCCTCATTATGCACCACTCTCGACTCACTCGGACCTGTAGCTCCAGATGCTGCCGGTCGTCCCATATATCCGGCTAGTTTTACCGGTGCTATATCTGCATACCAAAAGTACATGAATCAGTACCCTAAATTACTATTCAAAAAACTTTAACATGCCCACACAAGAATAGAAATCTGTCACTTACCATTGGGCCCCCAGACTTGACCAGGCAGAAGTGGCAGGTCCGGATCTCCACAATATCTCATCCCACTATAGGGATAGTCGTCTATGTACAATGGCATCTGATCCCAATGGGCAAAAAACTCAGGTTGAAACACTCGCCCGACCGCCCCTCCTCCTCCTCTGCACAGTAGCCGTCCCCAACGGCGCATCCTGGGCTCTCTCGGGCCCCCATCTGGAAGCTGTACACGAGGCCTCAAGGTCGAGATCTTCTCAAAGAAGAAGGCGCACAACAAAGTCCCATATGAGCAATCATGGTTCACCTGCCGCCTGCATAGCGACAACTGTCGCTTTAGTGACACCAACATCATTTGGGCCCACCCATAGTAGGTCCCACCCAGCACACTCTCCACTATCATCATCTACCCCCCAGTGATGTGATGGAGCGCCTGGTTACCCAGGATACGCAGCACATCTGCGGCCACTGCACGGGTTTCTAGCCTCTCTAGATCCCCGATCGGTATTCGAGTCCCCTTGACTTGAAGACCCGGTCGACAATGACGCTCCACAAACTCCATGATATGCCGCCCCCGCAGCAATACTGGCTGTGTGTTTCCCACCATCCCCAATGGCGGGAGACCAGTCAGGAAATACACGTCCTGGACCATCAGTTTGATCCTGTGCCCCTACACTACAAATACCTCCTGATCTGGATCCCAGTAACTGATAATCTGGGCCAATAATGGTTCTCCTGCTCTCATCAAAGGGTTCTCCAAAAAGTTGAGAACCCCAAATCTGGCCAATACACGACGGATGCCCTGATCCGCCTGGATCTCTGCCCGTAGTGTCCCCAGGTCTCTCTCTCTCCAGTTAACCCATAAATCTGCCATACCTGCACAAACACATCATTTTTGTCAGCTTACAGATCGGGAAAACCATAACCAAACACCAAAACCCAACTTCCAGTGATAAAACAGCACCAAAACCCCCTCATCTCCCAGGTCACAGTTTTCTGCCCATTTCTGGGACAGGTCGCACTTTTTTGCCTGAAACCTGCTTCCCAGGTCGCACTTTTTGGCCCAAAAAGTGTGACCCAGCCGTAGAGATGAAGGAGGGGCTGTTTCTGGGATTCTGGGCCCTAAACTGAAAATTTAATCCATCAAAATGCAAGAGGAAGGTTAGGCCTCTTACCTGCAACTGACGGATCTCGATTCCAACGGTCGGTTTGTCCGCTAAGTTCTCCGCAACATTTAGGGCCTTCTCTCCTCTCTACATTCACCACAGCAACAATAGCAAATGAGTGATTTTGGAGGGAAAACTGCCTTATTAAAAAAGAACCCCTATTTCTTCTTTTGACTGCTGCGACCACACCGTAGCCCCGTTTAACGAACTGTCTGCACCGTTGGAAAGCTCTCACCGAGCCCTTAAATGGGTATCTGTTAGTTTTTTGTGATCTGATAATTCACCAGGACACATTTTGTCCAAGAAGGGTCACTTCACCTCTCCTTAAAATCGAATTTCCTCACTTACGACACTTGTACTTGGGGCACCATCTTGCCTCCTTACTTGTCTTTGTTCGTGTCGATTTTCGTCATGAGTTCCCATCTTGTACTCATGTTTCCACCATCCCCCATTGGGGCCTTTACTGTGTGGCAGCATTATCGAGTCGCCCTTGTTTAGAGCATCCAAGTTGAGTCACCATTCCCTCCATGGAGTCTATACCGAGTCCCTTTGTACCCCACTAAAGCCCTCCATCCTTCATTGCTTGGTCTCTCTCTTGTGTCGCACATTATGACCTTCAGTTCCACTATCCCCTATCCCTTATGATATCATGTCAGTTGCTGCCATGTCATTCATGCCCTTTATGCTCTAACAAGGGAAGTCGTCCATTCGCTACTCAGTCCCTCCCATTTTCACTATCGTCATTAGTGTCAGCCTGTCCGTCGCTCTACTATTTCCTCTCGTGCCTTAGTTGAGGATCTCTCATTGCCTCACCTATGGCGGACCTCCTTCTGTCGACATTAGCACATTCATTCCAGAAGCCAGGTCTAGAGGGCGGTGTACCTTGGTTCCAGCTTCCACTCTTGTTCGGTGCCTCGGATCAGGCCAAGGGATCTCTCATTTCCCTTTGACTTGATTTTTTCTCCAGCTCCTTTTAGCATGATCGAGATTCGTATACTTGATGGTCCATTGATCCAGCAGCAACTCTTGATGATTCCCGGGTGTGTGTGAGATGTCTCAACCCTCATGAGGGGGTGGCCCTGCAGGTAGCCCCCCACATGCCCGGATGACCTCTTCTTTGCAGCCTTCGATGCAGCTCCAGATATTTGATGATGTTGGCCTTAGCCACTTGCAACGCCTCTTTGATTTGCATGTATCAGTCATATTTTGTGAGCCCTTCCCCATTTACAGGGGGCATTTGGGTTGTATTTGTATCTCATGTACTCAGATATTATTGTATTAGTCCTGGCTGTTATCCCAGGCACAACATGTATGTGGGATTCCTCATTGTATTTTTATCCAGCTCATGATTATGCCGGCTGTACTTTATGGATCGGTCCCTTGTTTACTGGACACACTATTCTTTTGTACTTTGTCTCAGCGGGCATAGGTATGCCTCCCCCACCGCCTTCAACATAGGTACCCTCTCATAAAAAGAGACTTGTTGCACCTGCGAGTCTCGTCTCCTCAGGGTCTAGTTCTTCAGCACACTATCTACCTTTCATTTCTCTCTCTGACTTCCCTTTTGTTGTCTAGTGATTGAGTTCTTACAACGTACTTCTACCATACGATTTGCCCCCGACACTCGCACGTTGGGGGGAAATCAAGCTACACCATTTTTTGGTCATCTAACCTATTATCATTAGATGGACCAAAGCACCATGTAAGACCAATTTTACCCTAAGTAAAATTGCCTTCACTATGTTAAAAACAGGAAACCCCAAAAGGAAATATTAAACAAATCTATATTTGTTTGATTTTCCTCATGGAATAATTAATTAAACAATAATTTAATTATTATTCCTAGTCATATTTAACCCAAAACAAGGAAATTAATTAGATAAATCCTTATTTATCTTCTTATTTTCTAGGAATAATTATTTAAATCTTATTTAAATAATATTCCTCGTTAAATATGACTAAATCATTTATAAATAATTAAATAAATCATTATTTATTTAATTATCATTCAACCACTTCCTTAAAATGATAAATAAATCATTTATTTATTTATTATTTACAAATAAAGGGATTTTACCCAAGTCAAATACTTTTCCAACAAATATAATAAAATATTCCATAAAAAAAGTGGATCTAGATCTCGTTAACCCATGCACCAAGTTCTAGACCGCCCCAATATTTTGTTATAAATAGGGGGGTTTTCCCCATTCATTAACCACCTTCATTGCATTAGATCACTCTGGATCTTCTCTTGGTCACCATTTTCTATTTTGCTTTGTGAACTCCCATTGAGTTCTATGTTTGCTTTTCCACATCCATAAGAGAGAGAAATGCTAGATCTGAAACACTGAGGACTTCCAAGAACCCATCCCACCGAGGAGAACCGAAAAAAACCTTTCTTGTTTTCCTCTCAGGTGCCCCATTAATATAAAAATTCTTTCAAAAATTGTTCTTGTCTTGTCTATTGGTATATGGAGCAAACCCTTATTTTTTCTGCTTAATGTCTTTCCATGCATATATCTAGTTTTTGCAGCTCTTTTATGTCTAACTAACCGCAGATCTGAAGATATTGGCAGCCACTTTTGTTGTTAGGGCTATTAGTTATGCGTAGCTAAAGTGGTCCTTTTTCGTACACTTCAACAAAGGATTCATACTAACACCCCTCATGGATTAGATAACCCTCTTCATGCACTTGGTCATCAAGCATCATACAAGTGTGGAGATCCTTGGAATAATCCACCAATAGCTGGGATTTCCAATATAGATCTACACTCCTCAACAAGGACAGTGTTGATGATGCATTAATAATATTTCTTTCCATGTTGCTAATATCTTCTTTGACATTTCTTATGACAAAGGTACAAGTAGGAAGGACATACCTCCCCTTTTCCTCCTCCAACAGCGCAGAATCAAAAGTGAAGGATGGTGAGGATGATGAGAGAGGAAAATTCCCCTCTTTATGGTGCTTGCTCAAGTCTTCCAGTGGTGTAGCTATGTCTCCTAATGCTCCCTTACCTCCTGAATCTGATTTTGGAGCATCAAGTAGTGAGATACCTCCCACTAAAATTGAATCTGGTGGCCTCCCTAGTGGTTTTCCACTAAATGAGAATGTCCCTTGCAAGAATCTCATGAACATGAAAGAAGGGATAGTGAGACCCTTGCTTCCACTGTGCAAATCCATCTCTATTTTCTGTGTGGAATTGTTAGGTGAGGGGTAAGAATGCATGCCTCTGATCATGTGAGGTGTACCACTCTTCTTGTCCACCCATTCCATTTGCAAAGCCTCCCAATCAGTGGTGACTTTCCCCAATGTAATCAACCATTGAATACCCAAAATAATATTGGTGTCTGGTATGTCAAATACAAAGAAGTGATCCACCAAAGTGTAGGATCCCATGGTGACTGTAAGTGATGGAACATAATGCATGCATTGCATTGTTCTATCTCTTGGGATTAGAACAGAAAATCCCTCAAAAGTATCAGTGGGTATGGCCCTCCTTTGCACAAGATGAGCATAAATAAAGTTGTGGGTGGCCCCACTGTCAATAAGAATAGATACTCTCTGATTCATGATTGAACCATGAACTCTTACGGTCAAGTACTTAGGTACTCCCCTCAAAGATGCAAGATTTCCTCCAATAGGAGAAAAATCTCCACTCCCATCTCCTGATGGTGATGGATCTCCCTCAACATGGTCAGCGATGTGACCTCTCCTTGGTTCATCATCTTCTTCTTCCTCCTCAACATCTAAGAAGACTTCTATGTAGTGTGCTTTCCTAGTAGCACATCTATGTCTCGGTGCCCATGATTCTTGGCAAGTGAAACATAGCCTCTTCTTCCTTAGCTCCCTCTGGACTTCAATATCAAGAGGCTTCTTGACTGGGCTCTCCTTGGAAGGAGTAGCTTTCTCTTCCTTCCCTTTAGAAAGGTAAGAGGGCTTGTTCTGGAAAGTTTCCTTTGCTTTTGGCAAGGCATCTTGAAGGTCTCTAGCCCTTTCAATGGAATCATGCAATGTGATGGGCTTGGTAGATTTGACCAACCCATGCAAAGTTTCATCCAAGCCATCAATGAACATATACACCCTCCTTGCTACAGATATATCAGGAACCATAACAGACAATCTCAGAAACTCAGAGATATAAGATTCTGCATTACCTGACTGCTTCAAATTTGCAAGGCCCATGAAAGGTGCTTTTGGATCCTTTCTATCAAACGTCTCCACCAGTATTCTAGTAAATTCAAAATAGGCAGTCACATTGGCATGGCCCAATGTAGACAACCCGTGGAACCACCAGTTGTGTGCTTCACCTTCAAAGTGGAGCGCTGCAATCTTGATGGCTTCCATCTCAGGGACTTTGTTCAACTGGAAATAGATATCTAGCTTTTCTACCCATGCCTTGGTAGAACTAGTGGATGACCCATCAAACTTGTGTAAAAATAATCTTCCCATAGAGTGATGTCGATCATGATTCTGAGTGAATCCACCATCTCTATACTAATGCCTTGGTCTTCTTTTGTCCTTGAGGTGACAAAAATCTTGAAAAATTAGGTGGTCCTTGAATCTCTAATTTTGGGACTCATACTCTTCAAAATAGTCTTCAAGGGATGCTTTCTCATGAGGCCCTTCATTCTCCATAGCCAAGAAGGTAGGCATAGTAAAACATTGTGGATCTTGTGGCTAGTTCACTGGTTGATCATTCTAGCGGTGAGACATGCCAGAGCTTTCACCGGGATGAAACCTCCTAGAAGACTCCTTGAGCCTATCTAGTCTCATCTCTTTGATATATCTAGCAAGATCTTGTATGGCTACCAAAATAGTTCTTACAAACTCTTCTCCTTCTTTACAACTTCCAGTTTCAAGGGCTTTACCCTTGTCTTGATCATCAGTGGTGTAATCAATATATTTGTCACTTCTATTCTGATACCTCTTCTCCCTCTCAGTAAGAGTCTCATCTTCTTCTGAATTCATGTTGGCTTTGGCTCTTCAATGAAAGCACAGGCTGTGCCAAGAAAGGAGCTTTGATACCACTGTTATATCCCAGAATAGGAATACACAGCAAAGCCTGTTGAAATAATGCACTCCTTGGAGATTTGTGCACTGAAATGAGTTTTCAGCTCCTGGATCCCTTAGATTAGTGGATCTAGGGTCTAGATCCAAAAGGAGAGAAAAAAACAAATCAAACTAGGAGAGGTAAACAGACCTCCCACCACCTAGTCTAGCTGAAAAACACCCAAAGAGAGGGGCTGCAGCTATGTGCAACAAACTTCTTCAGAAATAACGCATTTTTGAGAGCATGAGCATGATATTAATGATGAAGGTCGGATTTTATATAAACAGTAGAAAATCAGATCCATGATGAAGCCTTTACAGTATACAACAGAATGTAGAAGACAAAATAGAAGAAACTCCTCAAGAAAGAGGGTTGCAACACATGTATCGATTGAAAAATAGCTTGACAATGTTATTATAAGAGCTGCAGCAACTATATATTACACTTCTGATCTAGAGCAGATCTGTGTACAAAAGATCGGATCCATTTTAGATCTGTATGTTAGAAAATTAAATATTACAGAGCAATGCAACACATAAAATATGCAGAAAACACAAGCACACAAAACACATAAAACCAGGGAGACACAGATATACGTGGTTCACCCAGTTTGGGCTATGTCCATCGCGAACAGCCAGTCCTTCCTTTCTATTATCCAGCAAAATGAAGAGACACAACCTACAGCAGATCCGCTGTAATATCCTTTGTTCTCTCTCATAGTCTCCCTATCTATTTCTCGCTTCGAGAATACACATACAATACACAGCCACAATACAATACCCTCATACAAGTGAGGGGTTGCCTTCTAGGGAAAAATCCCTAAAATAAACATAACTTCTATCGTCAGATCATCTACCTAATGAACAGCCTATATTGAATAGAAATTACTATACTTTTACAAGGCAATTTTACATCTGTTTTTAGCTTCGGGGACGCTGCCCCCGAAACCCCCCACTAGGGGGGCACTCCATAAAGTCGCAACTGCCCCCCCTAGACCCCCAGGCAACGTTTAATTATAGGCGGCGTCGCCACCCCCTTTAAGGTACAGGGGTCCAATGCTGTGATAAAAAATAAACAAGATAATCAGGCTCCACACCCAACACTATACAGTATAAAGGCTCCTTTACAAGATCCCCTTGGGGTTTTGATCAAATCATGCAAAATAGAGAGTAGATCTGAGATTAAGGTATCAGATCTACAATATTATTTAGAAATTTTTGAAGATTCTTACAATAGAAACAGATCAGATCTGTAAAGAACATGGATCAGCAATCTAATCCATGGATCACCAAAGTTAAGGGCAAAGCCTAGCACCAAAGATCTCCTCTCAAAAAGTGGGTCAAAACACCCTGTAATTCCCTCCTTGAAAATAATGTCGTCCTGGAAGAGAAACTGTGTTGTAGCTTGAAGCACTGAGTTGGCCTAATGCCAAGATCTGAAATATCAGCTCCAAAGGTCCAGAAGTCTCTTTCCCATGGGATAGAAGACTTTCCCAGTAAAAAGAGGCCCTGAAATGGCCTAGATCTGAGCAGATCTAGCCTCCACTTTCTGCAGCTTCCAAGGACAACCAAACCCTCAACAGGATCTGTGTTGTAGTTGGAAGATGAGCTTGGCCAAATGCCTGATAGTGGATGAGATTAGCAAGACTCTCCCAAGAAATCCTCAATGGAAGAGGTGGGATCCCTGCATAGGAACACCCAAGTGCTAAGCAACACTGTTCTCAGATAAACAGCAGAGAATGGTATATGTCTGAACAAACACTATACTCAGAAATATGCACAATAAACAACCCTCTTCTGTTTTTTTCCTCTTCCTCTTATAGGATGAAAGCCTAGTCAAACCCTAAACCATCTCAATGATTTAGCTATATTCACATGAGAAGCCTCCAAATAAAACTGCGTTGTCCTTCTAGGAGATTCACTATATCTAGACAGTGTTGTTTATTTGGTCCTGGTTGACTTGGTCAAATGCTCCAGTCTCTTTCACACCTATGTGTGCTTATGTAAGTAGCCCAGATTTTTCCATGTTCACATGTGGCATTGATTTATTTTGCTGATTAGGGGTTTTATTGATCCTCCTTTACATTTGTATTCATGAAAAAAATTATTGAGAAAAAATTGTATATTCCCATTAGCTTGGGCTATTTGGGAATATTACATTTACACAGGGCACGCCAATTTAAAAAATTAAAAATAAAAAATGCACGCAAGGGATGACATGGATTGGGATCCAACTATGCAAGTCGTCCGTGGGTTAGATCTCATAGGCCTATATATATAACAATACAAACCCTATAAATCTAAAATGAAAAACCCTAATTCTGAAATTAGAGAAACAGGAAGAAGCAAGGGCAGAAACAAAAAGAATCAAGGGTTTAGTGTAAGAATGGATTTTTTTCTTTTTATTTTATTTTTTTATGATAATGAACAGCAAATTTAAATTTTTTACTTACTGCGTAAAAAATACCGCAGAAAATGTAAAAAAAATAATAAAATTTAATCACCAAATGGTTTGAAATTCTATGCTACAGGATTTGAATCACCAGAAGTTTGGGATTCTAATTTTCTAAATAGTTCTGCTCGAAAGTATTTTGTTGCTCCAGAATGCTCTCATGCTCTCTTGCTCCAGGTATGTCTCGTGCAAATCTATCCCTAAAATTTTTTGCAAAAATAATGAAACAATAAAAAGTTTTTACTATTTAAAGAATTGTTTTATTAAATTAGATTTTCGAAAATATTTTTCCACCCATTTTTCAGTTTACCTCTTTTTTTCACTTTAAAAAAATATAGTTGCACTTTTTTTATTTGTGGCTATTCGACTTCACTGCGTCAATCAATAACTCTGCACCAATGTGCAGTAACTAAAACGCACCAGTGTGGTTATCTGTACATTAGCACTGATAACAATAAGTCCACTTCTAAGGCATTGAAATTACTTTTAGGTGTGTACACCAAAATTTATTGTTGATTTTTCTCAAATGCGTGGAGAAAATATAATAATTATATCGAATGGAAAATTCTTCAAAATCCAACTCGTTTCATAATATTTCTCAAAGTCCATTACAGATTTCTCCCTATCCATATTGAGACGTAATATTTACTTCAAATTTTTTTTTTCATTATCTAATTCAATTTATGTTTTTTATCCATGTCAATCAGCTTAATAAAATTTATAATGTATACAAATTTGCAGTTTCATGCAAATTCAAAATCGAGTTCAGATGCACAAAATATTCAAATAGCTCCAAAACGTCGGAAGCTCTTATCGAGAGCAACATAGTGAAAGGCGCATTTGGTAGATGAAAATGGACAGTTGCTTCACCCTACCAATTGTAACAATATTACATATTCTAGCCACAATCCTGGGACAATGATGGTAATAATAATTCTTTGGTATATTAATGTAATTATTTCAACATCAAACCAATTAATCATGCATTGTCAACATGCTTACTGATTGATATCATATATTTTGTACTAATCATGTTCAAATATATTTTTTGAAATTATTAGGATTCTAGTGATGATGAGTGACCTACCTACCATCTTCCGTTTCACCCCACAATAATGTCAAATCGAGAGAAGGCTGAATTAAGAGAAAATTTTGGAGAGGAACGATACCAAGAATGGTTGAATCAACCACCTATTTAATTCCCACTACGTCCATATTCACCAATTAGGAATGACTACAATAATAGTAGTTCTTCACAAGCTGGCAATGGAGGCAATCAAATAAAGGTTGGTATGGATGATTATTTAAGGGACACGACTGCCATGGAGACGATTTTGTTAGATTCATTCCAAAATGATGATCAGCTAGAGGATGATGCTCATATCACTGAAACCTTTTTCGAAAGCCTTAAATTTTCTTCCACCACCCCTCTATTTGGACTTGGCGGTCAGTCAAAGTCTACCGAGTAGGTGAAAATGATGTTACTGTACAACTTGAAAGAAATTTTGGCTTGTCAAATGCATGTTTCTCGGAAATTTTGAGGTAAGTTAGCATAAAGTCCTCCCTTTCATTTTGAGAAATATATTCACACAATGAACATCACAAATGATCAATTTTATGAACGTTAATAATTTTATCGGCATTAATGTACATTTAATATTTCCCATGATCACCAACTATAGGTTATTCAAATATAAGGTTCTTCCGAGTGATAATGTCTCGCACGATAGCTGCAAAGACACAAAGAAATTGCTGAAAATGTTGGGTGTTGAGTACATATCATATCATGCATGTGCAAACGATTATATTCTATATAGAGGAAAATATGAAGACAAAGATATATGTCTGAAATGTGGGCATGACAGGTATGATAAATAAAAAAATAAGGGTAAATCACATGGTCCTCCTTTTAATATATTGAGGCACATGCCTATAATCCCAAGGATTCAAAGGCTCTTTCGTTGCAAAGAATTATCTATGTTGCAGGGATGGCATGCCTCACATAGAAGTGAGTTGGGAGTTATGTGAATCCCAACAGATTCAATAGACATGAAGCATATAGAGGATACATGGCCCAAAAAATTTAAGGATGAATTACAAAGTCTACGACTCAGCATAGCCATGGATGGCATCAACCCATATTCCCTCGAGAACACCAACTATTCTGTTTGACATGTAGTAGTGATTAATAAAAATATCCTCCCATGGTTTTCTGTGAAGAATGAACATACTATGTTGGCTCCCATAGTCCCTGGTAGAAGACAAGTGAAGAATATGGATGTCTACTTACAACCACTAGTAGATGAATTGAAGGAATTATGGGATGGGATAAATGTATATGATGTATCAAGACCCATCATAATAGAGAGGATTTTTACATTGTATGGCATATTTTCTTACATGACACATGATTATCCAGACTTAGGAGCTTGCTCTGGAAATTACATGTTTATTGATTTGTTTATATACGTAACAATATTCTTTTCCATATTAGTTAATTAATACATTGTAATTATTTAGATCTTCATGATATTCTTTAACATGCCATGCATATATATTGTATACAATAATCTCGCAGGTCTTGTCGTATTTTGGATGTAAATGTTGTGGACCTTCTTTGAAAGCTAGATGTTCCAATGACCTATGAAAGCCATTGTATGACTGCTCTAGGGTATTCCTCCTATAAGAACACCCTTACAAAAGAGCATCATCCACTTTCAATGGTAAACGAGAGAGAACCAAAATCCCTCCAATAACGACACCACCTGAATGGCTTAGAGCATATGAGAGAGAGAAGAAGAAGGAGTTCATAGAAATGTTTGATTCAAATGGGGAGCCTATGTTCGATGATCCAGAATTATTTGACACCTATGTTGAGAAATTTCCCATTGGGATGAAAAGGAAATCTATTATGAGCATCTTAAGATTACCCACTTATTAAATCCCATGCATATATTTAAAATTGTTTCATCTTCTTTATGGATGTAATATCCCAAAATAGGGGATTTCTACAACAATAAGAATATCTGAAGATATTCTTAAGTTGGAGATGCATAAATATAGCTCATAAAATGTGTTATATCACATGTCCATCAATCATATATACAACATCAAGAAATATGATCCATTCCCTCAATGAAAAGTGGGGAAAATCAGCATTTCCAGCACCAAAAACATTAATTTCTGATATTTTCTTAAAAATAATGGAAAATGACGGTGGGATCCTTATCTTAGGTCATGTGTGACTCACATACCAAATTTCATCAGAAACAAATGACTCTAGCTATGTTAAATAGATCTCCTGATCCTGATACAGCTCAAAAAGGCCCAAATCCCATGACTTATTGTATGCAGAAATTACTGAAGCTTTCACAACGTGATTTTATGAGGGTTTCAGATGTAATATGATATAAATATCAGATATAGAGTTTATTACATCAATACATGGACAAAAACAGATATCTAGCCTATTTTATACAAAATGAGATAACCCGGCAAGGGTTTCTTGACAGCTTGAGTACAAGAGAAGTAGATCTGAATATTCAGTCTGAAAAATAATGGATTTTACAGAAAAACTACATGAATATGACTGAAATAAGTACAATAGGGATTAAAATCCCTTTTCCTAGCTTTCCGGAGGAAGGGTTGGCCCTTTCCCAAGGAAACTAGCCAAAAATCAAGGTATTAAACCTTACTACAGCTGCTCTCTGAAAAATTACGCAGTTCCTACAAGGGACTTCACTGTAAAAGTGCAGATATGCTTTGGCCCAATGCCAAGATGTGGAAATATTCCTGGGAGCCTCCCTTGCTGATCCTCTAATGGATAGACAAACTCTCCACTGAAAAACAAGCCCCGAAATGGCTCAAAGAGATCCTCCTTTGCTGCACCCTGCAACACAACCCAGCTCTAAACAGAAAATGCATTGTAGCTGAAGGAGGTAGCTTTGAAAAAATGCTAAAATGAGGAATGAAGCTCAAGAACCTCTCCTTCCCTGAGGATGAGGTAGGGATTCCCGACCGGGAACACCCTTGTGCTAAACAGCACTGCAACCCTGCTAAACAGCAAGAGGAAGCAAAGTCTCAACAGGCCAAAGAAAATAATAATCCAAGCATGAATAAAATGGTTTTCCTCCTCTCCATATATAGCAAGTGCTCCTCTCCACAATGGGTCCCATCCATATGTGCCACCTAGCCCATGCAAGTTGTCCTCCATTCAAACTGCACAGTCCATCATGGAGATACAATGTATCTAGACAGTGCATGTGAACTTGGTCAAATATGACTGAATCAACATGATCAATCATATTCACACCTGTAGGTGCTCAATCTAGTTACTTTATTCTTCCCCTTTTCACATGAGGAATGTTATTTTTCCTCCTGAAGAGGTTAATGGGCCTCCCTACCCATTTTATTCATCTAATGCCAACTATAATGTTCCTTTTAGCTTGAGGCTAAAATTTGGGAACATTATAGTCCTCCACTCCAAAATGTTTATTTTCCTCAAGAAATTGCATAGAGAGAGAAAAATTCCTCCCCCTTCTCCTCTTGTGGCCTCCTCATCAATAGACCCCACCACTGCTTAAGATAATCTACAACAAATCTTCCCTCCAATGTCTCCTCCCAAAGATGCATGACCAAATGGCTCACATCATGAAAAGGTGCAAGGTGTAAGTGGAAACCTCCTTGTTGTCTCATGGCCTCCTCAAGGTAGGAGTGATGAAAAACATGGGAAGTCTTATTCCCAATGAGTGACTCCCTCACCCATGCAATCATCCAAATGAAATGAGCCATTCTAGGTAGCTCATCAAGGAAATTTTCAACCCCCGGTTTATGCAATGTAGTGGGGTTGCATGGAGAGATTAGATTCTTCCATTCAAATTGCTTCTCACTTCATTTATGGTAATTATGGGGTTTCTTATGTCCTTGGGCTGAAATAACATGGCCTCCAAGAATGGCCCAAGCTACCCCGTCAAAAAATTCAGACATGAAGTGCCTCCTCCAAGCACTCAAGTTCTTCAAATGGCTCACCCCATGTGAAGAAAAGAGATGTGATGTGGAAATCATGGTTTTCCCATTGCTCCTTCGGAAACATACAGCATGAATAGTAGGGATAATCACACTCCCAATGGGCATCTTCATCTTATATCACACTCTCCAAACAAAGCTCCCCATTGACATAAACATATCAGCAATATATGGAAGCAAAATACAATGAAAACAAGTTGTCAAATGACAACCGGAGAGTGAATCATAGTTCCACACATGGAACCAGCGCAGTGCATACTTTTCCTGCATCAAAAATAATGATAACAAGTGCTCTCCTAGCCACTTTTTTGCTGCCACAATCATTTCATAAGATAGAAACATGAAAGTACAATTAGGTGTCAAAGGTGCACACCAAAAATCATGTGGCCTCTCCCACAAACCACCATTAAGGTAGCCAAAACCAATGCCACAAGTAGCTACAAGTACATCATACAAAATTCAAGAAGGGATGATCCTTCTTGGTATAACATGCTACTCATATAAAGTAAATAAGTACAAAACATAATGTGAAATTATACCTCCTCCACCATGTACTTGAGACCTTGAGCTGAAATGGCTCAACTGGAATTCCTCCCTCACCTCCAATGAGTAGGGAAGTGGTTGTGACATCCTCTCCATCACCATCTGGGCTATGCATCTCTCCATATGCTGAAATATATCATGTTGGATGCCCTCCCAAATGAACTCCTCTGCCAAGGAAATATATGCATCAAAATGCATGGAAAATAATTCCTCATGTGCTGCATGCAACAAATTCTCCTTGAGACTAGAGGCTCTAATCAAGAAGAGTCTGCCATAAGAGTAGATGACCGTGTCATCCACCATGTATCTATCATCTCCATCCAGGTCATCAAGAATCATGCAAGCACCAAGATCCTTGGAGTACTCTACCAAGAGTTGAGACGTCCAATATGGATCAATCCTCCCAAGAGACAGCGCTGGTGATCTGGCATGTGAAGCTCTCCTCATGCTACTGCCTGCTACTTTGACATCCCCCATGCCAAATTCTTCCTCCAAACTCTTCACATCTCCAAAATCCAAGAGTGGTGAATCCAAAGACATGATGTCTCTCATCAATGCTAGATTTGGTGGCCTCCTAGGTGGAAAGCCTCCATGTAGTGAGACATCAATTTCAAGAGTGGACTGCACATATGGTTGGGCAACCTTGTCCTTGCCTTCACAGCGTAGTACAATCTGCCTCCTTTTTGCATTAGCTCTCTAAAATATAGAAGGGTGTGTGCCTCTCATCAAATGATGCTACCCTTCCTTCCTACCTTCTCCTTTCATCTGCAATGCTTCACAATCATGCTTCTCACTGATTGTGCTTTGACCTCCATGTATGAGATCTTGGGGAACTTCTTGCAAGGATACAAGAATCCCTTTTACTGGAGCATGTGATCCTCCTTCCTCTGCATGAGGCACTAGATAATCTCTAGATGTGACAGCGTTGTTGCCCTCAACCTCTGCAACATGAATGGGAAACCTCCCAATGATTGGATCTTATTTTGAAAAAGGGATCTCCATACCTCCTTGCTCAAGAATATGAGATAAAGGTCTTGCCTATAGCAAGGTATGATGCAAGATATCAGCCTCCTCCATGGGCTTCTGAAGTGGAATGCATTTTATAGTTTCATCCATCACATGCAAGGTTTGTGTTTGTTTGAGTTTGTTTTTCTTCTCCACATGTGTTTCAGAAATCTTCCCATCAAATATTCCCACCAATGCTTTAATGAAACTTGTATAAGAAGAAGTATTTTCATTCTTTAATGAAAAAGACTCAAATATCCACCATGCATAGGCCTTACCTCCAAAAAGCAACGCTGCAACTTTGATTGCATCATCTTCAGAAATTTGGTGCTGCTGCAAAAAGGTGTCTAGTTCCTCCACCTAAGCTTTGGCTGAACATGCAGGTGAACCATCAAAAGTAGATAGAAGAAATATATCCTCATGCTTGCTTCCCTTCACCTTGATCTTTCAAAACTCTGAAAAAGTAAGATGATCTCTAAACCTTTCAGTTTGAGATTCATAACCTTGCAACAAACCACTAAGAGTTTCCCTCTTAGGCATTCCTCCGTCCTTCATCTTTATCTTGATAGATATGGGCTCTTTAATGTGCTGTGAAACATAGTGTGTGGTTGTATGCTAACACTTCTCATATGAAAATCTATAGTTTGATTCAGATTCAAACCCTCTTGGAGATTCTCTGTACATCTCCCTTATTATTTTCTTGATATCTGCATGAATGCTCTTTATAGATTTGGGAAGAAGCTTTGAAATACTATCCTCCTTTCTTCCTCCATATAATGGAGTCTTATTTCTGCTCATATTTTATTCTTTGAATAGCATATTGGCTGTGTTTCATAGGCTGACCCAAGATTATGCTCTGATACCACTATAATATCCCAAAATAGGGGATTTCTACAACAATAAGAATATCTAAAGATATTATTAAGTTGGAGATGCAGAAATATAGCTCATAAAATGTTTTAGATCACATTTCCATCAATAATATATATAGCAGCAAGAAATATGATCCATTCCCTCAATCAAAAGTGGGGAAAATCAGCATTTCCAGTACCAAAAACGTTAATTTCTGAGATTTGCGTAAAAATAAGGGAAAATTATGGTTGGATCCTTTAGCTTAGGTCATGTGGGACTCACATACCAAATTTCATCAGAAACAAATGACTCTAGCTATGTTAAACAAATCTCCCGATTCCGATACAGCTCAAAAAGGCCCAAATCCCATGACTTATTGTATGCAAAAATTACTGAAGCTTTCACAGCGTGATTTTATGAGGGTTACAGATGCAATATGATATAAATATCAGATATATAGTTTATTACATCAATACATGGACAAAAATAGAGATTTAGGCTCTTTTATACAAAAGGAGATAACCCGGCAAGGGTTTCTTGACAGCTTGAGTACAAGAGAAGTAGATCTGAATATTTAGTCTGAAAAATAATGTAGTTTACTGCAAAATTACATGAATATTACTTAAATAAGTACAATAGGGATTACAATCCCTTTTCCTAGCTTTCTGAGGGAAGGGTTGGCCCTTGCCCAAGGAAACTAGCCAAAAATCAAGGTATTAAACCTTGTTGTAGCTGCTCTCTGAAAAATGACGCAGTTCCTACAAGGGACTGCGCTGTAAAGGTGAAGAGATTCTTTGGCCCAATTCCAAGATGTGGAAATATTCCTGGGAGCCTCCCTTGCTGATCTTCCAATGGATAGACAAACTCTCCACTGAAAAGCAAGCCCAGAAATGGCTCAAAGAGATCCTCCTTTGCTGCACCCTGCAACACAACCCAGCTCTAAACAGAAACTACACTGTAGTTGAAGGAGGTAGCTTGGCCAAAATTCCAGAATGAGGAAACGAAGCTCAAGAACCTCTCCTTCCGTGAGGATTAGGTGGGGATTCCCAACCGAGAACACCCTTGTGCTAAACAACACTGCAACCCTACTAAAAAGCAAGAGGAAGAAAAGTCTCAACAGACCAAAGCAAATAATAATCCAAGCATGAGTAGAATGGCTTTCCTCCTCTCCATATATATCAAGTGCTCCTCTCCACAATGGGTCCCATCCATATGTGCCACCTATCCCATGCAAGTTGTCCTCCATTCAAACTGCGCAGTCCATCATGGAGATACAATGTATCTAGATACTGCATGTGGACTTGGTCTAATATGACTGAATCAACATGATCCAATCCTGTTCACACCTATAGGTGCTCAATCCAACTACTTTATTCTTCCCCTTTTCACATGAGGAATGTTATTTCTCCTCCTAAAGAGGTTAATGGGCCTCCCTACCCATTTTATTCATCTAATGCCAACTATAATGTTCCTTTTAGCTTGAGGCTAAAATTTGGGAACATTACAATGGAGGCACATATCATCAAAACAAAGTGATACATTGGTTTTTAGGAAAGATCTTATTACTTAAAAAACTAAAAATAAACATTGGCCAAGACAATTAGAAAGTACAGGATCAGAGGCAGGTGTTGGTCCCTCTAATTCATGATATTTCAAAGAAAGTGATGTCCCATGGATTTTAAAAAAGGATGATATTTCTTTGGCAAAGGAAGTTATAATGGGTGTGAGGGTGCCATCTTCATACGGGTCTTCACTACGGCGATGCTTCACCATGGATGACAAATTTTCGGGGTTGAAATCACATGACCATTTGAATCTTCTAAGAGTACGTATAATTTCAAAAGCATGATTTTATTATTTTTTATATTAATACATTTTATCCCATGCAGGGATCATAAAACATAACTAATTTTTTATATTATTGCACATGTTTATAACTTTGTAGTGTCATTATCCTTTGTTTGTGTGTGGGTGTGTGAAACATGAATTCCCCCAAGACCTAGGACGCGCCATATCTAAATTATCTACATTTGTATGTTAGATCACGTCAAAGGAGATTCATGTAGTTAGCATTCCATGGTGGCATCAAGAGATAGTTGAGATTGTTTTTATGTTTAAGAAGGAACTGCCAATGAGTTTCATGGACTTGCAGGTTCATCTTCTAATTCACCTAGTATATGAGGTTGAATTAGTTGGGGTGGTTTCTTGTCGTTGGATGTTCTTCTTAGAGAGGTACATGAAGAAATTGAAAGGTTTTGTTCGAAAAAGGGCAAAACCCAAGGGGTCTATGGCAAAGGGGTACATATCGTATGAGTATTTCTATTATTCCAGTGAGTACATCAATCAAATCAACAACAAACCAAGTGTGGTTATTCAAGATGATGAAAGGGATGAAGACAAAAGAGAAGGGGAGTTGCTCCAAACGAATGGAAAAAGGCGCTTGATAAAGAGTAAGCAACTTATAATTTTTCAAAGTTACACAAAGTAAACATTCATTTTGAACTTCGATATACTGTATATTTTGATCTCATATGTACTATATGTCGATTTGATTTCATCAACGAATGCAGAAATTGAAGCAATCAATAAATTTGTTCTTTACAATTCCGAAGTGACACAACCATGGGTCACATTATACGAACAAAAGAGGATGAATTGGGATAGTGATAGGAAAGAATTTAGACAGTTAAATGGTATAAGTGTGCCTTATTCCGATCATTTAAAAGAAATATGCCCCAAATGTTGGGTTGTTGGCCAAGTCAGAGAGAAATACAGTGCAACTGGTCGTTACCCGCATGCTAAAGAGGATGTGCTAAACGTAGGGATTGGGTGAACCCACTCGGTAATAATATATTTATGTACATTTTAAACTTAATAACACACCTTTGAAATGTAATTACATTTATATTTCATATTTTAACTATTGGGTTATTATAAGACACATAACACTATGATTTTTTAACTTTTTTTTATAGGTGCATTTGTTCCCATCTATGTGGGCATATGGACACTATTTTTGCACAGAAAATGTCAATGATGGACTCATGACACAAGACTGTGGAGTGGAAATTGATTTTGATCAATCTAGCCGATCTAGCCACCGTGATCAAAACCTAGTACGAGGGACGTTAGGTTACGTCAAAAAGATACAAGAGATCATTGAAGTGGATTTCTCTTCTTTCCAATGATTTATTTTTAGGTGCAAGTGGTGAGATACCTTTGATCAGAATAATGTAAAGGAAGATCGTGATATTAGGCTGATATGTATCAAATCTAGAAAGATGTGGGATGAAGCTAAGGAGCCCTATGTTTTCCCCAAACACTGCAACCAATGTCTTTTTACCCAGATGTGTTGGATACAGATTGGTAGTTCGTATTGAGACATGACCCGAGATCAAAACATATTTTTGAGAACAATAGTGTTATCATGCCAAGCGAGCTAGAAGATAATGAGGGTCATCATGAGAACCGAGAGTGATAGGTATATGTGTTATTTCATCACTTATACTTTTTAAGATGGCTTTTTATAAAGAAGAGGGCTTAATTATCTTATAACTAAGACTTTTTTATTCGAAACATTATAATATGTATTTTCAATTAATTGGTAATTTGAATTTTTTTAATGTTAAAATCATTTCACTTGATAATTTGCAATTATGTTGATCTCGAAAACAATTGCATACTGTATAAAGTTCTTTTTTTTGGTATGTAACATTATAATAAAATAATGATAATTCTAAAGTACATGAATTTATTTGCATTATTTTCTAAACTTTATTATGTTACAAAAAATCATATTATTCTAGATTTATTATTTTACAATTATTTATATTCAAACAAATTTATAATTTTACAATTATGGTAATTTAACAATATTTACGGCATACATTTTAGTTACGGTAGTAGGTTCAAAATTGACAATTAATTTACAATTTTACAAATTTACAAATTTAATTTTTTTAATAAAATCATTTCACATTAATACAATTAAAATTTTACAAATATTTTACATACAATTACATTTAAAATTACAATTACAATTTCACATACAATTACAATTAAAATTAAAATTACAATATTTACAATTACAATTTTAGAATTTTACATACAATTACAATTTTACAATTACAATCATTTCACATTAATACAATTAAAATTTTACAAATATTTTACATACAATTACAATTACAATTAAATTTTACAATTTAACATACAATTACAATTTTAGAATTTTACATACAATTACAATTACAATTTTACAATTTCACATACAATTACAATTAAAATTGCAATTACAATTTTAAAATTAAAATCATTTCACATTAATACAATTAAATTTTTACAAATATTTTACATACAATTACAATTAAAATTACAATTAGATTTTTTTTTTTTCAGAAAGGAAAAAAATGTTGTTTATATTAGGTAAACAATACATAATCATATACATAAGTCATCAGGCATCAGCCTAGAAATGATTCCAGGACCTTCAAAAGAAAAGAAAAAACATAAACACCCATCCCACAGATATCTCCCTCAAGAGGAGAGTACGATGAGAATTCAAATTGGGACAGGAGAAATCAATAAGCACCATTCAACTAAAGAAAGGAAATATACACAGTCAAAACCACAGACAAATATTTACAACATTAAAAAAAATGAGAATAAAATAAGGAGCAATCTACAAAGTCTAATATCCAGAAAAAACCTGAATTAGAGCAAGGCAAGGACCACTGGATCATGTGGATAGGAAGACCATCTCCCCTGCTTGGTAAGCAGACTGAGGCCATTATAGATTAAAAAACCGTCTCGTTTGTACATCGGTCTTGCTTGCAACAGAACAGGTTCACCCCCTGCATAAAACTTATGGCATAGGAATGTCGAAATTCCTAATCATCTGCGCATCCTTGAAGTGTGAAATATGAATAATACCAAAAGGAAGAGACATAAATTTTTTAGACAGGGCATCAGCATGAGTATTTTTTTCCCTGAATATGTGATGCAATGCTGGATCATTAAGCTTAGACATGAGATATTTTACCCTATCAATCCAACCCTATATGCCATTTAATCACAGACAATATTGTCTAGAGATCCCATCTATGATGACCTTCGAGTCGCCATAGATATTAATAGAAGAAACTCTCAAATTGAAAGCAATGAAAATTCCACTCCATAGAGCCATAAGCTCAGCCTTATTATTTGATCCCCTCCCACCATTCTAGTAGATTTGGAATCTTTCTGAGTCCTCAAGTTTTATCCATGCACCACATCCACAAGACCCTTCTTGATCTTCACCATCAAATAATATCTTTGGGATAGAAATAAGATGTGGATGAATGCAAGAAGACAGATCCTTAGTGGGTGAAAGATAAGAGGGTCGTCTAGCCATCCAAGATATTATAGCACCATGTATATGAGTAGTTATGGTTGTCTTACCATCAAATATAAGACAGTTCCTCACACACCAAACCTCCCAAAACAAAAAGAAAGGCACAGTTTTAAAATTACCTTTTATTTCTCCCCAAACCGGAATGGTATTAATGCAATTGACCAGCCTCCAATCTGGATCAATGAGGAAATGAGAAAACAAGGACCAGATCTTCAAAGTAAATGAGAAGGATAAAATATATGAGATACCGATTCATCTTGTGAATGGCAGAGGGAGCACCTCCTTGGTCCATGATAACCACGTTTAATAAGACAGTCCCACGTTAGAATTTTCCCTTTCCAAACTAACCATCCAAACAAGAGAATCTTGGTTGGGATTTTCCATCTCCACGCATGCCAAAATGGGGAGGGAGACCTGTCCCTCAGCTGTTTACATATGAAATTTAAATAGATATTGTTTACTACCAGACCATCCCCAACCATAATCCCATCCCATACTATCTAGTCACCTTCACCATGTAGGCTCATAACCCGAGCCTAAAGCATTGTCACATAACTTTTCCAAGTGCTAGCATCCCTGTCTAATAAGCCCAACTGTTATGCCGACTTCCAAATCGGAGAACCGTGCTACCAACATAAAATAACATGTGATAAGAAGAAGATTCCACGGTGAGCCAGCATGTGTATTAATATATCCTCTAAAGTCAAACCAACATCAAGACCTTGCATTCTATCACAGCCCAGAGTACTTCTTTAACCATTTCCAAAATACCATACTAATCGAGCAGCCATTAAGGGCATGAATTTTTTGATACTCCCCCAAATTTGATAATCAGACTTCAAATGAAACAGAGAAGCCCTGTAAAGCTATAGAATAGGATCACTGCCACATATTTTTTCTAGATAATGTTAGACCATACACCTTGTCCTTTTAATTCCCGCCATAAGGACTTTATGAGAAGGGAATTCATGAAGACGCAGAGATTCAAAATCCCCCATCCTCCAAGATGTTTCGGGATTGATAAATAGTCCAATCTGGAGAGATGAAATTTCTTAACCTTTAAAGCACCCAACCATATGAATTGTGATATAACAAAATTGATTAGATCAACTATGTGTTCAGGTAAGTAGTATAGATGAGCCCAGTATACCACAAATTGCATTAAAACCGCTTGTACAAGAATGTATCTCCCTCCAAGCAAAAGCCACTTGTGTGTCCACTTTAGAATCTTGTGTTTGAACTTATCCACCAACCATGTCCATTCTACCACCTTATAGCCACAAGGCTTCAATATAAAACTCAAATAGGTGAAGCCTTCCATTACCTACTTAGTTTGTACCCCCATAAACTCTGCGATGAAGTTAATCTCATTCATATCACCATACTCAAAAACTAGAAAATACTTCCCTTTGTTGATGTGAAGCCTAGAGGCAGCTCCGAAACGGAGGAGAATGTAATGGAGATAAAACCAATGATTCCTTAAAAGCCTACCAAAAACAAGTAAATCATTTACAAACAAGGAATGAGTAATACAAACAGAAGGGGAGAAATATAAGCCTGTGAAGAACCCTGCTTGGTTTTCTATCTTCATTATGTTGTTGAAGCCATCCATAATGAGAATGAAAATGAAAGGTGACAGAGCACATCCCTGTCGAAGACCCCTCCCCGCCACAACAAAAATTAGAAGGCATCCCATTGATTATGACAGTGTACCTGATAGAGGAAATGCATGCCATGATCCATCTTATGTTAGCCATTGTGATGCCAACCTTCAGAATAATAAGTCTAATAAAGGACCAATCCACGTTGCCATATGCCTTATAAAGGTCAATATTCATTATAAGAGCCTCTATTTTTTTCACATGGACAAAATTTAATGCTTCTTGCGTCGATGCCACTACAACATGTATGGACCAACCCTGTAAAAAACCATATTTTTCATCTGATATGAACTTCGATAGTGCCCCTTTGATCCTGTTAGCAATGATTTTGGATGATAGTTTGTAAATATCATTACATAAGGCGATCGGCCTGAAATCAGAAAAAGATTTGGGCGATGTTGATTTTGGAATAAGGGCCAAAAATGTGGAGTTCATATCGTGAGGTATGAAGACCATAACGTGAGCTTGTTCAGTGATCAACAACAACTAATCTTCCAAAAAATCATAAAAATGGATAAAAACAATTGCAGGCCATCCATCCGAGCCAAGGCTCTTGTCATGAGCAAAGGATTTGAGAACATCCTCTATCTCTTATTTAGTGACTTCTTTCCCCAAATCCTCATTTGCATCCAAATCAAAAATATGTGGCATTTGGTCAAGGACCTAGGTCTTGCTTTGATGATCAATATCATGATTAGCCTTATAGAACTTAGAGTATTAATTATAAGCCTCCTTCTGTATCTCTTATGTGGAAACAATCTTGGAGCCATTTGTCGTTTCAATATGCCAAATTGAGTTAGCCTTCTTTCGTCCATTTGTTGTTTGATGGAAAAATCTAGTATTCAAATCCCCCTCCTTAAGCCACTGGATTATGCTCTTAAGCTTCCAGGTCACCTCCTGTATCTTCAGAATTTCCACCTTTCACTTCTCTAAACCATCCAAAATTCTATACACGTGTCGATCCGGGGACACCTCTTTCATATCTTCATAGATATTTTCCACCTTGGCGGTTAACTCATTCAGTTTGAGCCTCAGTTCATCCTTTTTCTTTTTTTCCCATGACTTCGTGAGAGTTTTAACCTTCTGAGATTTTCTGCGAACTTTCTCCACCCATGGATTCCATCATACGAATCATTTTTTCCCCAGAAATTGGATACCAGCTGGTTGAAATGAGGATCATCCAACCAGATTCTATTGAATTGAAATGGTAGCTTGATCCTATTTAGCTCCCTGCGCCATGAGAATACTATTGTCATATGATCCGATATTGAAGAAGCCACCACATGTGACTTCATGTTTCCCAGAATATGAAATAGGGACTCGTTTACAATTGTCCTGTCCAACCGCTTCCCAATGTACTCAACATCCAATCATCTATTAGTCCTTGTCGGGACAAGTGGGGAAGGTCAAATCCTGCATATGATAATCATTGAAAATCTGTCCAATTTGATCGGCTAGTGGATCCAATCATGATTTTTGTCCGAAAGACTCATTTGCATCCAGTGTGGAATTGAAATCCCAAATCACAATTATATTACCAACATTTAAAATTCTAGATGAGGACATGCGCTCCCAGAAAGAGGACACATTATAGCATGGCGCATATAAATTGATTACGTGAATCTTAGCAGAAAACCCTCTAAAAGAGTCAGATAGGATGATTCCACCAAAACATTTGAAGGCCCGAAAATTTACCAGATAAGGGTTCCATATGGCCAGCATGCCCCCAACCTTTCCAACAGAATCAATACCCATAGCATGCCAACTCGGACGAATACTTAAAATAATACCTATAGCTTTAGATCGAAAGCACAAAGTTTCTTGAAAAATAGCAACATAGGGTTTTATATCAGAGAATAGATCCCTAAGGCATAGATGCTTTGAGGGGTTTCCCATACCCCTAATATTGAGGGAGATAATAGAATTCATTTGGACACTTGATCAGGGCCGCCTACTCTAAATGCCCAGATATCATCAACCGAACAGATAGGAACATCCCGAAAATATTGCAAGTCATCGTGGAATAATGATTTTGTCTTGAGACTACCCCTAAAGTGTCTTGTCCCTGATTTGTTTTTTTTCTCTCAGTGATATTAGAAGCCTAAGCAAGAGATATGGAGAGGGGAGGGTCTTGCAGGGCCTTATCAAAAATTGTTAATTCCGCCAAGTCAAGCTTCAGATTACCAAGTAATGATTCAATTTCGCTTCCAACCGTGTTTTTCGGAGAGTTTGGAAGATCATAAATCACGATATCATGTGAAGAATGAGGCGAATCCCACTCCAATGGTGGCATGGAAGGTGAGACAATCGACGGACCCACCAGGCTCGAAATCATAGGAGGTACATCATAATTTTTGGAAGGGAAAGAGTCAATTGTTTTGTGATTTGAAGCACTGGTGCGAGATGAATGTATGGGCTCAGTAATGGAGTGAATTTTGGCGTCACCAGATCGAGGCCTCAAGCCATTGTTAGACACAGGAATGAGGTGAGGAGAATGGTTCCTATCACTTAAAGAATCAGTAGAAGTAGACAAATCACTTTTAGAAGAGGGAGGAAAGGACTTACTTGAGGGACCACATCCTTGTGATCCAAATGATGACTTCCCTTTTCGTGAGCCATGAAAGCTTTTGATGTGGCATCCCAAATTCTTATGCTGCATCAGACACCTATTCATTAAATGTCCAGTATGATGGCATATCAAACATCTGAATGACACACCCCAATAATCCACCCTTTGTCTGTGCCTCCGCTGCCCCCAAATCAGGTCCAAATCCTCTAGAAATCCACTCATAAAGATAACTTCCACACGAATCCAAGCAATTTGTTTATCATTTTTACCAAATATTCATGGATCTACATGCTTAGTGTGGTCAATTGAGTTTCCAATATCATTTAGCGCCTTCGGGGTCCAGAATTCAAGAGGTAGACTAGGCAATTTTACCCACACCAACTTATTTTTCGGTGCCTCTATAACCAGATTAAAGCCAAGATACCATGGCAGGAGCTACATAAAGCTTCGAACCCTCACCCAAGTGCACCGATGAATTTTTTCACAGTCATCCTCATGCATAAAGTGTATACTAAACCAATATTTTAGCATCATACTAACCTTCAGAATATAACCCAGAATGGGGCATCAATATATCTTCACCCGTTCAACCATATCTACTTCCCCCATGTCAAAGAAGAGCCATCGTCCAATAAGAGCCTGTTTCAGAAGACTGGCCACCTGACCCCATAAATATTCATATTCTAGAATAACTTGTTTAACCTCCTCAGCAGGTTTGTAACATGATTTCATTGATTTTCCTTTACCACTGGTATGGCCACAGGAACCATGATGTTTCACTCCACCCAGTGGCTCACTGTTTAGCTTCTCAAACCTTCCGGCAATAATGGTAGATGGTATTTCGAAGGACTGTGAAATCAATCGCTCCTCTAAGCCCAGATCCTTCATACACACCTTCTCAGCCTCCAACGTAGCAGATATAAGTTCTTCATGAGTAGATGTGTCAAATGATAAAATATCATAAACCTCCACCATCTTTTTTCTTCAATAATCACATGAACAATAAACCTTAGGAGACTATATTAAAATTACAACGACCAAATCCATCCCTTCAGGCCAACTCAGAAAACCATGTTAGAAGGGTGAGAACTTCCTTAAAGCGATGTCGCTATATTTAAAAGGAAAACCAAAAAGTAGAGGAAATGTCATAGCAACATCGAAAATATCCCACCCACTCACTAGCGACTGCAAAAAACACACTTCACCACCCACCCATTTAAGATAACCAGCATGGGAAGAGAGCCAAATATGGCGTATGCAGAATAATTTTTAGATAACCATAAGTTTCCTTAAATATAGGTCACCATCTCGTCTGAAAACAACCTGGATTGCATGTTCCTACATCAAGGAGAGCCTCGATATTGTACCAATTGACAGACCATTCATATATTATTCGACCCCCAAGAACTACAAATTGGAAGGATGACACATCGAGGACAGATATAAACATTAGGGGAATTTTGAGGTCTAAAATGGGCCTCCTAAGAAAAATTTTCAACCAAAATAAACTTTATAAAAACCAATAGGATTCATTATGATGATGTCAACCATAGGGGACGGTTCACCATTTTAGGAGTTAAAAAGTAAAAATATTAAAAAATATTAAAATAATAAAACTACTTTTTCAAATCGTATTTTCAACTTATCTCTTTAAGATTTTACTCAAATTTCGAGTGGGGTTACTCATTGGATGTAAAATTTAATTCCTCATCCAAGGAGTATCCATGTTGCGTACTTTTGATGAACCCTGCTACACGAAAAATGAGAAATACATATAAAAAAACATGGTTGCAATCATGTTTTTCATATATTTCTCATTTTTCGTGTAGCGAGGTCCATAAAAAGTATGCAACATGGGTACTCCTTGGATGAGGAATCAAATTCAGCATCCAATGATTGTTCCCACTCGAAATTTGCGTAAACCCATAGGGAGATAAGTTGAAAAAGTAGTTTTTCCTTTTTTTCCCTCTAAAATTTGATGATGAAATCTAATCTGCTTTTATTATTTCCACTATTATTTTATAATTTCCTTAGGAGGCCCATTTTAGACCTCAAAATTCCCCTAATGGGGATTTAGTTAGAGATCTCAGGTACAATGATATTACGTCTGGGCTGGAGAAATTTGAAACATTCTCATTCATCGGAGAAAACTCAGAATCACCGGAAACAAAGGTGTCACGTAGACAATGTCGCCGGAAAAACCAGTGAACAACGTTCACACAAGATTCTCATAGATGGCAGCAATAGTAGCAACAAAATCCAGCACAATGTCACCAACAGAAGCAAAATTGGAAACCAAAATCTTTGCAGGGTCTAGAGATGATAAAATAATCTAACGATTTATGCCATAGAAGAGACCATCTTGACTGGTACGACGAAAATTGTGTTTTTGTTACCTTGGATGGCTCATGGAGGGGAAGCCTAATCCTTGGGTTTTGCATTGTCCCTATTGGAGAGATACTTCATGTGTGTTTTGTACCTTGCATGCAGGATTATGACAGCTACAATACCTAGTAATCATATCTGAAAGACCTCACAGAAATTCGATAACATAATGAAAACAACCTACGCAGTCATCCTTCAAGATAATTCTAAGGCAAATATTTTTAGCCCAGATTTAATGGTCACGCCTATCAAACAAATGAAACACCCATATGCCTACCATGTCTAGGCACCGATTAGGGGAATTTTGAGGTCTAAAATGGGCCTTCTAAGGAAATAATAAAATAATAGTCAAACCAATAAAATAATATTTATGAATTTGCAATTCACTTTTTGCACCACAATCCATGTAACCATAGTTAAATTCAATTCAAAAGTTGTACCAAAATAAAAATAATAATAAAAATGTATTGATATGACTCTAAATAAGAATGAGATTTTCAAGAAAATTCATTATCATTGAACAACTAATGCATTTGTCCTTTGTACTTGAAATAAAATATAAATATAAATTCATAAATTCTTAATTATATAATATGCTATTAATTAAAATTTATATTATTTTAATTGTATAATAACATGTAATTAATATACTACATAAAAATAATATAATATAATAAATGTAATATATTATTTTATGTATGAATTTTATATTATGTATTAAATTGATTTGATTTATAACATAAGAGGAAATAATATATAATATAAAAAAGAATATATTATATATTCTACAACATTTACATTATTTTTCATAATATTATATATAATAATATATAATATTAATATAATCATAATGAAATGAGTTGATTTATATTTATAATTAAAGAAAAAAACTATTTAATATATTTAATTTATATTTATAAGTATAATATTAGATTTATATAAATTGAAATTTAGATGTTTTTTTGCCCCAAACTATATTGAACCTAATATAACGCTTTTCAACATACAAAACTAATATACCCTTTTTCATCATACATAACTAATACGTTTTTTCTCTTTAATTTTAATATTTTTGTATTGCTATTAATATTATAATAATATTATTTATGATTTGATTTATCCTAAAATTACAAGGTTACATTTTTATTTAATTTGATTTCATATGAATAATATATATGTATAGATATTAACTTATAATTAATTTTAAATGGTAATATTAAATAAAATAAGATAAATATATAATTTAAAAATAAATATATGAAAATATACAAATACAATATTTATTGAAAAGTGTGTAAAGACATGAAGATTGTGCAGGGATATGCATTGTTTCTTTCAAAAAATATAAAATGACAATAATAATATTTTATTCAAAAAATGTGAAATGACATTTATTATGAGTAATTTACTTTATGACTTTAAAAGTACTTAGAGCACTACCATGGTTAACTATGAGTTTTTATCTACCATTGAGAATGTGACAAGTAAGTACCTTTAACTCAAACAATGCCACCTCAACCATTAAGGACGATTTCATCCCATAAAATGTGATTGGTTCTCATAAAGTGAATTTTGATTGTACATTTTCCATAGGAGGCCCATTTTAGAAATCAAAATTCCCCTAATATGATAGGCCATATAAAAAAACCTTTCTTTATATAATACACATATACTATCAGGGAGACTTTACCACTCCATCCAAAACCTTACCCACAACTAAAAACTACCCTCGAACCATGCAGCTTCACTCCAACTCAAACAACCTATTACCAAACAGGAAAAACCAGAAGGATATACCTATAGTTGTTCAAACAACCCTGTATCCCATACCTAATGAAAGATCAAAACTCGCAGCATCAATGTTCGATTTTTACCAAGCTACCACCTTCCTACTAACAGCCGCCACCACAACAGTCATAGCTCCCATGGACACATCTAATGATCCCACGCTCTGCATCAAGGTCATCCTTCAGTTAGAATTATAATTTTACAATTTCACATACAATTACAATTGATATTACAATTACAATTTTAGAATTTTGCATACAATTACAATTACAATATTTCACATTAATACAATTAAAATTTTACAAATATTTTACATGCAATAATTACAATTACAATTACAATTTTACAATTTCTCATACAATTACAATTACAATTTACATATATAGAATTACAATTATAATCACGACATAGTATTTAATAAATATCATGATTTAATATTAAAAATAAAAATCACAATCATGATAACCATCGTACAAACATCATATCGACTAAAAAACACATTCAAAGTCGCTAACATCATCTAATCACTGTGATTATGATCATCTAACAAAACACAAGCATTGTATAACATCATCACAACACAAACATCAAATATACATCTCATGTCAAATAACTGCTATCACATACACATCTATCTGCAAGCTGCACATTAAATGAACATATCTAACATGACCTAACAATATACACACCATGATGATCAACACCAATATGTAAGTTAAGTACAACTACAACATGAACAAAAAATGGCAACTATATAAATTAGTACAACTACAACATGAACAAAAAATACATGGCCCATATATATATATATATATATATATATATGGGCCATGTATTTTTTGTTCATGTTGTATTTGTACTTAATTTACATATTGGTGATCATCATGATGTGTATATTGTTAGGTCATGTTAGATATGGTCATTTACTATCACATACACATCTATCTGCAAGCTGCACATTAAATGAACATATCTAACATGACCTAACAATATACACATCATGATGATCACCAATATGTAAATTAAGTACAACTACAACATGAACAAAAAATACATGGCCCATATATATATATATATATATATATATATATATATATTAGTACTAGTCAAGGCTTGCTCAGTCAATGGTGAAACCTTGACAAGCTCAGATAGATGTTGATCGTCATGTGCGTGTTGATCTAGTGGAGGTGCCTCATGCTGATCAGGATCAACTGCCTGCTCATGATGACTCGATGTGGATGGTCCAACCTTATCATGATCATGACTTCTAGATGTTGTAGGTTTCCCATGATGACTTGATGTGGATGGTCTAGCCTGCTCATGATCATGATTGCTAGATGCTGCATACTTCTCATGATGAATCGACGTGGATGGTCTAGCCTACTCATGATCATGACTGATGGTCGATGCTGCAAGCTGCTCATATCCGGCGCGAGGTGAACGATGATCACTCCCCTAATCATGATCATCAGATGATGCATCGATGTTCGACTGTCGACGTACTGCATCTCGACTATGCCTATGTCAAGTGGCCCTCCTCAACCACGCGACTAAGCTGGTAGCTCTAACGACATGCCACATCAGGGTCAACATATCACATGGCATTCCTCTCCATATCATTTTCAGCCTATCGTTGACCTATATCTCTCAGATAGTGGTCAGCCTAACTCCCTCCTCCACAAGGATTCAACAGAGTTTGTCACCCAACTCCATCCTAAATCTAGTGTCATGCCTACGCCTCACACCAGTCAATACCTACGCATTATCATGAGGACGAGGTCTATTTGCACCAGCATGATGCTTCACATCTGCCATCTCCTAATCATCATTAGGATCTACACCTAGATCATTTGGTGGTGGTGGCATCTCATCGCCAAAAAATGACCCAATATATACAAAATATATATAAGTACACAACAATAATTAGACAATTTCATTAAACAATTTAATAAAAACAAGTAAAAGAACATGTTAGAATAAATTTAAATAAAACACTAATATTACCTCTATCATCCTGCAGCTCATCATTTGTGAAGAGGATGTTGGCACACCCTCGCCAATCCAAACCAACAAACGGACAGGGGACCACAACGAAGGCATGATCATCAACACTGGATAGCAACTCCAGTGCATCATGCAATATCCTCGTGAAAAAGTCTGACTCGCCCCTCTTGGGCATCATCTATCCCCACATCTGCATCTGTACATACAGCATTGGCCTACGAGGTTGTCGAAAAAAAATAGGCCTCGTCTCTAGAAACCTCTCAAAAAATAAACAAAATATCTCTAAAGCAAAAGGGAAGTTCACCCTCCCTTGTTCCTGAGCACGACATCTATCTAAAGCTGTACAGAATTTCCGAAAAAAAATAATAGACCACCTCACAAGTCGTGGCTCTTATAATAAAGAATCAACATAAAATAAAAGAAGGCAACTAATGTGTTTCCCGTCATTGGTATGGTGTGCAATGGTCGAAATTAGTAGTGAGAGGCACCTCACCTCCTCTCCACCAAATGAAGCAATGTGTAAGTGACCACCAGAGACTTGAAAATTTTCAAGAGACAGTATATCGATGCTAATGTATCTCTGGGAGTACACCAAATGACTCCCATTGCATAGCCGATGGGGACCTCTGGGAACAATGGAAAATCCTGCCCTCTCCTTGATAGTCTAGTAATAAAATAGATGTCCTCCTTAGTGGGTGCGTACCGCTAGTTAGGACCAACCCGGAAAGCCTGTCGGTGGGCATTCCACCTTAAGATAATTTGTCGCAATAACCCACTACGGCCCTTCAGGGATGTAGCCTCCTCATAGAACTTGAGGAGGCCTACCTCCCTTAGGAGTACTAGGGTGGCTTCCATAATAGGGTGAGGGTACATATCTCTCTCCCTCTCTCTGCCTCCCACAGGAAAACCACGTTATACTAGTCCGCCATATGTTCTTGTTGTTCCCTCTCTTCTCTCCTTTGATGTCAATGAATGATTCACATATTAAATACAATTTTTTTATTAAATGAAACATGTATTTACAAATATATATATATATATATATATATATAATTTTTTTGAAAAAAAAAAAATTTGGTGCACCAAAAAAAAAGTCATGCACCAATACCGATGCGTTGGTTTTTATCGTGCACCGTCTGTGATGCGGGTAAAAATGTTCAGCGCACCACACAACATGAACTGTACTTTCTCAAGTGGTGCGTTGATGAAACTATCTATCCCAGGGCGGATAATGTCATCAACACACCGCCAAACATCAGTTAATGGTCAACGGTGCGGTCCTTTCACCAAATACACCGTTGACTATGTAGAAATTTGGGAGGGCAGTGCACTAACCAAACTACTAACCCCGAGGCGGATAATTTCGTCAGTGCACTGCCCTCTTGACATCATTACATGGTCAACGGTACGATGGTATAACCGACCGCACTGTTCACTATGTACCAGTATTGGGAAGGTAGTGTGCTGACCAAACTATGCCCCCCAAGGCATATAGTTTAGTCAACGCACCACCCTCCTGACATCAGTACATGGTCAATGGTGTGGTCGTTAACATGACCGCACCGTTGATTATATCCAAGTTCGGAAGAGCGGTGCGTGCACCAAAATATCCGCCCCAGGGTGCATATTTTGGTCAGCGCACTGCCCTCCCGAACTTGGACATAGTCAACGGTGTGTCGTTTCGGTACTGCAACATAATTGATGTGGTTACCATTAGCACTGGTTGCTGTGCGTTCTGTAAATTTACAGGAATCACCACGAACCAGTGCGAGCCAAATGGCTCGAGCGCACTGCACGAGATTTTTTTTTTATTTTCTTTAAATGGTGAATTTTAAGTCTTTTAACAAATCTAATCTGCTAAAAAGTTTAATTATGGAAAAAAAAGTAAAATAATTGTAAATTTGGGCATTGAGGAGGCATATTTGTTGTAGAATTTTCAAAACTAAATTTTCCCACCATTTTCCAAAATTCGAAATCGAGATGATGGGCAATGGACGGCAGCAGTGTGTGCAATGGGAGCACTGATGGCAAGGCGCCTCACACAAGGGAAATTCACACCGGTGCTTGAGAGCTCTAGAGCATTGAAGAAGTGAAAAAATCATATTTTTGTCCATATTTTTTTTTTATTTAACCCTATTCCAGTGCACGGGCTTTTGAGGTGCATCAGGCAGTTTCTTCCAACCGCATCGGGCTATTTTAGTTTTAGCACGGGTTTTTAGGATGCACCGGGGCTGAATCTGTGTAGAGCATCGGTGCGCTACAGTACTTAGATGAAACAGTCGGGTTTTTACAAAGAGCACAGTGTCTCGGTGTGCCAATTTGTAGTCCGCACCAGACAAAAATCATCCGCAAAAACCTCCACCCGCCAACCTCCTCTAGAAACCTCCGCTAAAAACGAATATATTGGCTATTTTTAAAATGGGTTCCTCAAAAACATCCGCTAGAGGGTATTTTCCTTATAGTGGTGCGTTGTAAAGATGTTTTCCAAGTCTTGTAGCTAGAAAAGGAATGGTTTTAACAAAGTATTGTCAATTTAGTGTCTAAATGTGAGTTACTTTTCTTACTTTCACCATGCAAATTTCAGGCTATTTAAGGAGTAGAAAAAAAAAAAAAAATACAACCCAATTACATAGATGTTGGAAGTTAGTTCTATTGTTGTCAAACATCATCTAGGGATAGAATTTATAGAGAATTACCAAAACTATTCCCTCCACAAGTAGGCATTAAAGTTGATAATAGTTTGGCACTATAATCCTTTTGTTAGCATTATAACAAGCATACAAGATACTAAGATATCCACTTCAAAGTCACATTTTAATATTTCATTATTTTTCTTGGACGTGAAGGCGAAATAAAACCTTTGTTCAAGAGCTCAACTCATGATCTATACTTCACTACCCAATATTCATAATCATTCTTTGGAAAATTCACATCTGTCTGTGGAAGTAGTGGTGGACTTACTCACAAAGTTTTGATTATAATGTTGTTAGATACTTCTTCACACCTACCATCAACCATTCAATAATTCATAAACATGAACAACCATTCATATTTTAATCTATCAGATGGGGTTGTTGTAGCAACTACAATAGAAACCTAAGAGAAAACAAGACCCTTGATATTAAGGACACAAAAAAAAAATTAGAAACCAATAAGAAAATTCATCACACATAATCAAAAGTCCAATAACCAAAGCGTGATAACTTGAATAAAAATATCTTCAGCAAACGGTTTAGGAGACAATCTACCACAGGAAATGAAGTTTCATAGTATATTAGTGTCCTCACTAAAACCAAAAGAGTGTGCATATAATGTCAATTTAGTTATCCCACCATGGTAATAATAAACCTAAATATAACGTTCAAAGGACATTCAAAATTTAAGAGTGAGCATGTGTAGGTTTATTTGGTAAAAGGTGTCAAATCTTAAGGATGGGTTCCCTCCCCGTGGTTGGTTGTATTATGGTCATCCTCTTGGTTGTATACCTTACCAAGTCATTCAACATGGTTCAATGGGTTTAATCGGATTCGACATGGTTCCAATTGGTATGCTCGGGATGTGGTTCTCCTGGTCAATCATAGGTAATTGGATATGTAAATTAGAGATGGTGCCTTTTCACTCTGTGTCCTTTTGCCAACTGACCCAAGTGCACTGAATAATTTTGTCACAGTCATCCTCATGCATAAAGTGTATACTAAACCAATTGTTCAGCATCATACTAACCTTCGGAATATAATCCAAAATGGGGCACCAATATATCTTCACCCATTCAACCATATCTACTTTCCCCATGTCAAAGAAGAGCCATCGTCCAATAAGAGCTCGTTTCTGAAGGCTGGCCACCTGACCCCATAAATATTCATATTCCAAAATAATTTTTTTAACCTCCTCAATAGGTTTGTAACATGCTTTCATCGATTGTCCTTTACCACTGGTATGGCCACGGGAACCATGATGTTTCACTCCACCAAGTGGCTCACTGTTTAGCTTCTCGGAACTTCCGGCAATAATGGTAGATGTTATTTCGAAGGACTGTGAAATAAATCGCTCATCCAAGCCTAGATCCTTCATACACACCTTCTCAGCCTCCAACGTGGAAGATATAATTGCTTCATGAGCATACGTGTCAAATGATAAAATATCATAAACCTCCACCATCTTTTTTCTTCAAGAATCACATGAACAATAAACCTTAGGAGACTATATTAAAATTACAACAACCAAAGCCACCCCTTCAGGCGAACTCAGCAAGCCATGTCAGAAGGCTGAGACCTTCCTTAAAGAGATGTCTCCATATTTAAAAGGAAAATCAGAAAGTAGAGGAAATGTCATAGGAACATCGAAAATATCCCACCGACTCACTAGCGAGTGAAAAAAACACACTTCACCACCCACTCATTTAAGACAACCAGCATGGGAAGAGAGCCAAATATGACATATGCAGAATTATTTTCAGAGAACCATAAGTTTCCTTAAATAGAGATCGCCATCTCGTCTGAAAACAACCTGGATTGCATGTTCCTACATCAAGGAGAGCCTCGATATTGTACCAATTGACAGAGCATTCATATACTATTCGACCCCCAAGAACTACAAATTGGAAGGATGACGCTTCAAGGATAGATATAAAAGGATTTAGTCAGATATCTTAGGTACAACGAGATTCCGTCTAGGCCGGAGAAATTTGAAACATTCTCGTTCACCGTAGAAAACTCAGAATCACCGGAAACAAAGGTGGTGGGTAAACAATGTCGCCGGAAAAACCAGTGAACAACATTCACAAAAGCTTCTCATACATGGCAGCAACAGCCGCAACAACATCCAACATAATGCCACCAACGAAAAATTGAAAACCAAAATATTTGCAGGGTCTAGAGATGATAAAATAATTTAACCGTTTGGGCCATAGAAGAGACCATATTGACTGGTACAACAAAAATTGTGTTTCTATTACCTTGGATGGCTCATGGAGGGGAAGCCTAGTCCCTGGGTTATGCATTGGCCCTATTGGAGAGATACTTCATGTGCATTTTTTACATTGCATGCAGGATTATGACAGCTACAATACCCAGTAATCCTATCTGAAAGACCTCACAGAAATTTGATAACATAATGAAAACAACCTACACAGTCATCCTTCAAGATAATTCTAAAGCAGATATATTTAGCCCAGATTTAATGGTCACCCCTATCAAACAAGTGAAACCACCCATATGCCTACCATGTCTAGGCGATAGGCCGCAAAAAAAAAACTTTCTTTCTATAATACACATATACTATCAAGGAGACTTTACCACTCCATCCAAAACATTACCCACAACTACAAACTACCCTTGAACCATGCAGCTTCACTCCAACTCAAACAACCTATTACCAAACAGGAAAAACCAGAAGGATATACCTATAGTTGTTCAAACAACCCTGTATCCCATACCTAATGAAAGATCAAAACTCGCAGCATCAATGTTCAATTTTTACCAAGCTACCACCTTCCTACTAATAGCTGCCACCACAACAGTCATAGCTCCCATGGACACATCCGACGATCCCACACTCTGCATCAAGGTCATCCTTCAGTTAGAATTACAATTTTACAATTTCACATACAATTACAATTGATATTACAATTACAATTTTAGAATTTTGCATACAATTACAGTTACAATATTTCACATTAATACAATTAAAATTTTACAAATATTTTACATGCAATAATTACAATTGAAATTACAATTTTACAATTTCACATACAATTAAAATTAAAATTTACATATATAGAATTACAATTACAATCACGACATATTATTTAATAAATATCATGATTTAATATTAAAAATAAAAATCACAATCATGATAACCATCGTACAAACATCATATTCGACTAAAAAACACATTCAAATTCGCTAACATCATCTAATCACCATGATTATGATCATCTAACAAAACACAAGCATTGTATAACATCATCACAACACAAACATCAAATATACATCTCATGTCGAATAACTTCTATCACCTACACATCTATTTGCAAGCTGCACATTAAATGAACATATCTAACATGACCTAACAATATACACATCATGATGATCACCAATATGTAAATTAAGTACAACTACAACATGAACAAAAAATACATGGCCCATATATGTATATATATATATATATATATATATATATATTAGTACTAGTCGAGGCTTGCTCAGTCAATGGTGCAACCTTGACAAGCTCAGATAGATGTCGATCGTCATGTGCTTGTTGATCTAGTAGAGGTGCCTCATGTTGATCAGGATCAACTGCCTGCTCATGATGACTCGATGTGGATGGTCCAACCTTATCATGATCATGGCTTCTAGATGTTGTAGGTTTCCCATGATGACTCGATGTGGATGGTCTAGCCTGCTCGTGATCATGATTGCTAGATGTTGCATACTTCTCATGATGAATCGACGTGGATGGTCTAGCCTACTCATGATCATGACTGATGGTAGATGCTGCAAGCTGCTCATATCTGATGCGAGGTGAACGATGATCACTCCCCTAATCGTGATCATCAGATGATGCGTCGATGTTCGACTGTCGACGTACTGCATCTCGACTATGCCTATGTCAAACGGCCCTCCTCAACCATGCCACTAAGCTGGTAGCTCCAACGACATGCCACATCAGGGTCAATATATCACATGGCATTCCTCTCCATATCATTTTCAGCCTATCGTTGACCTATATCTCTCAGATAGTGGTTGGCCTGACTCCCTCCCCCACAAGGAGTCGACAGAGTTTTTCGCCCAACTCCATCCTAAATCTAGTGTCAAGCCTACACCTCACACCAGTCGGTACCTATGCATGATCATGAGGATGAGGTCTGTTTGCACCGACATGATCCTTCGCATCTGCCATCTCCTAGTCATCATTAGGATCTACACCTAGATCATTTGGTGGTGGTGGCATCTCATCGCCAAAAAATGACCCAATATCTACAAAATATATCTAAGTACACAACAATAATTAGACAATTTCATTAAATGTTTTAATAAAAACAAGTTAAAGAACATGTTAGAATAAATTTAAATAAAACACTAATATTACCTCTATCATCCTGCATCTCATCATTTGTGAAGAGGATGTTGGCACACCCTCGCCAATCCAAACCAACATACGGACAGGGGACCACAACGAAGGCATGATCATCAACACTGGATAGCAACTCCAGTGCATCATGCGATATCCTCACGGAAAAGTCTGACTCGCCCCTCTTGGGCATCATCTATCCCCACATCTGCATCTATACATACAGCATCGGCCTACGAGGTTGTCGAACAAAAATAGGCCTCGTCTCTGGAAACCTCTCAAAAAATAAACAAAATATCTCTAAAGCAAAAGGGAAGTTCACCCTCCCTTGTTCCTGAGCACCACATCTATCTAAAGCTGTACAGAATTGCCGCAAAAAAATAATAGACCACCACACAAGTCGTGGCTCTTATAATAAAGAATCAACATAAAATAAAAGAAGGCAAATAATTTGTTGCCCGTCATTGGTATGGTGTGCAATGGTCGAATTTAGTAGTGAGAGGCACCTCACCTCCTCTCCACCAAATGAAGCAATGTGTAACTGACCACCAGAGACCTGAAAATTTGCAAGAGACAATATATCGATGCTAATGTATCTCTGGGAGTACACCAACTGACTCCCATTTCATAGCCGATGGGGACCTCTGGGAACAAAGGAAAATCCTGCCCTCTCCTTGATATTCTAGTAATAAAATAGATGTCCTCCTTAGTGGGCGCGTACCGCTAGTTAGGACCAACCCGGAAAGCCTTTCAATGGGCATTCCACCTTAAGATAATTTGTCGCAATAACCCACTACGGCTCTTCAGGGATGTAGCCTCCTCATAGAACTTGAGGAGGCCTACCTCCCTTAGGAGTGCCAGGGTGGCTTCCATAATAGGGTGAGGGTACATATCTCTCTCCCTCTCTCTTCCTCCCAAAGGAAAACCACGTTATACTAGTCCGCCATATGTTCTTGTTGTTCCCTCTCTTTTCTCCTTTGACGTCGTTGAATGATTCACATATTAAATACAATTTTTTTATTAAATGAAACATGAATTTACAAATATATATATATATATATATATTGAAAAAAAAAAATTGGTGCACCAAAAAAAAAGTCATGCACCAATACCGATGCGTCGGTTTTTATTGTGCACTGTCTGCGATGCGCGTAAAAATTTTCAGCACACCACACAACATGAACTGTACTTTCCCAAGTGGTGCATTGATGAAACTATCTATCCCGAGGCGGATAATGTAATCAACACACTGCCAAACATCAATTAATGGTCAACGGTGCGGTCCTTTCACCAATTACACCATTGACTATGTAGAAATTTGGAAGGGAAGTGCACTAACCAAACTACTCACCCCGAGGTGGATAATTTCGTCAGTGCACTACCCTCCTGACATCATTACACGGTCAACGGTATGGTGGTATAACCGACCTCACTGTTCACTATGTACCAGTATTGGGAAGGCAGTGTGCTGACCAAGCTATGCGCCCCAAGGCATATAGTTTAGTCAGCGCACCACCCTCCTGACAGCAGTACATGGTCAATGGTGTGGTCATTAACATGATCGCACCGTTGATTATATCCAAGTTCAGAAGAGCGGTGCGCGCACCAAAATATCCCCCCTGGGGTGCATATTTTGGTCAATGCACTGCCCTCCCGAACTTGGACATAGTCAACGGTGTTTCGTTTTAGTACCGCAACATAACCGATGTGGTTACCATTAGCACTGGTTGTTGTGCGGTCTGTAAATTTACAGGAATCACCACGAACCAGTGTGAGCCAAATGGCTCGAGCGCACTACATGGGAATTTTTTTTATTTTTTTTAAATGGTGAATTTTAAGTCTTTTAACATATCTAATCCGCTAAAAAGTTAAATTATGGAAAAACAAGTAAAATAATTGTACATTTTGGCGAGGGAGGCATGTGCATGGTGCAAAACAATTTCCCTGAGCACTGAGGTCGAAATCGAGATGAGCGATGGACGAGCGACGTGCGTGCAATGGAACACGATGGCAAGCCGCCTCACAAGGAAAGAAATTCACCGGTGTGGCTGAAACATTGAAGAAGTGAAAAAATCATATTTTTGTCCATATTTTTTTTTTATTTAACCCTATTCCAGTGCACGGGCTTTTGAGGTGCATCAGGCAGTTTCTTCCAACCGCATCGGGCTATTTTAGTTTTAGCACGGGTTTTTAGGATGCACCGGGGCTGAATCTGTGTAGAGCATCGGTGCGCTACAGTACTTAGATGAAACAGTCGGGTTTTTACAAAGAGCACAGTGTCTCGGTGTGCCAATTTGTAGTCCGCACCAGACAAAAATCATCCGCAAAAACCTCCACCCGCCAACCTCCTCTAGAAACCTCCGCTAAAAACGAATATATTGGCTATTTTTAAAATGGGTTCCTCAAAAACATCCGCTAGAGGGTATTTTCCTTATAGTGGTGCGTTGTAAAGATGTTTTCCAAGTCTTGTAGCTAGAAAAGGAATGGTTTTAACAAAGTATTGTCAATTTAGTGTCTAAATGTGAGTTACTTTTCTTACTTTCACCATGCAAATTTCAGGCTATTTAAGGAGTAGAAAAAAAAAAAAAAATACAACCCAATTACATAGATGTTGGAAGTTAGTTCTATTGTTGTCAAACATCATCTAGGGATAGAATTTATAGAGAATTACCAAAACTATTCCCTCCACAAGTAGGCATTAAAGTTGATAATAGTTTGGCACTATAATCCTTTTGTTAGCATTATAACAAGCATACAAGATACTAAGATATCCACTTCAAAGTCACATTTTAATATTTCATTATTTTTCTTGGACGTGAAGGCGAAATAAAACCTTTGTTCAAGAGCTCAACTCATGATCTATACTTCACTACCCAATATTCATAATCATTCTTTGGAAAATTCACATCTATCTGTGGAAGTAGTGGTGGACTTACTCACAAAGTTTTGATTATAATGTTGTTAGATACTTCTTCACACCTACCATCAGCCATTCAATAATTCATAAACATGAACAACCATTCATATTTTAATCTATCAAATGGGGTTGTTGTAGCAGCTACAATAGAAACCTAAGAGAAAACAAGACCCTTGATATTAAGGACACAAAAATAATTTAGAAACCAATAAGAAAATTCATCACACATAATCAAAAGTCCAATAACCAAAGCGTGATAACTTGAATAAAAATATCTTCAGCAAACGGTTTAGGAGACAATCTACCACAGGAAATGAAGTTTCATAGTATATTAGTGTCCTCACTAAAACCAAAAGAGTGTGCATATAATGTCAATTTAGTTATCCCACCATGGTAATAATAAACCTAAATATAACGTTCAAAGGACATTCAAAATTTAAGAGTGAGCATGTGTAGGTTTATTTGGTAAAAGGTGTCAAATCTTAAGGATGGGTTCCCTCCCCGTGGTTGGTTGTATTATGGTCATCCTCTTGGTTGTATACCTTACCAAGTCATTCAACATGGTTCAATGGGTTTAATCGGATTCGACATGGTTCCAATTGGTATGCTCGGGATGTGGTTCTCCTGGTCAATCATAGGTAATTGGATATGTAAATTAGAGATGGTGCCTTTTCACTCTGTGTCCTTTTGCCAACTGACCCAAGTGCACTGAATAATTTTGTCACAGTCATCCTCATGCATAAAGTGTATACTAAACCAATTGTTCAGCATCATACTAACCTTCGGAATATAATCCAAAATGGGGCACCAATATATCTTCACCCATTCAACCATATCTACTTTCCCCATGTCAAAGAAGAGCCATCGTCCAATAAGAGCTCGTTTCTGAAGGCTGGCCACCTGACCCCATAAATATTCATATTCCAAAATAATTTTTTTAACCTCCTCAATAGGTTTGTAACATGCTTTCATCGATTGTCCTTTACCACTGGTATGGCCACGGGAAGGATGAACAACGCGCCACCAAGTGGTTAGTCGTTTGGCTTCTTAGAACTTCCCGACAATAATGGTGAATGTGATATTTAGAAGAATTTGTGAAATATGACAAAGAGTCAGCCTAGGTTATATTCATGTGCCTTCTCGACTATCTGGCGTGACGATTTATAATTGCTTCATGAGCCGCCATGTCAAATGATAAAATATGTAAACCTCCTATCTTTTGCTTCCAGAGACACGCGTACAATAAACCTTGGGAGACTAGGAGGTTACAACAACCAAAGCCACCCCTTCAGGCGAACTCAGCAAGCCATGTCAGAAGGTTGAGACCTTCCTTAAAGAGATGTCTCCATATTTAAAAGGAAAATCAGAAATTAGAGGAAATGTCATAGGAACATCGCAAATATCCCACCCACTCACTAGCGAGTGCAAAATTCACACTTCACCACCCACTCATTTAAGACAACCAGCATGGGAAGAGAGCAAAATATGGCATATGCAGAATAATTTTCAGTGAACCATAAGTTTCCTTAAATATAGATCGCCATCTCATCTGAAAACAACTTGGATTGCATGTTCCTACATCAAGGAGAGCCTTGATATTGTACCAATTGACAAAGCATTCATATACTATTCGACCCCCAAGAACTAAAAATTGGAAGGACGACGCTTCAAGGATAGATATAAAAGGATTTAGTCAGATATCTCAGGTACAATGAGATTGCGTCTAGGCTAGAGAAATTTGAAACATTCTCGTTCACCGTAGAAAACTCAGAATCACCGGAAACAAAGGTGGTGGGTAAACAATGTCGCCGGAAAAACCAGTGAACAACATTCACACAAGCTTCTCATACATGGCAGCAACAGCCGCAACAACATCCAACATAATGCCACCAACAAAAAATTGAAAACCAAAATCTTTGCAGGGTCCAGAGATGATAAAATAATCTAACCATTTGGGCCATAGAAGAGATCATATTGACTGGTACAACGAAAATTGTGTTTCTGTTACCTTGGATGGCTCATGGAGGGGAAGCCTAGTTCCTGGGTTTTGCATTGGCCCTATTGGAGAGATAATTCATGTGCATTTTGTACATTGCATGCAGGATTATGATGGCTACAATACCCAGTAATCCTATCTGAAAGACCTCACAGAAATTTGATAACATAATGAAAACAACCTACACAGTCATCCTTCAAGATAATTCTAAAGCAAATATATTTAGCCCAGATTTAATGGTCACCCCTATCAAACAAGTGAAACCACCCATATGCCTACCATGTCTAGGCGATAGGCCACCAAAAAAAAACTTTCTTTATATAATACACATATACTATCAGGGAGACTTTACCACTCCATCCAAAACCTTACCCACAACTAAAAACTACCCTTGAACCATGCAGCTTCACTCCAACTCAAACAACCTATTACCAAACAGGAAAAACCAAAAGGATATACCTATAGTTGTTCAAACAACCCTGTATCCCATACCTAATGAAAGATCAAAACTCGCAGCATCAATGTTCAATTTTTACCAAGCTACCACCTTCCTACTAATAGGCGCCACCACAATTGTCATGGACTCATAGCTCCCATGGACACATCCGACGATCCCACGCTCTGCATCAGGGTCATCATTCAGTTAGGATTACAATTACAATTACAATTTTACAATTTCACATACAATTACAATTAATATTACAATTACAATTTTAGAATTTTGCATACAATTACAATTACAATTACAATATTTCACATTAATACAATAAAAATTTTAAAAATATTTTACATGCAATAATTACAATTACAATTACAATTTTACAATTTCACATACAATTACATTTACAATTTTACATATATAAAATTACAATTACAATCATTTCACAATAAATTAAATATTACAATTACAATTAAAATTTTACAAATATTTTACATACAATTACAATTACAATTTTACATACAATTAAAATTAAAATTACAATTACAATCACAACATAGTTTTTAATAAATATCGTGATTTAATATTAAAAATAAACATCACAATAATAATAACCATCATACAAACATCATATTCGACTAAAAAACACATCCAAATTCACTAACATCATCTAATCATTGTGATCATGATCATCTAACCAAACACAAGCATTGTATAACATCATCACAACACAAACATCAAATATACATCTCATGTCAAATAACTGCTATCACATACACATCTATCTGCAAGCTGCACATTAAATGAACATATCTAACATGACCTAACAATATACCCATCATGATGATCACCAACATGTAAATTAAGTACAACTACAACATGAACAAAAAAAACATGGTCCATATATATATATATATATATAGTAGATAGTAGTACTAGTCGGGGCTTGCTCAGTCAATGGTGCAACCTCAACAAGCTCAGATAGATGTCGATCATCACGTGCTTGCTGATCTAGCGGAGGTGACTCATGCTGATCAAGATCAACTGTCTGCTCATGATGACTCGATGTGGATGGTCCAACCTTATCATGATCATGACTACTATATGTTGTAGGTTTCCCATGATGACTCGATGTGGATGGTTTATCCTGCTCATGATCATGACTGCTAGATGTTGCATACTTCTCATGATGACTCGACATGGATGGTCTAGCCTACACATGATCATGACTAATGGTCGATGCTGTAGGTTGATCATATCTAGCACGAGGTGAACGATTATCACTCCCCTGATCGTGATCATCAAATGATGCGTGGATTCTCGACTGTTGACATACTGCATCTCGACTATGCCTATGTCAAACAACCCTCCTCAACCATGCCACTAAGCTGGTAGCTCCAACGACATGCCACATCACGGTCAACATATCACAAGGAATTCCTCTCCATATCATTATCAGCCTATCATCGGCCTATATCTCTCAGATAGTGGTTGGCCTGACTCCCTCCTCCACAAGGAGTTGACAGAGTTCATCGCCCAACTCCATCCTAAATATAGTGTCAAGCCTACACCTCACACCAGTCGGTACCTACGCATGATCATGAGGACCAGGTCTGTTTTCACCGGCATGATCCTCCACATCTGCCATCTCCTGATCATCATCAGGATCTACACCTAGATAATTTTGTGGTAGTGGCATCTCATCACCAACAAATTACCCAATATCTACAAAATATATACAAGTACACAACAATAATTAGACAATTTCATTAAACAATTTAATAAAAACAAGTTAAAGAACATTTTAGAATAAATTTAAAGAAAACACTAATATTACCTATATCATCCTGCGGCTCATCATTTGTGAAGAGTATGTTGGCACACCCTTGCCAATCCAAACTAGCATACGGACAAGGGACCAAAACGAAGGCATGAACATCAACACTGGATAGCAACTCCAGTGCATCATGTGATATCCTCGCGGAAAATTCTAACTCGCCCCTCTTGGGCATCATCTGTCCCCACATCTGCATCCGTACATACAACATTAGCCTATGAGTTTTCCGAACAAAAATAGGCCTCGTCTCTAGAAACCTCTCAAAAAATAAACAAAATATCTCTAAAGCAAAAGGGAAGTTCACCCTCCCTTGTTCCTGAGCACCACATCTATCTAAACCTGTACAAAATTGCCACAAAAAAATAGTAGACCACCTCACAAGTCATGGCACCTATAATAAAGAATCAACATAAAATAAAAGAAGGCAACTAATGCGTTGCCCATCATTGGTATGGTGTCCAATGGTCGAAATCAGTAGTGAGAGGCACCTCACCTCCTCTCCACCAAATGAAGCAATATTTAACTGACCACCAGAGACCTAAAAATTTGCAAGAGACAGTATATCGATGCTAATGTATCTCTGGGAGTACACCAACTCACTCCTGTTACATAAACAATGGGGACCTCTGGGAACAAGGGAAAATCCTGCCCTCTCCTTTATAGTCTAGTAATAAAATATATGTCCTCCTTAGTGGGCACGTACCACTTAGTTAGGACCAACACGAAAATACTATCAGTGGGCATTCGACCTAAAGATAAGTTGTCGCAATAACCCACTATGGCCCTTTAGGGATGTAGCCTCCTCATAGAACTTGAGGAGGCCTACCTCCCTTAGGAGTGCCAGGGTGGCTTCCATAATAGGGTGAGGGTACATATCTCTCTCCCTCTCTCGTCACTCCCACAGGTGAACCACATTATACTGGTCTGCCATATGTTCTTTTTGTTCCCTCTCTTCTCTCCTTTGACGTCATTGAATGATTCACATATTAAATACAATTTTTTTATTAAATGAGACATGTATTTACAAATATATATATATATATATATATATATATATATATATATATATATTGAAAAAAAAAGTTGGTGCACCAAAAAAAAAGTCATGCACCAGTATCGTTGCGTCGGTTTATATCGCGCACCATCCGCAATGCGCCTGGAAATTTTTAGCGCTCCACACAACATGAACTGTACTTTCTCAAGCGGTGCGTTGATGAAACTATCCATCCCAGGGTGGATAATTCCATCAACACACTGCCAAACATCAGTTAATGGTCAACGGTACGGTCCTTTAACCAATTGCACCATTGACTATGTATAAATTTGGGAGGGCAGTGCGTTAACCAAGCTACTCACCCCGAGGTGGATAGTTTCGTCAGTGCACCACCCTCCTAGCATCATTACACGGTCAACGTTGCGGTGGTATAACCGACCGCACCATTCACTATGTACCACTATCGGGAGGGTAGTGCACTGACCAAACTATGTGCCCGGGGGTGTATAGTTTAGTCAGCGCACTGCCCTCCTGACATCAGTACGTGGTCAACAGTGCAGTAGTTTACATGAACGCACCGTTGATTATGTCCAAGTTTGGGAGAGCGGTGCGCTCACCAAAATATCTGCCCCGGGGTGCATATTTTGGTCAGCACACCGCACTCTCGAACATGGACATAGTCAACGGTGCATCGTTTTGGTACCGCAACAAAACCGGTATGGTTACCATTATCACTGGTCATGGTGCGACCTATAAATTTACAGGAATCACCGCGAACTCATGCGAGCCAAACGGCTCTAGCGCACTGCGCGGGAATTTTTTTATTTTTTTTTAAATGGTGAATTTTAAGTCTTTTAACAAAACTAATCCGCTAAAAATTTTAATTATGGAGAAACAAGTAAAATAATTGTACAGTTGGGCATCAAGGAGGCATATTTTTTGTATAATTTTCAAAACTAAATTTTCCCACCTTTTTCCAAAATTCGAAATCGATATGATGGGAAATGGACAACAGCAGTGTGTGCAATGGGAGGACCGATGGCAAGGCTCCTCACACAAGGGAAATTTGCACCGGTGCTTGAGAGCTCTGGATCACTGAAGAAGTGAAAAATTCAGACTTTTGGCCATAATTTTTTTTTTATTTAACCCTATTTCGGTGCACTGGATTTTGAGGTGCACTAGCCAGTTTCTTCCAACCACACCGGGATGTTTCACTTTTAGCACGGGTGTTTAGGACGCACCAGGCCTGAATCTGTGTAGAGCACCGGTGCACTACAGTAACTAGATGAACCAGATGGGTTTTTATGGAGAGAACGGTGTCCCGGTGTGCCAATTTGTAGTTCGGAATAGACAAAAAACATCCGCAAAAACCTCCACCCGCCAACCTCCTCTAGAAACCTCCGCTACAAATGAATATCTGTGCCATTTTTAAAATGGGTTCCTCAAAAATGGCCACTAGAGGGTATTTTTGATCCAGGTGGATATCGGTGGCCACCCACCTATTCCATTTGGACTAGCACCATCAATTCTTGCAACTTTTCACATTCAGCACAACTTACTATTTTTAGCGTTTTCGGGTCCTCCACTCCCGAAGCCATTTTGGGGCCTTAATGATCCAGGTGGATATTGCTGGCCACCCACCTATTCCATTTGAACCCCCACCATCAGTTCTTTCAGTTTTCAAGTTGCAACAAAACTTACTATTTTTAGCATTTTTTCGAGTCCTGAACTTCCAGAGCCGTTTTGAGGCCTTAAACGACGTTTTTTGGGAAAACGGAGAGAAAAATGGGTCCATGAGCCCATGTTTCTCATTCAAAAATTGTACTCCTCAGACAGATCTTTCTAACAAGCTATGGAGTGCGTCAAACGGAGATCGAATGCCAAAGTTACGTCCCCGGGAAGTTGAACCACCAATTTACCCAAACGGGGCCCATAGTTTTGGTGCTTCATCTCCTAGGGTTAGGCTTTTGGAATTTTAGAGTTCTCCATTGTTTCTCAATAATAAATAGGCCCTCGAGCATCATTCTAACACAGTTCAGAGGTTTGTAGCCATCACATCTCTTCTCAGAGATTCGCTACCAGCACCCTAGCTATTTTATTTCCATTATGCCTGTAAGCATATTTTTGTTATTTCATATTAATGAAATGAAGCATTATTTCCGCTGCATCTCTATGTTCATGGTTATTTTTGTATTCTGTTGCGTCCCTGCATAAATCCGGATCACTTTTCCTTGTAGTGGTGCATTGTAAAGATGTTTTTTGAGTCCTTTAGCTAGAAAAGGAATGGTTTTAACAAAGTACTGCCAATTTAGTGTCTAAATGTGAGTTAATTTTCTTACTTTCACCATGCAAACTTCAGGCTATTCAAGGAGTAGAAAAAATCAAAGAAAAATACAACCCAATTACATAGATGTTGGAAGTTAGTTCTATTGTTTTCAAACATCATCTAGGGATAGAATTTGTAGAGAATTACAAAAACTATTCCCTCCACAAGTAGGCATTAAAGTTGATAATATTTTGGCACTATAATCCTTTTGTTAGCATTATAACAAGCATACAAGATACTAAGATATCCACTTCAAAGTCACATTTTAATATTTCATTATTTTTCTTGGACATGAAGGCAAAATAAAACCTTTGTTCAAGAGCTCAACTCAAGATCTATACTTCACTACCCAATACTCATAATCATTCTTTGGACAATTCACGTCCTGCCTGTGGAAGTAGTGGTGGACTTACTGACAAAGTTTTGATTATAATGTTGTTAGATACTTCTTCACACCTACCATCAGCCATTCAATAATTCGTAAACATGAACAACCATTCATATTTGAATCTATCAAATGGGGTTTTTGTAGCAGCTACAACAGAAACACAAGAGAAAACAAGACCCTTGATATTAAGGACACAAAAAAATGTAGAAACCAATAAGAAAATTCATCACACATAATCAAAATTCAAATAACCAAAGTGCGATAACTTGAATAAAAATATCTTCAAAAAATGGTTTAGGAGACAATCTACCGCAAGAAATGAAGTTTCTTAGTGTATTAGTGTCCTCACTACAACCAAAAGAGTGTGCATATAATGTCAATTTCATTATCCCACCATTGTAATAATAAATCTCAATATAATGTTCAAAGGACATTGAAAAGTTAAGAGTGAGCATGTGTAGGTGTATTTGGTAAAAGGTGTCAAATCTTAAGGATGGGTTCCCTCCCCATGGTTGGTTGTATTGTGGTCATCCTCTTGGTTGTATACCTCACAAGGTCATTCAACATGGTTCAATGGGTCTAATCGGATTCGACACGGTTCCAATTGGTATGATCAGGATGTGTTCTCTTGGTCAATCATAGGTAATTGGATATGTAAATTAGAGACGGTGCCTTTTCACTATGTGTCCTTTTGCCTCCTCCTTTTATAGCTAGTGATATGGCTGTTATGTATGGGGTAGTCTGAACCCGGTCCATGTTGATAATGCAAGGGTTGGTTGATGGTGCAAGTCCATGTTTCAAGTGGCAAGGGTTTCCAGTGAAAGTCCATGTGGATAGTGGGACTTTCATGGTGGAAGTCACATGGGCTCATTAGGTCAAAAATAAATATTAACAACCATTTCATCCTTAATCAAGTGCTACTCTACACTATTAATGAAGGGGATTGCATTGATAGAAGAGTTACGATCCTAGTCCTAAACAATGGCCTTACCCTTATCTAATATAGTGACAACATTAAGTAAGGTATTGGGTAAAGAGCTAGTAATAAGAGGCTATATAGGAGCATATTTAAATGCTAAAATATAATGGTATGCAGTTGGTGCTATGGCTAGAATGGGAAGATATGACACTAGATAAAATATACCAATATTGAGAAGAGGTGTAAAAACAAACTGCACAACCTTAAATTTAAGGGTGAAATATTCCCAAATGGGGAATGCAACAATAGAATGCAGATTTGCAGATAAATAACGTGGTTCATAAAAGACAAAGTAGGAGGCCAATATGGAGACCTTTAAAATGTATTTACAGCAGAAAAATAGATGTAAAATATGGCCCATAAGATGCATAACAGGAAATACAAGTCTCCAATAGAAGAAAATCCTCAAAAAGAGGTTCTGCAACCATATATTAAGACTGGAAATTGCTTTACAACATTATTTTATTGGGTTGCAAACAGCTGTAGATTACACTTTAGATCTAGAGCAAATAAGTGCATGAAAATTCAGATCTATAATAGATCCATACACTATATATGCTCTTCTTCAAAATCCCCTTGGGGTTTTCAGCATTACACCATGTACAAGTTGTAGATCTGAATTTTAAGGCTGCAGATCTGCAAAAATATTTAGATCTAGGACTGGATCTGATCTAATATGAACAAGAGAATTATCCACTCCAATAGATCTCCAAATTGAAGGGCAAATCCCCAACACTTGAAAACCAACTCTCTAGATGGTGTGCCAAAAGACCCTACAAAAGCACCTACAGGAATAACAGATCTAGAAGTAAAACTACGCTGTAGGGTTTAGAATGTGGTTGGCCACATGCCAAGATTAGAAAATGAAGCCCAATACATCCAATACTCTCCTCCCAATGGATTAGAACCCTCCTCCACTGAAAAGGAGCACTGAAATGGCCTAGATATGAAGAGATCTAGCCTCCACTTACTGCAGCTTGCAAAGACAACCAAACCCTCAAAAGGATCTGTGTTGTAGTTAAAAGAAGAAGCTTGGCCTTCAGCCAGATAGTGGAAAAATAAAATGAAAACTCTTCCAAGAGGCCTCTCAAGGAAAGAGGTGGGATTCCCGATCAGGAACACCTAATGCTAAACAACATTAATTCTCAGCTAAACAGCAAGAGAATGATATATGTCTAAACCGACAATACATTCTGAAATACAATATCATCAACAACCTTCTCATGCTTCCATCCTCTTCCTTTTATAATTTAAGAGTTTAAAAACCCTAAACCACCTCCAATGAAATCATTCCTTTCACACAAAGCATCTCCATCTAAAACTACGTTGTGCCTCATTGATGGCCACTCCTCCATGACAGTGTTGTAAATTTGGTCAAGGTTGACCCAGTAAAAATATTTTAGCCCCTTTGACACCTAAGGGTGCTTGATTTAGCAACCAAGATTTAGCCTTTTTACATTTTCCATGGATTTATTCTTCATTTAGGAGTATTATGAACCTCCTTTGCACTTTTATTCTTCAAGCAAATAAATAAAACAAAAATTGATATTCCAATTAGCTCATGACTAATTGGGAATATTACAGTCCTCCCCTCCCAAATGTTGCTTGTCCTCAAGCAACTAATAAGGTGAGTGTTGCAACTCTTCTCCTCCTCCATTGGTGACACCATCATGTGATAAGCTTCCTCCATAAGCTAAGTTTTCACCAATCCAGCCCTCCATGAATTGTTCCTCCAAAGTTCTCATGAGATGCAAATAAGCCATCCCATAAGGAGACAATAATTCAAAAGAAACAAACATGGCTTGCCCAATGTTCTCCCTAAAACATGTAACATAATATACATGGTTAATCTCCATCTCATAGGGCACATGCATTCCTCCCATCCTCCCTCCATACATTCCCATAAAAAGTACAATTACATCATCAATGTATGGGAGCAAAACTACATACATACAAATAGAAATTTATGCATATGGGGGTGGGTCATAGTCCCACATGTGGAACCAGCGTAGTGCATCTCTTGATTGCATTAGATCAAGATGTGGGAAGTGTTTTCCCCACCACTTACTTTCTGCCCATGTCATCTCACTATGGCTGAAAGTGTGAGATATATTTGGTGCCTTAAGAATGCACCCATCATGAAACAAAATCTCCCTTTGTCCTAGAAGGGAATGTTCATATTCAGAAATTTTTGTGGCCCAAATTTGGCCATGAATTTTATATGGTACAATGCTCCTTCTTGGAGTTATGGCTTGCATATACATGGTAAAATAATACATACAATCGGAAAATAAAACATGATTTACATGAGTATGTCCTTTACCAAAAATCCTCCTTGTACAAATGGAGTGGTGCATAGATCTTTCTCCTCTCTCAAAAGAAGGAAGATGGCTGAAATAACTCTTTTATAGAGTCATGTTTTTGTCCCAACTCTACATGGTTCATGCATTCTTGAAAATTCTGATGTAGTTCTCCTTCAAAGCATTCCCATTCAAATATCCTCATGATGATGTTGTAGATCTTCATGGAATATGTGTGGCTGAAACATAACTCTTCATAGGCTCTTTGTAGCAACTTCTCCTTGAGCTTGGAGGCTATAGAGAAGAAGATCCTACCATGATGATAGATGACTCCGTCTTGGACTGAATATCCCTCTTCATGCAGTTGGTCATCAAGTATCATGCAAGTGTGAAGATCCTTGGAATAATCCACCAATAGTTGGGATTTCCAATATGGATCTAAACTCCCCAACAATGACAACGTTGATGATCTATCAACTGAAATTTTTTTCATGTGGTTTCTCTCCTCCTTGACATCTCCCATGCCGAAGGTATGTGTTGGAAGGTCATCCCTTCCCTTCTTCTCCTCCCACGGTGCAGAATCAGAAATGAGAGTGGGTAATGATGATGTTGGGAGAAGATCTCACTCCTCCTTGAGCCTACCCAAGACTCCCAGTGTTGTATCATTGTCTTCCAATGATCCCATCCCTCTTGGATCTAAGTTTGGAGCATCATGTTTTGATACATCTCCCACAAAATCTGAATCAGGTGGCCTCCTAAGTGGTTTTCCACTAGATAAAAGTGTCTCATGTAGCAATCTCATGAGCATGATAGATGGGACTGTAAGGTCCTTGCTTCCACTGCGCAAATCCATCTCTATTCTTTGTGTGGAAGTGGTATGTGATGGATATGTATGCATGCCTTTGATCATTTGATTTTCACCACTCTTCTTGTCCACCCATTCCATTTTCAAATCCTCCCAATCAGTGGTGACTTTTCCAAATGTAATCAACCATTGAACACCCAAGATCACATTGGTGTCAGGTATGTCAACCACAAAGAAGTGATCAATCAATGTATAATTCTCCATGGTGACTGAAAGTGATGGTACATAATGCATGCATTGCATTTTTCTCTCTCCTAGGACCAAAATAGAGAATCCCTCAAAAACATCAGTGGGTATTTCCCTCCTTTGCACTAGTTGGGCATCAATGAAATTATGGGTAGCCCCAATGTCAATCAAAACAGAAACACTCTGATTCAAGATGTAACCTTGAACTCTTAAGGTCAAGTATTTAGGTACTCATATCAAAGATGCAAGGGCCCATCCAATGGGAGAAAATGCTCCATTCCCATCTCCTGATGGTGTTGGATCTCCTCCTGCAGTGTCACCACTGTGACCTCTTCTTGGTTCATCTTCTTCTTACTCCTAATCATATGAGAAGACTTCTATGTAATGTGCTTTTGCAACAACACATCTATGTCCAGGTGCCATGATTCTTGGTAAGTGAAGCATAGCTTCCTTCTTCTTAGATCTCTCTAGACTTCATCATCAAGAGGTTTCTTGCATGAGCTCTCCTTTGAAGGAGCAGCTTTTTCTTCCTTTCCCTTTGAAGGAAAAGAGGGCTTATGTTGAAAATTTGCCTTTGCTTTTGGCAAGGCATCTTGAATGCCTCTAGCCCTTTCAATAGCATCATGTAGGGTAGTGGGCTTGGTATATTTAACCAACCCATGAAGAGCTTCATCTAAACCATCAATGAACATGTACACCCTTCTTGCTGCAGACAAATCAGGAACCATAACAGATAATCTTAAAAATTCAAAAATGTAAGTTTCTATATTACCTGATTGTTTCAAATTTGCAAGGATCATGAATGGTGCCTCTAGGTCTCTTCTATAAAATATTTCCACCAGCCTTCTAGTGAACTCTAAATAAGCAGTCACATTGGCATGACCCAATGTAGACAAGCCATGGAACCACCAGTCATGTGCTTCACCTTCAAGCTGCAGCGTTGCAATCTTGATAACCTCCATCTCTGGAACCTTGTTCAATTGAAAGTAGATGTCAAGTTTTTCTACCCAAGATTTAGAAGAACACTTGGATGACCCATCAAATTTGGGTAAAAATAATCTGCCCATAGTGTGGTGTCGATTATGATTCTAAATGAATCCACCACCTCTATGATGATGCCTTGTTCTTCTATTGTCCTTTATGTGACAAAACTCCTAAAAAACTCAAGTTATCTTTGAATCTCTGATTTTGAGACTCATATTCTTCAAAATAATCTTCAAGGGATTCATGCTCTTGAAACCCTTCATTTCCCACAGCCAAAAAGGTAGGCATGGTAGAGCGTTGGGAAACTTGTGGTTGATGCACTAGTTGATCATTCCAGTGTTGAGACATGCCAGAGCCTTCTCCAAGATGGAATCCTTTACGGGATTCTTTGATTCTTCCCATACTCATCTCTTTGATCTCTCTAGCAAGATCTTGCATGGCTTTAAGAAGGATCTTAGGAAAATCCTTTTCTTCATCTTCACCTCTAGATAAAGGGGCTTTACCCTTGTCTTCATTATCATTTGTGTAATCAAATTTCTTATGTCTTCTCTTTAGATACTTGTTCTCTCTGTCATTAAGAGGTTGTTCTTCTTTAGAAGACATATTGGCTTCTTAGAAAGCACAGGTTGTGCCATGATGATGCTCTGATACCATTGTAATATTCCCAAATGGGGAATGCAACAATAGAATGCATATTTGTAGATAAATAACGTAGTTCATCAAAGACAAAGTAGGAGGCCAATATGGATACCTTTCAAATCTATTTACAGCAGTAAAAAAGATGTAAAAGATGGCCCATAAGATGCATAACAGGAAATACAAGTCTCCAATAGAATAAAATCCTCAAAAAGAGGTGTTGCAACCATATATTAAGACTGGAAATTTCCTTACAGTGTTATTTTATTAGGCTGCAAACAACTGTAGATTACACTTTAGATCTAGAGAAAATAAGTGCATGAAAATTCAGATCTATAATAGATCCATACACTATATATGCTCTTCTTTAAAATCCCCTTGGGGTTTTCAGCATTACACCATGTACAAGTTGTAGATCTGAGTTTTAAGACTGCATATCTACAGAAATATTCAGATCTGGAACTGGAATCTAATCTGATATGAACAAGAGAATGATCCCCTGCAATGGATCTCCAAAGTGAAGGGCAGATCCCCAACACTTGAAAACCAACTCTCCAGATGGTGTGCCAAAAGACCCTGAAACAGAACCTACAGGAATAACGCAGATCTGGAAGTAAAACTCTATTTTAGGGTTTATAATGTGGTTTTCCACATGCCAAGATCAGAAAATGAAGCTCAATACATCCAATACTCTCCTCCCAATGGATTAGAACCCTCCTCCACTAAAAAGGAGCACTAAAATGGCCTAGATCCGAAGAGATCTAGCCTCCACTTGTTGCAGCTTGCAAATATAACCAAACCCTCAACAGGATCTATGTTGTAGTTGAAAGAAGAAGCTTGGCCTTCAACTACATAGTGGACAATACAATGCAAACTTTTCCAAGAGGCCTTTCAAGGAAAGAGGTGGGATTCCCAATCAGGAACACCCAATGCTAAACAGCATTAATTCTCAGCTAAACAACAAGAGAATGATATATGTCTAAATAGACAATATATTCTGAAATAAAATATCATCAACAACCTTCTCATGTTTCCATCCTCTTCCTTTTATAATTTAAGAGTTTAAAAACCTTAAACCACCTCCAATGAAATAACTCCTTTCGCACAACGCATCTCCATCGAAAACTGCGTTGTGCCTCATTAATGGCCACTCCTCCATGACAGCGCTGTAGATTTGGACAATGTTGACGTAGTCAAAATATTCCAGCCCCTTTCACACCTAAGGGTGCTTGATTTAGCAGCCAATATTTAGCCTGTTTACATTTGGCATGGATTTATTCTTTATTTAGGAGTATTATGAACCTCCTTTTCACTTTTATTCTTCAAACAAAGAAATAAAAAAAAAATGAATATTCCAATTAGCTCATGACTAATTGGGAATATTACAAAGGGAAGCAAGTGAAGGGACAAGAACACACTCATCCTCGCTAGTAGTAGAAGGTGTACATGATAATGAGAAAGTGCATCAATATCACTAATAAAAGAAACCTAATCCTCATATAGGAACTCGACATAATAATAGTGGAGTATAAATGGTATGCATGTGATGTAACTACGAGCACCCCACATGATAAAATCCATATGCATAGCTTGGTTAATACAATTTTTTCACCTATGTAGGTGTTGGAGTAGCTAAACATTGTTTCTGCTCACCGATGTTGGAGTAGCTAAATATTATTTCTGCTCGGAGGTGGGAACACAATGAAAAATTGTATCGTAAAAACTGCATCATTTTGTTAGGTAGGTTTTCAGATCCGGAGGTCGCCTTCTAATGAATATGTGAAAATCAAGGCGTGCTTTCATTGTATTGTTGTTTTCACACCTATTTACTTTTTTTGTGCTCCCTGAGCATAAATAACCTCCCCTGTTGTCTTTCTCAAATTTCTTCCGCTCTTTGGAGTCCCACTTTATGATGAAAGGTAAGGGCACAAATCTAGATCTCCTGATAAGACATATTTTAATAGGATTAATACGGAGGGGGAGAATAAACAAAAGATAGAGAAGAATCCCATGGATTCCTATCACTAAATATATAACTCATGTTACTCATTTATCCATTTTTCCCTCTGCATCAAAAACGAGGATCTCCCAACGAGACCATTGAGCGAGGGCATGGGACATTGCTGGGCTTCTACAATTTTCCTTCATATCTATGGTTATCCACAATGAGGGTTTTACCAAAATAAGCTAAAACAATTTTTAATCGAATTCATAAGGGGTCTTTTGGAATTTTACTCTGGTGGTTTCCATTATAGTTCTAATGCCGAGAGTGGAGGTCCAAAAACAAGACCATTGAGCGAGGGCATGGGAAATTATTTGGATTCTGTCCAATATGTGTGTCAGTTCACTAGGGTGAGCAGATATTGTAGAGGTGAATCACACATGGTCAATGGTAGGAAAGGAAAATGCCAGTTATGCAGGCCCTAACTAATCAGAAACATGGAGTGAGTCGTAGAAAAGGGAGAGGAAACATAAGAGTAGGTGAAAAAAGGGAAGAAAGGAAGAAAATCATAGGTAATGAAAGGAGAGAGTTAGCAGCTGGGGAATCAGTTGTACAAGGGTGGGAGCCTGGTCTTGCTGAGACAGCATCAAGAGGGATAAAACAAAGAAAATATAATATTTCCACATGTTAGTATTCAAAACCTATATAAACTTTAGAGCAATAATATCTCTATGTTATTGGTGTCTTTGTGTGTTGTTGTAGGGAAGGATTTTAGCAATAAGTCTGTAACTATTTAGAAAAAATTAGGTCACTTATGACATGATATTACCCTGCATTGTTATATTTATAAGCCAAGAGTGACCTATGAATGGGGCCAAAATTGATTTTTTTTCAAATTGTTAGTGTATGCACTAAAATTTGACATGGACAGACTCCTCACATGCCTTCACGATATAGGAGCTGGGTTTCTAGAATAAAATATGACTCACAAACCCAGTATTATAAATAGATATTTAGTTGATCCTTTAGTTGCATCATTACTTAATCCTAATTAACAGAGTAGTGAGACATTAAAAATTCCTAATTAATCATGAAATTAAACAAATATGGATATGACATGGAAACCTCTAAACCCCTAACCCATTTAACCCCCTAAATCCTAGACCTCTAACCCCTTAACCCCTAACCCCTTAAACCCTAATTCCCAACCCCTAACACATTTAACACCCTAAACCCTTAAACCCCTAACCCATTTAACCCCCTAAACCCTAACCCCATTAACCCCTAACCCTAACCCCTAAAATCCTTAATTTCTAAATCCCCCAACACCCTAAACCTCTAAACCCCTAACCCATTTAACCCCATAAACCTTAAACCTATAAACCCTGAACCCCTAACCCCTTAAACCCTAATTCCCAACCCCTAACCAATTTAACCCCATAAACTGATAAAACCCTAACCTATTTAACCCCCTAAACCCTAACCCCATTAACCCCTAACCCCTAGCACCTAAAATCCTTAACTGTTAAATCCCCTAACCCCCTAAACCTCTAAACCAGCCCTAACCCATTTAACACCCTAAACCCTAAACCTCTAACCCCTTAAACACTAATTCCCAACCCCTAACCCATTTAACCCCCTAAACCTGTAAACCCCTAAACCCTAAAACTCTAAACCCTTAACCCCTAACCCCTAAACCCTTAACCCCTAAACCCCTAACCCATTTAACCCCATAAACCCTAACCCCATTAACCCCTAACCCTTAAAATATTTAACTGCTAAATCCCCTAACCCCCTAAACCTCACCTAACCCATTTAACCCCCTAAACCTTAAACCTCTAACCCCTTAACGCCTAACCCCTTAAACCCTAATTCCCAACCCCTAACCCATTTAACCCCCTAAGCCTTAAACCTCTAAACCCCTAACCCATTTAACCCCTAAGCCCTAAACCTCTAAACCCTTAACCCCTAACCCATTTAACCCTCTAAACCCCTAAACCCTTAACATATTTAACCCCATAAACCCTAAACCTATAAACCCTTAATGCTTAACCCCTTCAACTTGAATTCCCTACCCATAACCCATCTAACCCCCTAAACCCTAACCCCATTAACTCCTAACCCCTAAAATCCTTAAATTCTAAATACCATAACCCCTTAAACCTCTAAACCCCTAACCCATTTAACCCCCTAAACCCTAAACCTTTAACCCCATAACCTCTAACCCATTAACCCCTTAACCCCTAACCCCTAACCCTTAAAATCCTTAACTGCTAAATCCCCTAACCCCCTAAACCTCTAACCCCTAACCCATTTAACCCCCTAAACCTCTAACCCTTAACCCCTAACCCCTTAAACCATAATTCCCAACCCCTAACCCATTTAAACCCCTAAACTCCTAACCCATTTACCCCCTGGACCCTAACCCCATTAACCCACAACCCCCCAATCCCTAAACCCTTAACCACTAACTCATTATTACCCTAATGCCAATCCCTAATCCCTTAACCACTAACTCATTATTCTCCTAACCCCTAAATGCACCTAAATCCCCTAACCCCTAAGCCCCCAATCCCTAACCCCTTAACCACTAACTCATTATTCCCCTAACCCCTAAACCCTAAACCTCTAACCCCTAAGTCCCTATTCCCCTAACCCCTAAGCCCCTAATCCTTAATCTCTTAACCACTAACTCATTATTCTCCTAACCCTTATAACAGTCCTTAAAACCCGTTGGGATTATCCATTCCAAACAAGAGCAGATCTAGTTGGGACCTACGATCAGGTTAATTCCCCATTGTTGGCAAGGTGGAATTCTTTCCCTGTCAACAACCCTATAGTCCTTAATCCCTTTAACATAAAACATATATTATTGTTAATTCATATGAACTTTAATCCTAAGCCCTAATTCCTCTAAAACTTATAAGGCCCAATCCTTATAACCCCTGCCACACTTAATACCTAAATATTATAACCCTTATCCTCTAAAATAATTTACCTCTCTAACATCTAATACATATAATCATTGGCACCTGACCATTATACTCCTTAACACATATAAACCATAACCATAATACTATAACCATTATATCTCTTAACATTTTACGATACACTATAATTAGAGTGTATTTTTTCCCTCAAGTAATGAGAATATAGTTTTCCTATGATTCAATACACGATTCATCAATATGAGTAGAATAAATGTGCCATATGAGGAATAGATTGACATGAAGAGGAGCTCATTTTGGTGGACTGTCCATAGAGTTTTGGACAAAGATATGAAGCATCCTATAAATATTTAGTGAATGGACTATTAGTGGATGATTTGTAACCCTAGTTCAGTCATGATAATTGAACATTTGGAGGCGATCATTTAACAACCTGCTCTAAAAGTTCAATTCTCATGAATTTTTTGGTGGTGTCCAAACTCACCTCCAAAATTTCAATTCTTGTGACTTTTCATGGGGGTTGTTTGACAACTCCCCTTAAAATTCATGACACTGTAACTTTTGGAGGTATTTTTGGAAAACCCCCCACAAAAAAAATCATTTGAGTTAAACTTTTAGAGGTGGTTGTTAAATGATAACCTTGAAATGTTCATCTCTCATGAACTAGGGGGGAGGGGGATATTTTGGTGTATTGAATGGGTAAAGGGGAAATAAGGGTAATGTGGATGGGTAGAAGTGAGAGGTTTGAGCATGGCTTAGTGAGATGCATATTCATAGCATTAGAGAATGAGAAGGGGCCTTAGGACCTCACTGCATAATGACCAGGGGGCCTAAAGGGAAGGAAAAGAGATAAATTGATAGGGGAACCCCCAATAGTTGTGATAAGGGTATTAAGTGACCCATTATCACAACCCATAAAACATTAACCCATAAGTACTAAATTCCTAATACCCTTAACCCCCAAGCCATAATCACTTAATCCCTACACTCATAACTCATAACGCATTAACCCCTTGATCCCTTAAACCCTAAGCAACTAACCCCTTAAATCATAAATTAAAATCCCTAAAACACTTTAAAAGTCATGACAATGTAACTTTTGGAGGTATTTTTGGACAACCCCCCAAAAAAAATTCATTGTAATTAAATTTTTAGAGTCGGGATGGTTGTTAAATGATCCCCTCCAAATGTTCAATTCTCATGTATTTTGGGGGAGGAGGATATTATTGTCTGTTTAACAGGGAAATAGGACATAAGGGTAGAATGTATGGGTAGAAGTGAGAAGTTCGAGCATGTTTTACTGATATATATAATCATAACATTAGAGAATGAAAAGGGGACTTAGGACCTCATGGCATACGGGCTAGGGGGCTAGAGGGAAGGAAATGATAGAAATTGATAAGGGAACCCCCAATAGTTGTGATAAGGGGATTAGGGGTCCCATTATCACACCCAATAATCCCTTAACCCATAACCACTAAATTCCCTATCCCCTTAACCCCAAATCCATAATCCCTTAGCCCCTGCACTCATAACACATTAACCCTTTGATCCCTTAAACCCTAAGCGACTAACCCCTTAACCCATAACCCCTTATAACTTAAAATTCATAAACCCCATAAAACCTAACCCAGTATCCTCTTAAAAATTTACCCTTAACCCTTAACCCTTAACCCTTAAATCCCTTAAAATGTTAATACTTAAATCCCATAACCCTTAATCACTTAACACCTAAGCACTTGGTGCTTAACCCTTAACCCATGAAGCTCTTAACCACTAAGCCATTAACCTCTAAATCCCAAACCCCATAGACCTCAACCCCCTAGCACTCAACCCCCTAACCCCTAAACCCCCTAGACCTAAACCTCCTAATCCTCAACCCCCTAACCCCTAAACCCCCTAACCCCTAACCCTTTACCCTTAATTCATTACTGATCCTAAACCCCTTAACTCATAAAATCCCCAAGCCTTTCTCCCAAACCATAGGTGCTCCAACATTAATATTCTCGATCATATTGGGTTTTTTGCCACTAGCCCTTCCAAATACAGCCTTCAAGCACTACTAGGGTTCAAGGAAAGGAGCCACAAGGTCCCCAAATCTGATCTACATTTTATGGACAATCACATTTCCCCAAAATATCCTCTATGTATTTTATTTCAAAGAGAAACAATATGCTTGTCTAATGTCCACACATGCATCTAATTTCACATGAATAAAGTAACTGTGACCCTTAACCCTCAACCTGTAACCCCTAAACACTTTAACCCCTAACTTCTTAACCCGTTGACACCTAAATCCCATGACCCTTAAGCTCTCAACCCCTAAGCCCTTAGTGCTTAACCCTTAACCCCTGGAGCCCTTAACCACTAATCCAATAAGAACTAACCCTTAAACCTCCTATACCTCAACCCAATAACCTCTAAACCCCCTATGACCTAACCCTTAACCATTGACTCCTAAACCCCTAAACCCCTATAATCCCTAACACCTAAATATGCTAAGCCATAATCCTTAAGCTCATAAGTAAATCATAATCCTAATGCCTAGTCCTTAATCCCCTAAGTATCCATCTGTCAACACATTTAATACAACAAAACATAAATTAAATCTTCACCATGTTAATGACTCTTGATGAGTAGATATTCCATGTGGCACCTTTGACAAGTTGACATTTCTTCAATTATGCCTCCTCAACATCAAATTTTCCATACTAGGAAATATAATATCATCATCAAAAACCTCAATTCAATGAAAATATGAAGTTTACATAACCATAAACCTCATCTAACCTTCAACATGACTCTGTAAGATGCACAACCAAGTCTTTTCATGATAAAAATAGCCAAATGAAAATTGTCTTCCCTACTATTAGGTTATGCTTAGTGTTACAAGCAAAAGACGACATTAATTAATGTCAGGCAAAAGGATTTACAGGGCTGAAAGACATTAGAGAATCTGGAAATTATTTAAAAATCTCTAGGTCTAAGGAAAAATCAAATTTGAGCAAGTCATAAATGCTTTTATGTGCATAATCTTTCGTGAAGAGCGCCTTTGCGCGCCTTATAACCCGAAATGCATGCAATCCTAGGAGTGGCGAAAATCACATTCCAAGACCACAAAAAGCACACTCCAGAATAGTGATTCCTCACTTGAAGCCGCCTAAGGAGAACCACCAAAGCCTCCTTATACATCAAGTGAGCACACAAAGGAATCATCCCCCTCTCTCGGGTCACCATTCAAAATGTACCAAGATAGAGAAGGAGGATTTGAATTCTCCTATATAAGGCCACCATGAGATGAAGAATTTGAGTACACATTGTTATGCTAGCCAGAATTGCCCAAGCAATACCAGAAGTGTTTGATCCGGAGCTGAAGATAGAGGGGACTCCATTTTTGGACATCCAACAAGTTCAGTCCACCACAGTAGAGAAAGGGATACTTTGCAATGAGGCAAGCTTGGAATTAAAAACATCCATGCATCGGGACTTAGAACCCATGTTCTAGGGGCCCTTTGGCAAGAGGGTTAAAGTTTCATCCTCATTTCCTACCAGCACTCAATAAGAGGGGTCGAAGAGCCACTGTCTAGATTATTGCAGTTGTTTGACTCTTTTCAAAGCTTTTTTTTATTTGTTTTAGTTTTAGTTTAGTTTTATTTTATATGTGCATGATATTTCTCTATCTAATACGTTTATGATTCTAGCTTGTTCCACTAACTTGCTTAACTCCTCTTCTTTTTTCTTCCTATGACCAATAACTTAAGTGGGTAAACCACACCCCTTAATTTGGTTTGATTTCTTACATATGTGCACCAAACACACTAAAACAGGATTGGAAACTCCACTAACATTTATTACCAAGTTTATGTGGTTGTGCCTTTTTTTTTGCAGAGACCCCTGTCTGTGTTGTGGAGTGGAGCTGAATTTCCCCCTTTTTCTCTTGCAGTCCCTAGTTCATCCCAAGTGACAGACTGAAGCAAAACAGCTCCAAAAATTACTTTTTTAGGAATTTTTGCACTTTTCCCTCCCACGGACGTGCCTAGGGCACGCGTTCAGAGCTAACCCGTGCGCGAACATCATGCCTATTTTAGCCTTTTGCGCGCAAAAAATAGAAACAGAAATTTCTCCCACATTTCTATATTTTCATGCTTGTAAAGTGCTTGGCAGCCCATAATACATCTATCAGCACTGGTTGAGGTACCTCGCAACTTTCTAAAGCTCACTCTTAGCTGATTTTTGTAGGCTTAGTGTCAGTTTTATTTCAAGTTGATTTTTGCAAATTTCACACATAGTTTAAGTAGGGGGGGCAATAACTTGCATTCCGAAAGAATTTTATGTTTTGAAAATTTAGGTACCAACACACTGAGATAACTAGCCAAAGTAAGTGGCCCATGTCCACGCATTCCTATTTAGTTTCTTTTTTCTAGTGTAAAAGTTATTAGTTTAGTTCAATTTTTTCACTAGGATTTCGGGACTAGGATTGAATTGTCGATAAGAGCAAGTAATCTCTATTGCCTTTGCACCCTTCGGTGATCCTAGGCAAGCATATGAATACTCTCTATTCACAACTCACCATCTCACTTTAGTTGATCACATAGATTAACTAGGAAAAATAGAAAGCGACCCATATCTGCACATGTTTTTCTTTTGAGCAAGGAACAATACAACATAGTTTTATAGGGGATTTTGAAAAGGATCATCGCATATCCACATTTTCAAACTATGTTCTTGTCTAATTTTTTCTCACACACATTCACCCACTAAGCAAAGAAAAGACACCTAAAACTAACTTAACCAAACTCACTAAATTCTCCCCACAGGGGCCACAAACGAATTTATAGTTTAAGTTAGGATCAAGGGGGTAGGCATCCAATAAGCTGCCTTGATCATTCTTCATCTTGAAACATATAAGTTAACTATTTAGGGATCTTCAAATCCACCTATTATCCCACTGAAAAGAAAACCCAAGCACGGCAAAGACCCGTTTCATAGGGGGTTAGGGTTAGGCTTAAGCGCAGTACGGGCAGGTATCAGTCAGGGCTACCTGACTTGGCTGATACTCGGTACTGTTAGCTGACTTACCAAGAATCCCAAGACTCAAACACTCATGTGGGATGGTGGTATTTAGTGGCCAAATCTAGGGCATCCTTTCCCTATAGGTGACAGTGCAGGCAAGCGCCAGACCCTCTACCCTTACCTTGGTGGATTTTCTTTGGCTGACTGGGGGCATCGCCAGCTCTTACGGGATGTTGTGCCAGCACTCACAAGATATCTTCTCAAGACCCAGTTACTGTAGAAATTTGAATAACTGATATATTATTCACCGATATTCTCCTGATCACACACTATTTTAGCTTCATGCATAATACAGAATCTCTTCTACCATTGATTATCACATGCGGAAATAAAATCAATTGCATGCATACATTAAAACCACAAACAATCACACATATGAACACAGTATTTAATGGGAAAGCTTAAAGCTGAAAACCCCAACTATCTGTATATTATATTTCATGGAGATCATGTAACAATCATAGTGCAAAGCTCCTCACAAGCTCTCATGCACACCCTCAATTGCTACACACTATCAAGCTAGATCTAGCAAAACACATGCTCCAATCTTTTGCCACTTGATAGCCAGCCTCTATTGTGTTATCAATGCTATGGGATGGCTTCATTAAATAGATAAACCACCTGGCTTGTACTGCGCAATCCTCATGGGCTTCTCCACCTATCTGTGTGTTGCAAATAGCAACTGTATAGTCACAACTGATAGTTAACCTGCTCTTTCACCTATTTCTGAACTGGTCTCCACTGAAACTATCCATGCACTGAAGTTAACTGATGCATTCTTTAGTTGATTAATGAGTTTATAATTAATGAATTAATTAATAATTAATTCACACCACTCTCACTAATTGTATCAATCATTTAAACTAGATACAAATAGCTCAACTATGTTTAGATTAGTTAAACTGAACACAACTCCATTAACTTCCTCAATCTACTCCACCAAACTCTGTCACATGAGTTCTAACTGAAGTATCCATGCAATAGCTCCACTTAACCCTTAGGAATAGCATAATTCCTTCTGTCAGATCCTGTGCCACATCTGTGCACTTAACTGAAGTGCTCCAAGAGAATAAGATAATGTTTAGAGTCCAAATATTATTAAGAGCTAATAATATTCGACATATCTATTTTTAGACTGGCAATCTAAAAATAGATTCCGCCCAATATGTCTAAAAATATAATTCCATCTATTCTTTCCAAATTGACCAACCATCCACAAATAGCATCCTGCAACTCATAGAACATGATCCATATGTCTAAAAATAGACATAGTCTAAAAATAGACTTTGCGCCAAAAATAGCCTGCGGGCCCACTTAGTGAAGGCGACTTCTTTCCACTAAGCTCATCATCTTGTTGCAATCTCAACACTCCCTCTCAACAAGATAAGGATTATCTGCCACCCCTATCCTGCCTCTGTGGTATTCGAATTTGCTCCTGGTGAACGCCTTCATCAAGATATTAGCATCCTGATCCTCCGTGGGAATGTATGAAAGTAACATGATCTTCCGCTGCACACAATCTCTGATATGATGATATCGGATGTCAATGTGTTTAGATCTATCATGAAATACTGGATTAACCGAGAGTTTGATGCAACTTTGATTATCACAATAAATCACAGTAGGCTCTAAGTGTGAACCGAACAACCCAACCAGGATCTTCCTCATCCATATAGCCTCGCATGCAGCCAAACTCGCTGCCATATACTCGGCCTCTGCTGAACTGAGTGCCACGAATCTCTACTTCCTGTTGTACCAAGAAACTATTGTCGACCCGATACTGAAAATCCCTCCAGATGTGCTCTTTATGTCCGTTGGGCTCCCTGCCCAATCTACATCCGTGAAGCCACACAGCTTCACCTCATCCGACTGTCTGTACCATAATCCATATCCCGATGTGCCTCTGAGATATCTCAATAAATGCTTCCCCACCTTCCAAAATATCTTGGTTGGCTTAACCATAGCTTGTGAAATTTGGTTAACAGCATAGCATATGTCGGGTCGTGTATTGACCAGATACATAAGCGACCCCACCAACTGTTGATAAACAGTGGCATCCACTACCTCCGCTGAAGTAGCATCCTCCTTCACTCGACCACCAAGAAGGGTATCAACGAGCTTGCGGCCATGCATGTTGAACTTCTCGATATCTCTAGGAAAACAGGTCCATAACTGTGACTGCCAAATTTCCAATCAGAAATAATGAAGGAGGCCCAAGTCCTTCATCTCAAACTCCTTTGCAAAAATCGACCTTGCATGAGTGTATCAACAGTTCATCACCTGTCAAAATCAAATCATCTACATAAAGTACAATTATCAACAACTTACCCTCCACCAAAATCTGGTATAGGTTAGGATCCGCCTCACTCTTGGAAAATCCAAGTCCGGTGAAGTAACTGTCTATCCATGTGTACCAAGCACAAGGTGCTTGTTTCAACCCATACAGCGCTCTCTTGAGCCTGCACACATGCGACTCGCTGCTGAAGATCTTGAAACATTCAGGCTGCTCTATGTACACCTCCTCCTCAATGACTCCGTTGAGGAACGTAGTCTTCAAATCCATTTGATGAATGTGCCATCCCATCTGCGCTGAGAGAGAAAGAATCATCTGTATGGAAGAATACCTTGTGACAGGTGCAAAGGTCTCCTCATAATCGATCCCCTCAATCTGTGAAAAGCCTTGGGCAACAAATCTTTCCTTATACTTCTCCACACTCCCGTCAGTTGTCTGCTTCACTTTGTAGATACATCTCGAACCCACCACTGATTTCCCCTCTGGCCTCGGGACAATATCCCATGCGCTATTTCTGACAATCGAATCATACTCTTCCACCATGGCATCTACCCATGCGGGGTCCTCCACAGCTTCCTCGAAAGAAGATGGCTCTATCACGATACACTTGATCATAAGAGCCATGTATCCAGTATATCGGTCAGGTGACTGTCTCTGTCTGCGCTGTGATGTAGGTGCTCCTACAACCTTCTCTGCATCTTGATCCAGTTGCTCAGTTTCTGTAGTGCGCTTCTGCCCTCTAATTGTTGGCGCTGCCTAAGTGGTCTCTTCCACTCCATGAACCTCATCTTGTGGCTGATCCACATCCTTAGACTCATCCTTAGGAACTAATAGCTCCTCATCTGCATGCAAGTGTGGCTCCCTCTCAAGCAAACACTTCATGGCTTTCTCCTCATGAAATTTGATATCCCATCGTACAACAGTCTTGCGACTGTCTAGAAAATACACACGATAGTTGTGGGGCGTATCATTGTACCCCACAAATATCCCAACCTCCGCAGTCAGCTCCAGCTTCTTCCTGGTAGCCTTCGTCACATGAATGTAAACAAGTGAACCAAAAATCCTCAAATGGGAAATATCAGGCCTCTTACCAGAAAACGCCTCCTCGGGTGTACTCATGCCAAGTATCCTGTGAGGACAACGGTTCTGCACATATACTGCAGTATTTCATGCCTCAGCCCACAAGTGTGTGGGTAGGCCCTGATCATGCAACATCGCCAGTGCAGCACCCACGATCGTTCTGTTCTTCCGCTCAGCAACCCCGTTCTACTGTGGGTTATGAGGTGCTATGAGCTCTCTTTGAATTCCTTCTATGCTACAAAAGTCCTTGAATTCGCCAGAGATGAATTCACCACCATTGTCGCTCCTTAGAGCCTTCACCTGCTTCCCCGATTCTTTCTCAACTAGTGCCTTGAACTCACAGAACTTTGAGTATGTCTCGCTCTTCTTCTGCATGAATAAGATCCATCACTTATGAGAAAAATCATCAACAAATATCACATAATACCTGTTCTTTGCTGTCGAAGCTACTGAGAAAGGTCCACACACGTCTATGTGAATTCTCTCAAGGATCGTCGTGGCGCGACTATCCTTCTCGTAAAAGGTGGCTTTCACAAATTTTTCCAAGGTAAATCCCTTGCACTGATCTGACTGTGCAAGAGTGCCTTTAGGAAGCCTAGTATAAATATGTTGCAGTATCTTCAAAGCTCCATGGTGAGGGTGGCCCAATCTCCGATGCCACAACTCGCCATCATCCCGGCTCACCACTCCTTATGCCTTGCCTACCATTGTTTCGCAGCCATCTACCTACAATTGATAAAGGTTCTTAACTTGAACCCCTATCCTCCGAGTCTCACCAGTTGCCTTACTACACAGGAAAGCCTTTCCCTTGCTAAAGAAAACATCATATCCCTTGTCTTCTAACATCGCCACAGAGACAAGATTCTTCTTCAATCCTGGAACATGCATCACTTCCTTCAATACAAAGGGTTTACCAGACTCCCTCTCAAAGGAAATGGTACCGATATTGGTCGCATTGTATCTACCATCATCGCCCATCTCGATGTGCACTCCAAGATCTTTCTCATCCAAATCAGTAAACAAATCTCGATCTCCTGTCATGTGAAAAGACGCACCACTGTCAAGAAACCACACTAAACCCATCACAATTGAGACCAAGCATGTGATCAGCAAAAAATACAGCTCAAACTGCAAGGCTAAGGCCTCTCCAGCTATAGTCCCAACAGCCTACTTATTTTTCTTCTTCTGTGGACAATTAGTGGCGTAATGTCCGTGTTGGTGACAGTGAAAGCACTTCACCTTGGACATGTCCTGCTTCTTGCCTTTCGCACCGGATTGAGAAGATTTCTTGCTCTTCCCCTTCTTTGCTTTGGTAGCCAAAGCGCAATTCTCTTCATTAGATTTCTGAAAACCCCAACTATCTGTATATTATATGTCATGTATATCATGTAACAATCATAGTACAAAACTCCTCACAAGCTCTCAGCACACCCTCAATTGCTACACACTATCAAGCTAGATCTAGAAAAACACATGCTCCAATCTTTTGCCACTTGATAGCCAGCCTCTATTGCATTATCAATGCTATGGGATGTCTTCATTAAATAGATAAACCACCTGGCTTGTACTGAGAAATCCTCATGGGCTTCTCCACCTATCTGTGTGTTGCAAATAGCAACAGTATAGTCACAACTGATAGCTAACTTGCTCTTTCACCTATTTCTGCACTGGTCTCCACTGAAACTGTCCATGCACTGAAGTTAACTGATGTATTCTTTAGTTGATTAATGAGTTTATAATTAGTGAATTAATTAATAATTAATTCACACTACTCTCACTAATTGTATCAATCAGTTAAACTAGATACAAATAGCTCAACTATGTTTAGATTAGTTAAACTGAACACAACTCCATTAACTTCCTCAATCAACTCCACCAAACTCTCTCACATGAGTTCTAATTGAAGTATCCATGCAATAGCTCCACTTAACCCTCAGGAATAGCGTAATTCCTTCTGTCAGCTCCTGTGCCACATTTGTGCACTTAGCTGAAGTGCTCCAAGAGAATAAGATAATGTTTATAGTCCAAATATTATTAAGAGCTAATAATATTCGACATATCTATTTTTAGACTGGCAATCTAAAAATAGATTCTGCCCAATATGTCTAAAAATATAAGTCCATCTATTTTTTCTGACTTGACCAACCATCCACAAATAGCATCCTGCAACGCATAGAACATGATCCATATGTCTAAAAATAGACTTTGCGCCAAAAATAGCCTGCGGGCCCACTTAGTGAAGGCGACTCCTTTCCACTAAGCTCATCATCTTGTTGCAATCTCAACAGTTACATTTGAGCATGTGAGGACGAATAGGTCTTCTCGGGTTTTGAGTATCATACACAAACAAACAAAAACCACTTTTTTGATTGCTTGATTGCATAGAATTAATTTAAAGGGAAAATTTATTTTGTTTTTGCTTTGTTTTATGTATGTGACTAGAATTTTGATTTGATCATGGACTCTATCCTCTAAACTTTTTCCAAACCAAACCTAGTCGACAGCAGAACGGACCCAATAGGACCTCATCGATCTAGGCATATTTTAGACCTCCCCCCATTACCGGGAGGGGTTCCAGGTCTTTCGTCATTTAGGCGTCAAAGGCGAAACGCTGCCACCATTATTGGTTCGTCCTTTATTGTGGCATCCTTAGTTGGGAACCCTGGTCAGTCTCCCAACACCACTCCTCCCATGACCCCTAGGGAGCAGAAGACATTTGGAAATTTAGTCGAATACACAGCAGGGTACGTCACAAACCAACCCTCTTCCTAACCATAACTTTGTGCTTTCGCACATTGCAATGGCGTCAACCTCCTAGTCACCTTTCTTAGCTTCGTTGAATCTACCCAATTTAACCAAACTAACGAATGACCCCATCGCACACAACCCTACATGGCCTCCCATGCCCATGAAGCTCCCTTTGGATATTCCAAATTTTGAAGGAAATCAAGCGGAAGACCTAGGTAATCATGTCATGACCTTCCACCTGTGGTTCTCATCAAACAATATCATTGACAACACTATTCAATTGGTCTATTTCAATTCACTCTAATAGGAGTAGCTACAAAATGGTACATGGAGCAACCCTCTGCTTCACATGGAACCTTTACCACCCTCGCCACCGCGTTCCAAACATATTTTCAGTTACCCATTCTGTTGATAATGCAGCAAGATGATGGAGCTTGGTGAAATGAAGTCGCCTTCACCAAGTGGGCCTGCAGGCGAATTCTAGCGCAAAGTTTATTTTTAGACTATGTCTATTTTTAGACATATGGAGCATGGTTCGGGGATTCCAGTTTGAGATTATTGGAGCATTGGTCATGTTGGTAAAAATAGATGAGACTCTATTTTTTAGGTCGAAGAGGTCGAAGGCTATTTTTAGACTGCCTCTCCTAAAAATAGGGAAGTCAAATATTATTTACCCTTAATAATATTTGGACTCTAAACAACAGTTTACACTCTTGGAGCACTTCGGTTTGAGCTACGGATGTGGCACATGCAACTGCCAGAAGGAAATACGCTTTTCTTATGGGGTATTGAGCTCATGCATGGTTGACTTCAGTTAGGACTTCAGTGGCAGAAGTTTGGTGGAGTTAATGAGACAGATAGTGGAGTTGTGTTCTGTTTATTTTAGTTGAACTACTTGAGATTAGTTTAACTAGCTAATCAATTAGTTATGAGTGGAGTGAATTAAATATTATTTAATTCATTAATTAGTAACTCATTATTCAACTCAAGAACACATCAGTTCACTACAGTGCATGATCAGTTCAGTGGAGACCAGTGAAAGAGGTAGATTGAAGGGTGGAGTTAGCTATCAGTGGCGACATCAGTTGTGCATGAGATTTGCACCACACTTGGAGGATTTTTCCATGAAAATTGCACAGTCAAGCCAAGGAGATTCGAACCTTTGATCTCTATATATACAGGCCTGGATTGCGCAATAGAGGCAAGGCAATTGGCGGTGATTTTTGAACCAGTAACCTGTTCAAAACTGAGCTAGATTGTGTGTAACTTCATGAGATAGTACTGAGTACTTGTGAGGAGTATTGTACTGAGTTTGTTACTTGATTTCTCCATTATAATATACACAATAGCTGCGGGGTTTTCAGCTATAAGCTTTCCCCATACATACTGTGTTAATGTGTATGATGATTTGATGTGTTATCGCTTGATTTTATTTCCGCATGTTTGATGATCTGAGTGGAAGAGATTATGTGTTGCATATAAATTCGAATTGTATGTGATCAAGATAGTCTCGGTGGATAATTAATTATTATTCAGCAAATTTCTACATGGTATCGGAGCTATTGAAGCAGAGATTGATCATCATAGTGATTACAAACTTATTTCGGTAGACAGAGTCTGCATGCGGGCCAGGTAGCCTCTGGATTCATCTTTCTTCGGAAAGTGAAAGGTCTGGTAAATGCCCCTTGCAGTCGATCTCTGTGCTAGAAATAATTTTTTCTCATGATCTAGAGCGGTTGAGCTTTGAGGTGGAATTCGAAGTTTTGCAGCAGTTTTGTTTTCTTGGTGCCGGTGTTGAAAATGTCTTTCAACGGTTTGTGACTTGAATATGCTCTTGAAGGCAGTTCGAATTATGTTGCATGGAAGGATCGCATGGAGGCAGTATTAGAAGATAATGGTCTAAAGGAGTTCATAGATACGGATGTCCAAAAGCCCACTGATCCTGCTGAAGTCGAAGCATGGCAAAAGAAGATGGCGAAGTGTCGAAGGATCTTGTTGGAGGGCGTCAAGGATCATATTGTATCCAAACTGCATGGAAAGGCTTCTCCATATTTAATGTGGAAAGCTTTGATGGATCTATTCCAGAGTAAGAGCGACCAAAGGAAGATGGCACTCAAAGATAAGCTTAGGAACATCAAGATGGAGAAAGGCGACAGTGTCGCCAAATACCTCACGAAGTTCACTCAATGCAGAGATGAGCTGGGAAGTGTGGGGGTGACTGTCGAAGACAAGGACATGGTCGACCTGGCTCTCCTTGGTCTTCCGAAGGCTTGGAAACTCATCCATCAAGATAGTTTCAATAGTCGGGAGAAGGCGCCGGGATATGGGAGCGCCTTTGAGTGGATCTCATGCGAGAGGAGATAAGGAGGACTACTCGAGATGGATCTTCATCAAAGGGAGCTGATGAAGAAAACTGCGCTTTGGTGTCCAAAGAAAAGAAGGGGAAGGGAAAGAAAACTTCTCAGTCTGGTGCAAAGGGCAAGAAGCAGGATATGGCGAAATTGAAGTGTTTTCACTGCCATGATCACGGACATTATTCTACCAATTGTCCAAAGAAGAAGAAGAACAAGCAAGCGGGAAGATCTGCAGATGGAGAAGCTTTGGCTTCACAGTTCGAGCTTGACTTTTCACTGATCGCATGCTTGGTTTCAAATGTGCTGGGATCGGTATGGTTCTTGGACAACGATGCGTCATTTCATATGACGGGAGATCGGGAGTTGTTCTCAGATCTGGAGGACAAAGATTTGGGTGTGCACATCGAGATGGGCGATGATGGTAGATACAGTGCGACTGGTATCGGTACCATATCCTTTCAGAGGGAGTCTGGTAAACCCTTTGTCTTGAAGGATGTCATGCATGTACCTGGATTGAAAAAAAACCTGATTTCTGTGGCGATGTTGGAGGATAAAGGGTATGATGTGGTCTTCAGCGAAGGAAAAGCCTTCCTGCGCAGTAAGACTACTGGAGAGACCCGGAAGATAGGGGTTCGAACCAAGAACCTTTATCAGTTGCAGGTAGATGGCTGCGCAGCTATGGCATGCAAGGCGGGAGAAGTGGTGAGCCGGGATGATGAGGGCGAACTGTGGCACGGGAGATTGGGCCACCTTCACCATGGAGCTTTGAAGATTCTGCAGCAGATTTCTACTGGGCTTCCTAGGGGCACTCTTGCGCAGTCAGATCAGTGCAAGGGGTGTACTTTAGGGAAGTATGTGAAAGCCACCTTTCACGAGAAGGATAGTCGCGCCACGACGATCCTTGAGAGAGTTCACACAGACGTGTGTGGTCCTTTCTCAGTTGCTTCGACAACAAAACACAAGTATTATGTGATCTTTGTTGATGATTTCTCTCGAAAGTGCTGGATCTTCTTCATGCAGAAGAAGAGCGATACATTCGCGAAGTTCTGTGAGTTTAAAGCGCTGGTCGAGAAGGAGTCGGGGAAGAAGGTGATTGCTCTAAGGAGTGATAACGGTGGTGAATTCATCTCGGCTGAATTCAAGGAGTTCTGCAGCGCAGAAAGGATTCGGAGAGAGCTCATCGCACCCCATAACCCACAGCAGAACGGGGTGGCTGAGCGGAAGAACAGAACGATCGTGGGTGCTGCACGGGCGATGTTGCATGATCGGGGCCTACCCCTTCACTTGTGGGCTGAGGCATGCAATACAGCAGTGTATGTGCAGAACCGTTGTCCTCACAAGGTTCTTGGCATGAGTACACCGGAGGAGGCTTATTCTGGCAAGAGGCTTGATATTTCCCATTTGCGGATTTTTGGTTCTCCTGTCTACATGCATGTGACGAAGGATGCGAGAAGGAAGCTGGATCCGACCGCAGAGGTTGGAATATTTGTGGGGTACACTGATACACCTCACAACTACGAGGTGTATTTGTCAGACAGTCGAAAGACTGTTGTGCGACGGGATATAAAATTTCAGGAGGAGAAAGCCATGCAGTGTTCGCTTGAGAGGGAGCTACACTTGCATGCAGATGAGGAGCTGTTAGTTCCTAAGGAGGAGCTTCCGGATGTGGATCAGCCACAAGAGGAGGTTCAGGAGGTGGAAGAAACCACCCAGGCAGCGCCAACCATCGGAGGGCGCATGCGCACTACAGAAGCTGAGCGACTGGCTCGGGATGCAGAGAAGGTTGTAGGACCACCTACAGCACAGCGCAGACAGAGACAGTCACCGGATCGGTACACTGGATACATGGCTCTTATGAGTCAATGTGTTGTGACAGAGCGATCCTCTTTTGAGGAAGATGTGGAGGAACCCGCATGGGTTGATGCCATGATCGAAGAATATGATTCGATCATCAGGAACAGTGCATGGGAGATTGTCCCAAGACCGGTTGGGAAATCAGTTGTAGGTTCGCGATGGATCTACAAGGTGAAGCAGGCGGGTGACGGGAGTGTGGAGAAGTACAAGGCGAGATTTGTCGCCCGTGGCTTCTCACAGATCGAGGGGATTGACTATGAGGAGACTTTTGCACCTGTCGCAAGGTACTCTTCCATACGGACGATCCTTGCTCTCTCAGCGCAGATGGGGTGGCACATTCATCGGATGGATGTGAAGACTGCGTTCCTCAATGGAGTTATTGAGGAAGAGGTGTACATAGAGCAGCCTGAAGGTTTTGAGATCTTCAGCAGTGAGTCGCATGTGTGCCGACTTAAGAGAGCACTGTACGGGCTGAAGCAAGCACCTCGTGCTTGAGCACACTCGGACAGGCAAATAACCTACCGGGCTTGGATTGCTCCAAGAGTAGGATCCAACCTGTGCAGTTGTGGTGTTGTTGATCATCGTCTTGTATGTGAATGATGCGATTTTGTTGGCGATGAGCAGTTGATACTTTCATGCAAGGAGGATCTTGCACGAGAGTTTGAGATGAAGGACTTGGGCATCCTTCATTGTTTCCTGGGATTGGAGATTTGGCAGCGCAGCGGAGGACTGTTTGTTTCTCAGGGCAAGTATGCCCGGGAGATTCTAGAGAGGTTCAACATGCAAGGCTGCAAGCCTGTTGACACTCCTCTTCCTGGTGGTTGGAGGAAGGAGGATGCTACTTCAGCAGAGGTAGTGGATGCCATTGTCTATCGACAGTTGGTGGGGTCGCTTATGTATCTGGTCAATACACGACCCGATATATGCTATGCAGTTAACCAGCTTTCGCAAGCTATGGTTAAGCCTACCAAACTCTTTTGGAAGGCAGGCAAGCATGTATTGCGCTATATAAGAGGCACATCGGGATATGGTTCATGGTACAGACAGGAGGATCAGTTGAGGCAGCATGGCTTCACAGATTGGTATCATCATATCAGAGATTGTGTTCAACGGAGAATCATGATGCTTTCATATGTTCCCACGGAGGATCAGGATGCCGACATCCTGACGAAGGCGCTCACCAGGAGCAAGTTCGAATTCCACAGAGGCAGGATAGGGATTGAAGATAATCCATATCTTGCTGAGAGGGAGTGTTGAGAATGCAGCAAGATGATGGAGCTTGGTGAAATGAAGTCGCCTTCACTGAGTGGGCCCGCAGGCAAATTCTGGCGCAAAGTCTATTTTTAGACATATGGAGCATGGTTCGGGGATTCCAGTTTGAGATTCTTGGAGCATTGGTCATGTTGGTAAAAATAGATGAGACTCTATTTTTAGGTCGAAGAGGTCGAAGGCTATTTTTAGACTGCCTCTCCTAAAAATAGGGAAGTCAAATATTATTTACCCTTAATAATATTTGGACTCTAAACAACAGTTTACTCTCTTGGAGCACTTCAGTTTGAGTTACGGATGTGGCACATGCAACTTCCAGAAGGAAATATGCTTTTCTTATGGGGTATTGAGCTCATGCATGGTTGACTTCAGTTAGGACTTCAGTGGCAGAAGTTTGGTGGAGTTAATGAGACAGCTAGTGGAGTTGTGTTCTGTTTATTTTAGTTGAACTAGTTGAGATTAGTTTAACTAGCTAATCAATTAGTTATGAGTGGAGTGAATTAAATATTATTTAATTCATTAATTAGTAACTCATTATTGAACTCAAGAACACATCAGTTCACTACAGTGCATGATCAGTTCAGTGGAGACCAGTGAAAGAGGTAGATGAAAGGGTGGAGTTAGCTATCAGTGGCGACATCAGTTGTGCATGAGATTTGCACCACACTTGGAGGATTTGTCCATGAAAATTGCGTAGTCAAGCCAAGGAGATTCAAACCTTGGATCTCTATATAGGCAGGCCTAGATTGCGCAATAGAGGCAAGGCAATTGGCGGTGAGTTTTGAACCAGTAACCTGTTCAAAACTGAGCTAGATTGTGGGTAACTGTATGAGAAAGTACTGAGTACTTGTGAGGAGTATTGTATTGAGTTTGTTACATGATTTCTCCATTATAATATACACAATAGCTGCGGGGTTTTCAGCTATAAGCTTTCCCCATACATACTGTGTTAATGTATATGATGATTTGATGTGTTATCGCTTGATTTTATTTCCGCATGTGTGATGATCTGAGTTGAGTGGAAGAGATTATGTGTTGCATATAAATTCGAATTGTATGTGATCAGGATAGTCTCGGTGGATAATTAATTATTATTCAGCAAATTTCTACACATTCACCATGATTCCAGAATGTAATTACTGACACATTTTAGACAAACCCCGCCGTACATATCTCGGACCATCTCTACGAATGGAGGCAGCATCGTAGTTTATGTAAAGCAAAACTCGATGACCGGGTTCTTTTAGATTTGTTCCTGAAAACTCTTACGGTAGAGATTTCAAAGGATGTGGCGCAACAAAGGCCCACATCTGAAGAGGACACCATCAGCAAAGCCCAGCAGCTTGAGATGATTTATACCTAGTCAGGATATATTTACAATATTTTGCCAAACGACTGGCGCTTGCAAACTTATCAAGAATTTCCAAGCACGTCGAACTCTGCAGACGGACTAATTAGGTAATTGACCCAAGGTTACCTATGTAGCAGCAGTCAAAACCTTGGTTACATGTACAATTCTACCCAGAAAGTAACTCAACCCAGTTTTTAAATTCATCATATGCCTCAAAAAAATTTGACCAATAGGGCGCAAGCGTATCACCACGAAGGACCCTATCCGCCGGCTCAGGGGACCCAATATGCAAATAGACACGCAGACGGAAGAGGTCCCCCCAAGCCACCATACACCAACCAGGGATAGGGGAACCTAGTTGCCTCATCCTCTTTAGTTATCACGTGTGTCGATTACTACAGACGGTTTGATCAAGTCTTTGACCCAAGGTCACCTAGGCAGCAGTAATCTGTATTTGGGGAGTTACCAGGCACATAATCTACTACAGATGGTTGATATGGGTATTTGACCCAATATCACCTAGGCAGCAGTAGCACCCATGATACTCAGAGAGTTACCAGGTAGGTAGATTCTACAAACGGCTTCATCAGTTATTTGACCCAAGATCACCTAGGCAATAGTAACACCCATGATACTCAGAGAGTTACCAGATAAGTAGATTCTGCAGACGGCTTGATCAGGTCTTTGACCCAAGATCACCTACGCAGTAGTAACACCCATGATACTCAGGCAGTTACCAGGTAGGTAGATTATGAGGACAGCTTGATCAGGTCTTCAACCCTAAATCTCTTAGGTAGCAGTAACAACTAGGTAGGTAGATTCTACATACATCTTGATCAGGTCTTTGACCCTAGATCTCCTAGGCAGTAGTAACACCCAGGTAGGTAGATTCTGTAGATATATTGATCAATTCTTTGACCCAAGATCACCTAGGTAGCAGTAGTACCATGCACATCAATCCTACAGATGGTTGGATTGGGTCTTTTTCCCGATATCACCTAGGCAGCAATAGTACCATGCACGTTGATTCTGTAGATGGTTCGATCAAGTCTTTGGCCCAAGGAAACCTAGGAAATAGTAATAAATACCTTAGATACTCATACGATTCTACTCAGAACATATCACAACCTAGCTATCATGAAATTCACCCTGGTACTCACCCAAGGACAAGGGAACTGAGATCCCGTATTCCCCGCACAGAATGGACCACTAGCACAATGTAATGTGCCAGTCAATCTAGTGCAACTCTTCCTAGGCTCGTCATCAACCATACAACCAGGATAATTATGAAAATCCTCCAAATGCTGCAAAAAAAATCCGAGGGACAAACTGAAGGGGAGATACTGGACAGGGGGCAGTAACTAGCAACACCCCCCGTGATCTCAGTCTAGGGGCAACCCCAACCAAAATCAAAACTAGGTGCCAAGTAACAAATCCCAAGGTAAAATTTGATATTAGAGTATCTAATCACTAGACCGAAATTAGCATTGTGATCAACACTCCATAACGCCCAGAGGCAACGCCACACAATCGTACTCCCAAAAAAAAAAAAAAACAGTGTCGGCAGGTATGCCCTCTCTCATCTTCTTTTTTAAAGCTCATGAATTTCAATAATATTTGATAAATAAGATGATTTCACTTGACGTAGTTGTGTTTTTAGGAAAATCTCACAAACCATTCATAAATCCATCTACTAAAAGTTCCATAGTAGGTATCATTCTACCCCCAGCATGATAGAGTCCCAATAAACTTTGCATATCCTGACATCATTTCTCCATCAAAAATCAACCATAGGTTCCACATATCCAACCGTGTTTATCATCTCCCCACCCTACACGTTATAAACATATAGAGCCTCCCCTCCATGTTTCTCGTCACCCAGAGTAGACCATATATCACAGCAAAAGTACACCCATGCCTTCATAAGCGTCTCTTTTAGCAATGCTTACACAGGAAGGTCCCAACCAGCACCTATGCATACAATGTGAAACTATATGCCATACCAAGTTTACGCATATGGGTACCACATTCCACCTACTGTCAAAGAAAAAATGCTCGGAGGGCATCAACAATCGTCGTCAGCAACCACCAGATCACTACCATATCAGTGACACAGACAGAACATGTATCTTTCAAATAGATTTTTTTAACTAGTCGCAGCATCACGAGCATGGTAGATGCCTGCCTCGTAGAAAATTTGTATACATATTGTATTATATTTTCTTACATGGGTCCCATAGGACATGGTAATTCTTCGAACCGGTGCAGGGTGTTTCCAATTCTGAGCTTCACGCAGGTCTCTCTCTCTACACACAATATATAGAAAAGAAACTATAATTTATTTCGGCTATACAATTCTTCCTAGACCTCACACATTAGGGGGAAACTGTTAACACTAGAAAATCGTACAAGTAGAAGATGACATTAATTAATTTCAGGCAGAAGGATTTACAGGGCTGAAAGAAATTAGAGAATCTATAAGGTATTTAAAAATCTCTAAGGTCTGAGGAAAAATCAAATCTGGGAAAGTCATAAATGCTTTTGCACGCATAATCCTTCATGAAGAGCACCTTTGCATGCCTTATGACCCAAAATGTGCACAATCCTGGGAGTGGTGAAAGTCACTTTCTAGGACCACAAAAAGCACACTTCAGGACAGTGATTCCTCACTTGAAGCTACCTAAGGACAACCACCAAAGCCTCCTTAGACATCAAGTGAGCACACAACGGAATATTTGTGGCACGCAAAGGAATCATCCCCCTCTCTTGGGTTACCATCCATAATGTACCAAGAGAGAGAAGGAGGATTTGAATTCTCCTATATAAGACCACCATGAGATGAATAATTTGAGAACACATTGTTATGTTGGCCAGAATTTCCCAAGTAATACCAACAGTGTGTGATCCGGAGCTGAAGATAGATGGGACTCAATTGTTGGCCATCCAACAAGTTCAGTCCACCATAATAGAGAGAGGGAGACTTTGCACCGAGGCAATCTTGGAAGTAAAAAAATCATTGCATCAGGAATTAGAACCCATGTTCTAGTGGCCCTTTGGCAAGAGGGTTAAAGTTTCATCCTCATTTCCTACCAGCACTCAATAAGAGGGGCCGAAGATCCACCGTTCAGATTATTGTAGCTCTTTGACTCTATTCAGAGCTTTTGTTTATTTTTTTTTAGTTTTAGTTTATATATGCATGTTATTTCTCTATCTAGTATGTTTATGATTCAAGCTTGTTCCACTAACTTGCTTGACTCCACTTCTTTTTTATGCCTGTGACCAATAACTTAAGTGGGTAAACCACACCCCTTAAGTTGGTGTGATTTTATATATACAAATAAAAGTTCCATGCATATAATTGTAACTAGAATAAATAAAACATCATCTCAACCATAAGTCAAAATTGGTAACCTCACGTAGAAACTTAGCATAGTTGCTAAGAAGAAGTGGGTTGGCAGGATTTTATTCCAATATAGTTTGATAATACATATTTCTACTTTCCTTGGAATTATGATCATCGTCTGCTTCAAAATATCCCCCTATTCTTTGAATTCCAGAGCCTCTACTCATATACTTGCTACCAGAAACATGGGAAAATGCGCAACCCCTGGAAGTGCATAACAATGGCACTCCATTTGGGCCATCCATAAGGTGTGGATGGGAATGGGGATTAGAATTGGCATATCTTGAAATGTGATATAAATATCTGTCCAAATTCCAAATGGGTGGATCGTGTTCTCTTTGATCGCTTCGCTTGATGGACTCTAAATGGGAAATATTCAAACCCATGAACAACGAGTTTGGATAACTTCTGAGGAGTGGCATTTTGGGTGCAGGAGGGAATCATTGCCTCAAATTATTCCAAAAACAATTGATGCGAGGTAAGTAGCTTGATGGACAAATAAATTCGATTTGTGCTCAATACATATGCAATACTTGTTAGACATCACCTTCCTTGAAATTTACGTTTCCCCATAAGCTTTTATAAGGTCATTTCCAGGATGTTGCAATGATATGAGGAAGCAATGATGGATGCAAAAGGAAACATAAATGATTCCAACCCAGTCTTTCACGATCGATTCCTTCATGTGATGTGTCATCTATGACCAGATTCTATGGTTGCTCCTTTACGTCACAATGATGGGATTACAAAAATCAATATTTAGAGATATCGCTTCCCATTTCACACAACGTCAAAATGGGAAGATTTAATAGGAAGTAGAAAATCCCTTAAAAAGTGCATTATAGTGTTGTCTTTTGAATGTAGTAATTTTTTTATAAGTCTATTCTATTTTAGTCCATTTTATGGGAATAAACTTCCACGTGATGTGTTTTACCATGCACAGCTATGATCATGTCCTTAATTTCCCAATATTTGAGCTCAGGAACGTTTTTTTGAAAATATAATATTTCATGCGGTATCATCCTTGATAGAGGACAACAAAGAAATAGTGTGTATCATTCTTTTCAAAATTGTAATTAATTTTCTCATCATTATTAGATGTGAATTTAGAATTTTATGTTAGTGATTTATATGTCTCCAAAATGTCCGCTTATTAACATGATCAAGATCAAGAGTGGAAACTAGCTTCTTTTTTAGAATGGATTAGTAGAAGATAGTACAAATTTACATTCCATTCATATTTCATTCTGTTATTGTGCTATGTACTGATCAATTTTTTGGATATAAAGTTGTTTTTCTCAGCTTAATGCCTGGTATTTAACTAGTTTTCAGAGTTCTGTTTATTTATGGGGGTCTTCTATCTAAAACTTTTTATACATTGGTTATGTAAACGAATGAAGTTCAAATATTCATTTTTGAATTCTTGTTAGAAATTTAACGAGTAGAACAGGATATTGGAAAATGCAAAATGTTGCTTTGATGAGACTTAGTCATAATGTTACTTTGGAGAGACTTATTTTAGGAACCATGTATGAACATGTATAATATTTGTATGCCTATATCTATTTGGGTGACTGTCTCAATTGTTCAGTTCCCCACTTTATCATATTTTATTGTAGACATTGTCAACTTTGATTAGCCCCCCAATAAATTTGTAATGTTTTTTATGGGCTTGCTAAGAATTTGTATGGTCTGGAGAAGCTTATTAGCCCTGTAGTTTAGTAGCTCTATATGTCTTTAGTTTTATTTATTGTTTCATTTTTCCAAGAATACAGCTTATGACAGTACATTCTATGGTCCCATCAGCCTAGAAACTTCTCTAGTTACTTAATAGAATAGGATGTTGGGAAATCCGAAAATGTTACTTTGATGGGACTTGGTCATAGTGTTCTTTCGAGACTTATTTTATCAAGCGGATATGAACATGTATAATAATTTTACACTTCTATTTTTTTCTTCGTCTCATCTCTTTGGGTCTCTTGGTATAAATTGTTGAGTCGTCTATTTTATTGGAGACTGTCAAATTTAATTACTCTCCCAACAAGTTTGTACTCTTTATATGATAATGATATCTTTACATGCATACTTGTCTCTTACTTGTTGGCTTTTGTATATGTCATTTCAATTGTTTTTATTGTGCTCATCCCAATTGGTATCACAGGCTTAATATTGTGGCTTCTTATGAGCTTTGTAGCTTTGTCATTCTGGCCACTTTAAGAATTTTCATTCTACTTGGAATCTTTCTTGAAACATTTTTACAATGAATTTTGGGTGATAAATAGGGAAACTATTTTTGCTTGGATTACCAAAACCATTTTTATTTTCATTTCCATACTTTGTATGATTATTTTTTACCATTTGAAGGCCTAGTCATGAGAATCCATTCCATTGTTTTTTATACCTTAACTTTGATGCAAATAATTGTCTAATCCACTAATTTAGTTCTCTATTACACTATAATATAACTAACTGTAGCATCCAACACTTCTGGAACCGCATTTTGTGTTTGTAAAATGTTAACTATTCCTCATGTTCAACTATGAGCAGATTGGCAGTGGCTTCATGGAAACCCTTTAACAAAAACAACAATTTTAGACCATAATGATGGAAAACATGGTGGGCATGTTCCAAACCTTTCAAAAAGGATCCAACATCTGCAGGTTTACGCTAAAGAGGTTTCAAGCCATTTGACATGGGTTGTCCTTCTTGCAACAATATCCACACCTATTTCACTTCCATATTTTCTGCCACTTCTCTTGCATATGCTAATACAAATAATTTCATGAGCCAAGAAAACCTCTTTTATAGTGGGTTCTCGTGCTTGCTAATTTATAGGAACATGCTTCACTGCAATTTTTTTAAGTTTTAAACACTGCTGAGATGCAACAGAAAATTCCACATGGTGAACCTATGTTGTTGGAGAATCATTATTTTTCATCTCAAAACCATCTTCCCAAGGCTTCTCACCTTCAAATAATCCCTCTATTTTCTTCTATTTGTAGCTACTTTAACAATCTTCTCATTTAGCAGTTTTTCAGACAGCTCACTAGAACATCCCACATAAGCAAGGAAGACCTACTCTACATCACAATTCTCAAATATCTATCTTTAGTTTTCTACAGACAAGGATTATCTGAACTCATGTGTCAACTATGGAGCTAAGTGAGTTTGACCCTTTTAAGTAACAAACCTATTTTTATGGCTCCCCTGTTCCTGGTTCTTCTACGTCAATGCTTCTGCTTCCTGATTTTCAGAAAGCACATATTGTTTTGATTCTTGGTCTACCAAGCATGTGTTTATATTATACATTTTCTTAAGGAACTCGAATTCTTTTTGGTATGACATGAACTATCTCAGGCTCTGAGATGACATTTATACAGGGCCTGTCAAGAGGGTGCGACAACTTATTGATGAAGAGCATATGATCCATTGAGGTCTCATGGATATAGAATCAAATAAGGTGTTGCACTTGGCTTGTCACATGGTGCCTCAAGTAGATCGGAGCATCGAGAAAAAATATGAGATTTCCCTAAGGGTCTCCCACATGAAAAAAGATAGGAATATCTAATTTAAATGTTGAAAGAAGGTCAAAACTAAGTTTTATGATCCTTGAATAGGCAATAGAACCTCCTTTTGATCACATAATGAATGGGGTGATGGAGCATGAAATGTCCATAGTCTTAGTCTCTTGTAGATGTGTAATAACATAAGTGGGTGTTACACAAATAACCAGATGACCTAGACATCCAATTGACAAATAGAATTGTGAAATATTAGTCTATGAATACATTATATTTATTGTTGTTACGATTTTTTGGTGTCATCTTACTAGTTATTTGAAAAAAAAAATTATTCTTTGATTTATGATATAATTATTGATATATATATATATATATATATATATATATATACATATATATATATATATATACATACTACGATGCACTATCTCTGAACAATGACTATCAAAGATGCAACTACTTGAAACAAGAAAATGCAAGATATATATATATATATATATATATATATATATATATATGTATGTATGTATGTATGTATGTATGTATGTATGTATGTATGTATGTATGTATGTATGTATGTATAAGTGAATTTTTGGCTCAGAATGTGTGTTATGACAAAATTTCACTTAAACGGCTACTAATCAGACAAATCTATGTAATTGTTTCAAACCATCTTGTGACTGAAGCTTAGCCTCTTCAGTCTGAGAGGGCTCTCTCAAAGGGGTTTATGATATTAGATAATGATGAAACTAGATCGCTAACTCTATTTGAAAATAACTTGATTTTGATGTATGTAGGTTGAAAATAGTACAGGTCTGCAACCATTGGGCTTATGGAGTCAACAAATCAATAGGTTCAGTGGTAAGGTATCTTGACATGGAAGCTGAGACAGGTAAGGATTTTTAACAAAGGAAAATCACTCATAGAACATAAGGAAACATAGTCATTTCATCAATAAAGGAAGTCAGAGCATAAATATATGAATTCTGAGTAATAAAGATGAAATCTACTACAAGTAGTGCACATAAGAATATATATCATAAAGGCATTAAAAACTCCATGAGAATAACAGATCTATCAAGAAAAATTCCTCTGTATTACTGATATCAGTCAAATTACATAAAACTGCAGTAGTGCAAAAAATATCCAACCCCTTACAATTTCGATAATCTTCCCTTTAATAGAGATTCATACATCAGATATGATCTGCCTCTTGGCTAGATTCATTGAACTCTTCCTATGACACCTTGGATAATAGGAAAACATGTGCTTTAATCAGAAAATGACAGCTACACTCTAAAGTAGTCCTTTTCCTAATCGGACTCAAACTCCTATTTATTACATCAAACTACCTTATCTCTTAAAACAGTTACATATCTAACAACTAATGCTTCAAATGTTTGAATGGGATATCTCATAGCTCATCACTACTTGACATCTTAAATATCCTCCTCAACATATGGAAACAAACCCTATTTTTCAAGAAAACAGGACCTTATCTTCAACGAATTCTTCAGCTGATGAGATGTCTCCATTTCATGGTATTCAAGTCATGGATGATTGCTGGCAAGGTCCCTTAACCTGTATAATGTGTCCACCTGTCCAAAAATTCTCTTAAACTACTCATAAAACTTCAAAGACAGCTTGCTACGAAAACAATACAGTTTTGTAGTGTGCTTTCATAGCATCCAAAAATTGACTTTTTCAATCAAAATTTCTGCTTCTTTGTTCTTGCATGGTGTCCATCATGACTTGACACATAATCACTACCATTCTCCCCTCTTGAAAACTACAAAAAGTGGTTTTAAAGGAAAAAATACAACTACAGAAATTTTCGTAGCGTTTTCTTGGCTTCAAGCCTAGGAAACACTATGAAATTGTGGAAAACTGTGTAATTTCTAGATTTTGATCTTGTTTCAAAAAGGTACCTTCCAGTTGTATAAACTTGTTTTTAAACATGCCATTAACCTCTTAAAACACAATCAAACTCAATTTAAGAGCCTTCAGGTGTTTCCTCTTCATTAATGATGAGTTGAGCTATGGGTTCCTCAACTACAATCATCTTTAAACCCTTCTTCTCCAGCTCCTCATGGATCAATTCTAATTGCTCTTGGAGGTCTTTGACTTGGTCCTTCAGTTTTATGTTACTATATTTCAAGTTCAAGTTCATTCTTCTAACATGATTCACCTCCTTCCTCAATGGCATAGTCCATTTGATTAATTGTTGTGTATCATCTAAGGTCTTTGACACACTATCAACCTGCTCTTCCCAAATCTCTTTCATTTTCTCAAACTGCACATTTTGGACATTATGTTTCCTTCCCTCTTTCTTCAAGACTGTTATTTCATGATTTGATAACTTTAACTTCTCCTCAAGAACCTCAAACTCTATTTTTTCAATAATTTTATCCTTTCCTTTATTTTGCTTGATGACTGATTCTTCTTTTTCAGGTGATGGATGTTAGTATGAATCCTTTGTCGATGTGCACGAAAAAATACCACTTTAGCTACGCATAACTAATAGCCCTAACATCAAAAGTGGCTGCTAATATCTTCAGATCTGCAGTTAGTTGATCAAGACAAGAGCTGCAAAAAACCAGATCTATGCATAGAAAGACATTAAGCAGTAAAAAGAAGGGTTTGCTCCATATATCCAATAGACAAGACAAGAACAATTTTTGAAAGAATTTTTGTGTATTAAGGGCACCTGGGAGGAAAACAAGAAGATGTTTCCAATTCTCCTCAATGGGATGGGTTCTTGGAAGTCCTCAGCACTTCAGATCTAGCATTTCTCTCTCCTGTTGGTGTAGAAAACCCAGACAAAGATAGAACTCAAAGGGAGCTCACACAACAAATAATGGAAAATATGACAATGATAATGGCTCAAAGTCAGACCAAAAGTTTAGATCCAGAGTGATCTAATAGGCAACAAAAGGTGAGAAATGGTAGGAAAAACCCTCCTATTTATAACAAAATATTGGGTCATTCTAGATCTTGGTGCATGATTAAAATAATGTTAACCAAGTCTAGATCCACCTTTTATGGAATATTTTATTATATTTGTTGGAGGGAAAAAGTATTTGACTTGGGTCAAATCCCTTTATTTGTTAATAATAAATAAATAAATGATTTATTTATCTTTTAAGGAAGTGGTTGAAGGATAATCAAATAAATAATGATTTATTTAATTATTTGTGGGTGATTTCGTCATATTTAACAAGGAATATTATCTAAATAAGATTTAAATAATTATTCCTAGAAAATAATAAGATAAATAAAGGTTTATCTAATTAATTTCTTTGTTTTGGGTTAAACATGATTAGGAATAATAATTAAATTATGGGTTAATTAATTATTCCATGAGGAAAATCAAACAAATATAGGTTTGTTTAATATTTCCTTTTGGGGTTTCCTGTTTGGACCATAAACAACCTAATAAATGTGGTTTATTAAGTTATTTAACATAGTGAAGGGAATTTTACTTAGGGTAAAATTGGTCTTACATGGTGTACTTGGGTCCATCTAATGATGATAGGTTAGATGACCAAAAAATGGTGTAATAGATTTCCCCCCAGCGTGCGAGTGTCAGGAGCAAATCGTATGACCGAAGTACGTTGTAAGAACTCGATCACTAGACAACAAAAGGGAAGTCATAGAGAGAAAGGTGAGGTAGATAGTGTGCTGAAGGACTAGACGCTGAGGAGACGAGACTCGCAGGTGAAACAAGTCTCTTTTTATGAGAGGGTACCTGTGCTGAAGGCGGCGGGGGAGGCATACCTATGCCCGCCGAGACAAAGTAAAAAATAATAGTGTGTCCAGTAAACAAGGGACCGAACCATAAAGTACAGTTGGCATAATCATGAGCCAGATAAAAATACAATGAGGAATCCCATATACATGTTGTGCCTGGGATAACAGCCAGGACTTGTACAATAATATCTGAGTACATGAGATACAAATACAACCCAAATGCCCCCTATAAATGGGGAAGGGCTCACAAAATCTGACTGATACATGCAAATCAAAGAGGCGCTGCAAGTGGCTAAGGCCAACATCATCAAATATCTGGAGCTGCATCGAAGGCTGCAAGGAGGAGGTCATCCGGGCATGTGGGGGGCTACCTGCAGGGCCACCCCCTCATGAGGGCTGAGACATCTCACAAACACCCGGGAATCATCAAGAGCTGCTGCTGCATCACTAAACCATCAAGTATACGGATCTCGATCATGCTGAAAGGAGCTAGAGTGGAGAAACAATCAAGTCAAAGGGAAATGATAGATCCTTTTGCCTGATCCGAGGCACCGAACAAGAGTGGAAGTTGGAACCAAGGTACACCACCCTCTAGACCTGGCTTCTGGAATGGATGAGCTGATGTCGATAGAAGGAGGTCCGCCATAGGTGAGGCAATAAGAGATCCTCAACTAAGGCATGAGAGAAAATAGTAGAGCGACGGACAGACTAATACCAATGATGATGGTGGAATGGAGGGGACTGAGTAGCGAATGGGTGACTTCCCTTGCTAGAGCATAAAGGGCATGAATGACATGGCAGCGACTGAAACGATATCATTAGGGCTAAGGGAAAGTGGGACTGAAGGTCATAATGTGCGACACAAGAGAGAAACCAAGCAATGAGGGATGGAGGACTATAGCAGGGTACAAAGGGACTCGGGATAGACTCCATGAATGCGATGATGACTCCACTTGGATGCTCTAAACAAGGGCGACTCGATGGTGCTGCCACACAGTAAAGGTCCAATGGGGGACCATGAAAACATGAGTACAAGATGGTAACTCATGACGAAAATCAACACGAACAAAGACAAGTAAGGAGGCAAAGTGGTGCCCCAAGTACAAGTGTTGTAAGTGAAGAAATGTGATTTTAAGGAGAGGTGAAGTGACCCATCTTGGACAAAATGTGTCCTGGTTAAGTATCAAATCACAAAAAACTAATAGATACCCATTTGAGGGCTCGGTGAGAGCTTTCCAATGGTGCAGACGGTTTGTCAAACGGAGCTACGGTATGGTTGCAGGAGGCGAAAGAAGAAACAAGGGTTCTCTTTTAATAAGGCAGTTTTCCCTCCAAATCCACTCATTTGCTAGTGGTGCTGTGGTGAATGTAGAGAGGAGAGAAGGCCCTAAATCTTGCGGCGAGCGTAGCAGACAAACCGAACGTTGGAATCGAGATCCGTCAGTGGCAGGTAAGAGGCCTAACCTTACTCTTTCATTTTGATGGATTGAAAGTTCAGATTAGGGCCCAGAATCTTAGGAACAGCCCCCCTTGCATCTTTTCGGTCGGGTCGCACTTTTTGGGCCAAAATCTGTGACCTGGGATGCAGGTTTTGAGCCAAAAGGTGCGACCTGGAAGATGAGGGGGTTTTAGTGTTGTTTGATGGCTGAGAGTTGGGTTTTTTGTGTTTGGTTACAGTATTCCCTATCTGTAGGCTGACAAAGATGATGTTTTTGTGCATATATGGCAGATATATGGGTGAACTGGAGAGAGAGAGACCTGGGTACATTGCAGGCAGAGATCTAGGCAGATTAGGGTGTCCGTCGTGTGTTGGCCAGGTTTGGGGTTCTGAAGTTTTTGGAGAACCATTGATGAGAGCTGGAGAGCCCTTGTTGGCCCGGATTATCAGTTATTAGGATCCAGAGCATGAGGTCTTTGTAGTGCAGGGGCACAGGATCGAACTGAAAGTCCAGGATGTGTATTTCCTGACAAGTCTCCCGCCACTGGGGATGGTGGGAAACACGCATCCAGTGTTACCGCGGGGGCGGAACATCATGGAGTATGTGGAGAGGCATTGCCGACCAGGTCTCCAAGTCAAAGGGACGCGGATATCGATCGGGGACCTAGAGAGACTGGAGACCCGGGGAGTGGCCGCAGCGGTGCTGTGGATTATGGGCAGTCAGGCATTCCATCACATCACTGGGGGGCAGATGATGATCGTAGAGAGTGTGTTGAGTGGGACCTACTATGGGTGGGCCCAAATGATGTTGGTGTCGTTAAAACGACAGTTGTCGCTTTGCAAGTGGCAAGTGAACCACGATTGCTCGTACGAGACTTTATTGTGCGCCTTCTTCTTTGAGAAGATCCCGACCCTACGACCTCATATACAGCTTCTAGATGGGGGCCCGAGAGAGCCCAGGATGCTCCGGTGGGGGCGGCTACTGTGCAGAGGCGGAGGAGGGGCGGTCGGGCGAGTGTTTCGACCTGAGTTCTTTGCCCATTGGGATCAGGTGTCGTTATACATAGACGACTATCCCTATAGTGGGATGAGTTATTGTGGGGATCCGGACCTACCACTTCCGCCTGGTCGAGTATGGGGACCTGATGGTAAGTGGCAAGTAACTGCTCTTATTTTTGGGCATGTTAAAGTTAGTGAATAGTAGATATGGTACTGATTCATGTACTTTTGGTATGCAGATATAGCTCCGGTAAAACCGGCTGGATATATGGGACGACCGGTAGCATCGGGAGCTGCAGGGTCGAGTGGGTCGAGAGCAGCGCGAATGAGGATGTGGCCGCCCTTCTGGAGGACATCCGCCGTAGATGCGAGAGGTTGCTGACCAGAGTTTCAGAGCGCGGGTGGTAAGATTTAGACGACCAGTACGTGGAGCCATGTATTGGTCTACCCTCGGAGTGGCGAGGTGTCATGCGGCACATGGCGATGGCCGGTCAAGGCATATGTGATCTACGAGTTGGAGGAGCAGAGCCATTGGCTCGGGATCTGCCAGATAGTGAATAGGTGTGGGGCATGTGGTGCCCCCTAGTGTGTATGTAGGGGCAGGTGGTGCCCCCAGTTTTGAGTTTTTGTAACATGCGATGGGCATGTCATATGTATCAGAGTAGATGGACTCTAAACACATGTTTTATGACACATATTATGGATATGCATCTTTGTTAATGATTATGAATGTTATTGTCTTGTATGAAATGTGTGTGACAAATGCCAGTCTAAAACATGGTTTGCAATACTATCTACATAGTGATTTTGTTCTCGAGGTACATGGTTGAAAGTTATGGTTTAAAATTCACGTATCAAGATTTTCACTCATAAATATCGTCTAAACAACACATGGTTATGCACACGATAAACACCATTTAGTTGCATGACAAGAAGTAGGGAATCCAAACGAACATGCAGATGGAGGATGCGATGAAAGAGGGCATCGGCTAAGAGACCATGTACTGCATCATATTCGGCCTGATTGTTGGTGGCGATGCTGTGCGAGACCCCATTTGAGAGAACAAGGGCATGTAAGGGGTGAAAATGGCCCAACTTTGCCGAGGCTAGATTCCGGGAGTAACGACTTGCACCATCGGCGTAACCGATATAGGGTGGGGACGGGAGGTCCTGCGAAACAGTGTTACAAGACAACAAATGGGGGGAGGAGGGACAATGACGGCAGCGTGATTGTACAGAAGACATCGAGCGGCAACTGCGGGAGGGAGTGCGATGAGCAGGATGGCTATGACTCATATACAAACTAGAGGGTGGTATATGAGGGCTATAGGAGGTATGGCGGGGACTCGGGCTGCGGAGGTCAACAGAGATACGGGTGGAGTTATCTCATGTATGGGAGGAAAAGAGGAGGTCAAGGGTGGAAAAGACACCACATGACGCGACAAAGTTATCTAAATCATTCGTAGGGGAAGAAAGGCTCGCATACGGATCATCACGGGGAATGACAGAAGAATAGGGAAACAAATGGTTAAAATATGGGGAGCCCAAGGTGGTCGCTGAAGGGGGGTCAAGTGAAACAACAGGGGAGGATTCAAGGGGAATGTGCTCCAAGGGTCTCACAGAGGATGATAGGTAAAGAATGGTGGTAGTGGACTCTGTCATCTGCATATCAGGGGGGGGGAATGTCAATGGAAGCGGGGGGATCCTCAAGCTGACCCGAAGCATACTGTGCGAGGATGGGAGAGGCGGACTGATTTTGTTCAACCTCATACTCACGGACTACTTCTAAAGAGGCGCAATAATGTGTCAGGTGAGGACAATGGTGGGAGTAATGGCCATGGACACCACACAAAGCACAGGGTTTGCTAGTGCGAATATTTTTTGGGTTCTTGGTTATGGATGAGGACGGAAGAGAAGGGTCGGAGACCGTAGACTCAGGGAACACGACTTTAACCATGGGTTGAATGCGGGGCAACTCAGGACAATTATGGGTGGCGTGACCGACGACATCACACAAGGCGCGAGGCTTTGCGGGCGGAGGAGGAGCTGGGTCAGTCGGGGTGGCCTTGTCTTTGGATGCCCCCTTGCGAGCTTTTCCTTTCTTTCATGGAGCTGTCACCAGAGGGGTAGGGTCCTGGGGAGGTGTGGGGGGCATGGTAGCCATGGAAGAAGCGAGGGGGACCGGTTGAACCGGTGTCAAAGCAAGATAGGGTTTGGAGTGACCAGGAGGGGTAGCGGCTGGAGGGTCGAGGTACCAGACGGGTATACCCAGGGTCAAGTTAGGGAGAGAGAGAGTGGACATGACAGGGACCGAATAGACTCCGGGAGGGGGAGCTAGGAAAGGTATCTGACCAGCGGGATAATGACTAGGAGGGATGGCTCTGAGATGGTTAAGGCCTGGGGGAACGGTTCCAGGGGGATAAAGGGGTTCAGGGATACCAGCTGTGAGAGAAGGGCCAGAAGGAGGAGGTCCGGCTGGCGGAGATGAAGGGCTAGGAGCGGGTTGCGGTGGGTGAGGTTGAGTCTGAGGTTGCTGACTAGCCGAAGCGGGTTGCTTAAGGGCAGCCTGAGACAATTGCATCATGCAAACATTCGATAAGCTGGGATCAGAGATATGAGGAGGGGGGAGACTAGGAAAAGTTCCGAGCAAGGAGGAATCTTTGTATATGCCGGGGGAGACACTGGTCAAGGAATCGACAGTTTGCTTATTGGCTACAGAAGAGATGGTCGTCTCCAGGGAGGTCTGAGACGGCGACTCATGGTAAGTCAACTGGTCGATGGTGAATATCTTTCCATTGTGAGGAAAAGACATCTTGCAAAAAACCGCGGATGGGACAGCAGACATGGCATAGGTGTAGCTTCACCCTAATAGAATGTTGTAGTCTATGGGGGCATCGATGACTTCGACGTCAACGCAAACGGTCTTACCGGCAAGGGTGATAGGAAAATTGCGAAAAAGGCCAATGGGTTGGGAGGCGTGGCCGTCCCACGCTCGAAGGGTGATCGTGGAAGGGGCCAACTCAGGAGATCAGAGTTGCTTCCAAGCCTGACGGACATCACACAAGTGGATGCCCCCTCATCAATTATACACCGAGAAGCGTTGGCGTTCCGGATTTTGGCGGGGATTGGAGAGGCGACGGAGGCCGAAGAGGAGGATGCTCGATTGATGAAGTCGAAAACAATCATTTGGTCATCGGCGGGATCTCTGACGCCCACGACGGCAGATAGTAGAGCCTTCTTTTGGTAAGGGCATGACTGGAGGAGTTCCAGTGTGGAAATGGCAGCAGGAGATTGCGCCAAATCATCTACTATGCTATACGAATGAGCAGCTCGACCAGAAGAAGCATTTCGACGTAACGGTCCTTTAGGAATATTGGTATGGACCTCAAATTTTGGTTGAGGGATATGTAAGGGACCATTGGATGTCGAAAGAGGCTCTGTAGAACCGGAAGAGGAGGACTCAGGGGCAGACTGAGCGGGAGGCTTGGGGTACTGGCGAGACTGAGTTTGAAGGTGAAGGTCGACGGTTGGGGATGGATCAGAGTTCATCATGAGGATCTGGTAATCGGAGGAACCAGAAAGGGAAGGTGGAGTGGCGACCTGTCTGTTACAGGTGGTTGGGTAGCCACGAATCCTTGCTGAGGGAAAGGATCAGTAAACACAGTTGGTTGAGTAGTGGCCACATTAGGAGGAGCATTAGGGGAGGCATGTTGTCCGTGCAATGTGGCTTGAGACTCCCACATCTGCCGCATCTGTGGTAAGAGGGGACAATCGTGGGTGTAATAACCATAAACACCGCAACACGAACAAGGCTTATTTGTGTGAAGCGGCCTATCCGGATTGGGTTGAGTGCCCTGTTGCTGGTTAGCAGTGTTAGGGTCAACACCTCGAGGATTGGGTCCATGAGTACCAGGGGCAGATTGATTTGGATTGCCTCTCCACCTTCTTTGAGAAGAAGGGGGATTAGTCGTGCCCTGCTGTGCAAATACTTGCCCTGGAGGGGGTTGTAGGTGTCAAGGTCAAGTTGAGGAGGAGGTGGGGGCTTGATATGTCGGATATGAGTCGGGCCACTGTGTCATGGATATGCAATGGTTTAGTTGGGCAACATTGAGGTAAGCAGGAGGTTGGGCAAAAAGATGAGGCATGCCGTATCTTGGATATATGCTACCTGGAGGGGGAAAAGTGCTAGAGGTGTTGGCCCCTCCCGAAGGGAGACCATAGCCCATAGGAGGTTGAGCATACCGATGAGAAAGGGCTCCAACGATACCGTTGGTGAAATGAGATGCCCCCAGGGCGTTAGCACCACCGGGCTTGGCGAGGTCAATAAGGACGGTATAAACATAACCAGACTGAGCATAGATCAGGTCATACTTCAAGGCTATTTGGAGGGTGGCTTCTTCAGTTTGAGGGAAATGGGAGGCGAAATCTTTGCCAATGGCGGGTAAGAGAGTTCTAAGGAACCAGTCCATGTAGACCCTATCGTCGAAGGGGGGGGCTCGACATAAGCTCCATCTTCTCCGCCATTCCTGGACATGAGCAGAAAGGCCGATCGAAGATGATTGAAGGAAAGAAGTCAAGAGTTTGGTACCAGTGTTGTATCGGAGAGGGAGCCGGAAATAATATAAGAAAGCTTGGGCAATGGTCGCAAAGGTGGTATGGGAAGAGGAGGTCTGGTCAACATACCATGTAGAAGCTTTACCTGTAAGCGTGCGTTGGAACAACCGAAGACGAATGGAATCATCGGTAATGGAATTGGATGAACACCACATGTGAAAAGATCGGACATGGTTGGTTGGATCTTCTCCAAGAAGCGCCTTTCAACTTAGGACCTGGAGGGGCTTTGCCAGAAGCATGTGCAGCAGGCCAACCAACATCGTGGCGGATAGGGTCATTAATCAACTGATTGAAATCGGGGAGGCTGAGGCCTGCGATGTACGGTAGCAAGGGTGTAGCCATGGTAGTTCCTGTAACGGTTCCGCTAGTAGTAGTTCCGGAATTAGGGCAGGAAGCACCGCTAGCGTTAGGCCCTGGACCAGACATAGTGAAGGTGACAGGGGGAGAACCTGAAGTAAAAGGACAACCCAATGAATTAGAAGAGGAGTCAAAGTGCGGACTCGGAGGAGGACTGGCTCGACGACGGCGGGACAGAGCAGGTCGATCGACCGGAAACTGAGGGTGAAGGCCAAGAAGTCTCCGGGAAGCGCACCTTGGGGGCACAATGATGGAAACACAAACACGGCACGAGGGGAAGAAGAACGACCGACAGAGGCAGGGAGGTGCAGAATCAAGTGATTATAATGTCGAAACAAGGGCAAAAAGGGGCAGTGTCAATTGATTTTAAAGTCTTTGCCTGGCGGTGTAAACCAGGCTCTTCTTCACTTAGGGTGAGTGTGTGGCGTGCACTAATTTTAATTTTTAAACCCTTTTCATTTTGAGAGCAAGAGAAAAAGTGTGTTGCGTAACTGAAAATAATGTTGCAAGAACAGTATATAATGCTGAAATAACAGAAAATTAACAGCTACTATTGCATTAATTCAACCCAAAAAGGTGGGTCTCTCAAAACTAATCTAAAAGAGGGAAAAAATCTAGTCAAAACACACTAAAATGAGACCAATAGATCTAGGGTCGAAAGGGACAGGGATCTAAAGGGAAAAGCTACTGAAAAGAGGTGCAGATCACAGCCAAGAGGCAGAGGCAAAGTGGTTGGAAAAAAGGAGGAAATCAGCAAAAAGCAAAAGGGGCAAGGAGGAGGCCCTAAAAGTAGATCCAAACAAATATTCAGGAGGTGATTTGAAAGGGAGAAGAGCTGATTAGAAGAGGTCTGAAAAGGAGGTATCAGATCTGGAAAAAGGGGGGCTGAAACTCTGAAAAAATAGACCTGAAACAGATAAAAAACTTTTCCACCAAAAGTGGAGGGTACTGAAGCCCTAGGGGGCGATGTTCCCACTTAGATGAGAAAAAAAGATCATAAACAGGTCGAAACGGGCTGAGACAGAGGCTGGAAAACCCTGACAGAAGCTTCAGAAAAACCCAGAAAAATTACAGAAAAATTGGCAGGTCACAAGTTCTGACCTGTTTTCAGTGCAGGTCACAGAAAATGGGCTGAAAAGTGCGACCTGGAGGTCCAGGTCGTAGTTTATGGGCTGAAAAGTGCGACCTGAAGCTCCGAGTGTCCCGACGGCAGATTTCCAGAAAAGTTGTCGTCTCAGTTGCGGCTGATGTCTGTCACCTGCGCAATAGGGCCAGAAACACGCGGAAGTTAGAAATTTTAATGTTTGAGGGTTTTATAGGGGAAAAACACCATGAAAATAGGAAAAACGAAAAGCTGAAAAGAAACCCTAGGGTCTGAAGTAGCTGGATATGCAGGAATATGAAAAACGACAGCGGTCGTAATTGAAAACCCGTGTGGAGTCGCCAATTGTTAGTATGAATCCTTTGTCGATGTGTACGAAAAAAGACCACTTTAGCTATGCATAACTAATAGCCCTAACATCAAAAGTGGCTGCCAATATCTTCAGATCTGCGGTTAGTTGATCAAGACAAGAGCTGCAAAAAACCAGATCTATGCATAGAAAGACATTAAGCAGTAAAAAGAAGGGTTTGCTCCATATATCCAATAGACAAGACAAGAACAATTTTTGAAAGAATTTTGTATTAAGGGCACCTGGGAGGAAAACAAGAAGATGTTTCCAATTCTCCTCAATGGGATGGGTTCTTGGAAGTCCTCAGCACTTCAGATCTAGCATTTCTCTCTCCTGTTGGTGTAGAAAACCCAGACAAAGATAGAACTCAAAGGGAGCTCACACAGCAAATAATGGAAAATATGACAATGACAATGGCTCAAATTCAGACCAAGAGTTTAGATCCAGAGTGATCTAATAGGAAACAACAGGTGAAGAATGGTAGGAAAAACCATCCTATTTATAACAAAATATTGGGTCATTCTAGATCTTGGTGCATGATTAAAATAATGTTAACCAAATCTAGATCCACCTTTTATGGAATATTTTATTATATTTGTTGGAGGGAAAAAATATTTGACTTGGGTCAAATCCCTTTATTTGTTAATAATAAATAAACAAATGATTTATTTATCTTTTCAAGGAAGTGGTTGAAGGATAATTAAATAAATAATGATTTATTTAATTATTTGTGGGTGATTTGGTCATATTTAACAAGGAATATTATCTAAATAAGATTTAAATAATTATTCCTAGAAAATAATAAGATAAGTAAAGGTTTATCTAATTAATTTCTTTTGTTTTGGGTTAAACATGACTAGGAATAATAATTAAATTATGGTTTAATTAATTATTCCATGAGGAAAATCAAACAAATATAGGTTTGTTTAATATTTCCTTTTGGGGTTTCCTGTTTAGACCATAAACAACCTAATAAATGTGGTTTATTAAGTTATTTTACATAGTGAAATCAATTTTACTTAGGGTAAAATTGGTCTTACATGGTGTACTTGGGTCCATCTAATGATGATAGGTTAGATGACCAAAAAATGGTGTAACAATGGAAGGTCAATAATTCTTGTTAATGGTTGGGTAGTTTCAGTGACCTTCTGAACCTCTTTATTGCTTTCCAAGAGTTTTCTAGCATGTCTTGTCATCGGTTTCCTAGCCTGAAACATAAAACCTGCATCCTCACCTTCAAACTCCAACTTCTTTGTTGATTTAGCTTTCTTGAGCTTCTTTCCTCCCTCATCTATATCCTCAGCTTGGACTATGGGAGTCTCTTTAATATCAATAGCATGTAGAATGTCCTCTAAATTTCCCTTAGCCACTTTTTGGATTCTTGTAACCTTTTTTTTCTCTTTTTACTCACAGTTGGCTCTTTTTTTGTAGGTTTCCTCATATTTGACTTTTGTTTTGCAAGCAAAACAATAAGTGTATCAAGTTTATGCAATTGCTTTGTTTCCATGATTACTAGTTCACCTTGCTCTGCCCCTACTGGTTCACTTTGTTCTACCACTGAAGGTGATGTTATACCTCTAGGTTTAGGATTATTTTTAGGGGTGATGGCATCCACTTCAAAACCACTAACAAACACAAAAGAAGACCAGTCTCTACCTAGTCTTTTTAACTCATCTAACACCAGCAACTTTATTAAACCATGATGAAAAAGTGAGCTTTCACTTCCTTCATATTTAGCTTGAACTTTATCTGCCATTTTTTCTAAGCTTTTGTATAAATAAAAAGGTAGATCAAGAGATTTCTTACCAACAAAATGTAGCAGAAGCTTGAAGTGGTAAGAATAGACCTTATGATACCTCCCTTCACAAGTGAAGTATTTTTGAATGATAAGAAGTAGCTTTGAGAAATTATCTTTCATGTAGCTCCTTGGAATGGCATTTGTAATGTCAACCTCACTATGTTATGGCTTGATAAATTATTTACATTCCTGCATGTTGAATTTGAAACCTTTGAACCATTGTTCCTCTCCTCTCTGAATTCTTGTTGCTACTTCAATAGTCTCTCGTGTTATAGTGAGGTTCAACATTTCCACTTTTGTAGTTGTCCCATTGTAATTTAGGGCAAACTCTTTAGAAACCTGTACATGGCATCCTTGCAATCTTTGGAAAAACTGCAAACACCCTGTTCTTCTAAAAACTTCTGAAATTGTTGGGTCTTCATTTATCAGGTTCATGTCTGATGGCTCATATGTAATACAATGGATGCCTTTGTTGGTCTTCCTCTTTGCAGCCATGGTACTTTTATGTCTTCTATGCCTCGCTTGATCAATGATACCTGCAAAATTTTGAAAATACCAGCCACGGCTTCGGCTCAGTGAAATAGCTCTCCAAAGCTCAATAACATGCAAAGAGGGAGTGGAGAATGACAAATGACTCAATTGGGAAATATTTTAAAGTTTGATAACAACTCATGGCAAAATAATGACTCATACATACTTAAAATGGTAATAATGACTTCAGTTATGACCATTGTACCTTGATTTATCCCTAACTGTCTTCAATGGCATCTATCCTAACCCTTTCAATCATTGAATGACACCTAGCAGCTGTTTTCAAAAGACAGACAAGAATACTTGCTTTCACAGTGTACTTAGTGTATTTCTGGGAGTTTCGCTACGAAAGTATTAGCAGTTTCGTAGCAAAAAGTGTGTTTTTTCTGTGTAATTCATTACGAAAGTAGGGATTCATTCCTAAAATGGCCTTTTTGGAGTTTTATGCTTGGGAAATGAAATATGTTAGGAAATAATGACTGATGTGACATGAAAATACTTGAATGGGGGTGGGTTTGGACCTTAGGATAAGATAATAAGAAAATTTGAAATTTTCCTTAAGCAAGTAATGAAAAATGAATTCTATGACTATACCTTTGACACATGAACCTCTAGGACTATGTCAAATGATGTTTCTCTTTTTTCTGAGTGATAACAGTGGCTCCACTTGGGATGGTGTGCCCCTATGGTACACCAAAGAACCTATAGTTCCAGTGCTATCCATCTTCCTGAAAACAAAAACTTCGAAATTTTCTAAGCTTTCCATCAAACTCTAATGGCCTTCACCTCGAGCTCAAGCTTGATGATCAGCTTGTCTTTATTAGCAAAAAAAAACATTTAAAAATGGAATATATATAATGGAATGAAAGATCAGCAGAACTTAAGAGGAATAGTGCTTCAAAAACCTGCCATTGAGAGGCCCTCCAGCATAAGGTTTTCCATCCATCTCCTACATAATGTAAGTGTTTCTTCCATGGATTGCAGCTACTCTGAATGGACCTTTCCAAATATTCTAAAACTTACCAAGTTTACCCTTTTCTTCAATCCTGGCCTCCCATTTCAAAACCACATCTTGGATTTGAAAATTTTCCTCCTCAAACCTTCCTGTCAAATGTCTTCGTGATTTTGTTTTGAGATTGTTGATTACTGTTATAGACTTGCTCCCTTTTCTCTTGCAAAGCTATCAACTGATTAATCCTCCTCTGAATTTCATATGGTTCCTCCTCCAATCCTTGCAGCAGCTTCATGACAGGAACTCCCAAGGATGTATGAAAGATGGCTTCAACTCCATATACCAACTCATAAGGTGAAGTTCCAATTGATCTTTTTGTGCACACTCTATCAACCCACAGAGCATACTTCAGCTTCAAATGCCATGACTTCTTATTTTCCTGCAACACCTTCTTAATAATCCTCACAATGCTTTTATTAGAAGATTCAACAAGACCATTACCTTGTGGATAATATGCAGTAGAATGCCCAAGTGTAATGTGATATTGATAACAAAAACTGATCAGCTTCTTAGATTTGAATACATGTGCATTATCATTGATGATCTTCATAGGGCATCCAAACCTATACAATATATTATTTTCAAAAAATGAAATGATAACTGAATCATTTGCTTGCCTAGTTGGGATTGATTCAATCCACTTGGTGAAATAATCAATTTTTGTCAGAATCCAGTGATGCTAACCTAAATATGATGGATGAATCTCAACAATAAAATCTAGGCCCCACTGCTAAAATGGCACCTCAACATAGATAGGAATCAAGGGTAAAAGAATAAGCTTCTTCTTACCATAAAAAATCTGGCATTCATGGTAGGCAAAAATATTTTTGTAGACATCTTTAAACATAGTAGGCCAATAATACCCTACTCTGAGAATATTATTTGTTGTAGCCTTCCAATAATGATGACCTCCACAATCTCCTTTGTGAAACTCCTCAATCACTTTTTCAGCCTCCTCTTCCAGCAAACAATTCAAATGAATACCATCGGTATCTTTCCAATACATATTTTTATCAATGATGCAGTACCTCAAAGAATTTAGCTTCACTAACCTTGCCCTGGAGTTTTTCAACTCAGCAGGTGCTCTATGATGATGTAGGACAAAAACAATTTCTTTGTACCAGTCAGAAAGGATGTACTACTCTTCAATGGGAATCAGCTCTTCATCTTCATCTAATAATTATGAAATTTCTCCAATTAAGTTCATATCAAGGCAATCAAAATTTGACTGTGCCATCAGCTTTTATAGACCTTGACCTTTAACTAATTTTGTGGGTCTGATCTCTATATCATATTCCAGCAAGTTAGCTATCCACTTCCCTCTCTTACAATCAGTATCATCTTGAGTTAGGATGTCCTTCAGAATACCATTAGGAACAAAAGCTATGACATGAGAATGCAGAATGTAAATTCTGAAATCTTTGATGGCCTTAACCAAGCCATAGGCCTGCTTCTCTAAGATGTTGTACTTAGGCTCTGAATTAGCTAATGTCCTGCTAAAAAATGTAATGGGCTGCTCAATACCTTTTTGTCCTTTCTGTAGAAAAACTCCAGCAATTGTATTTTCTGATGCAAATGTAAAAACCATAAATTCTTTTATAAAATCTGGGCTGATCAAACTGGTTCTTGAGTAAGTGCCTTCTTGATCTCCTCAAATGAATTATTTGCTTATAATGTCCACTTGATGTCAGCTCCCTTATTCAGCATCTTTGTTATGTCTTTTACAATCTCAACAAAATTAGGAATAAACCTCCTCACAAAATTACCCTTCCAAGGAAAGACTGAATTTCCTTTCTGCTTCTAGGCAGATCCACTTTCTGAATTTCATTGACCCTGCTTGGATCAATATTAATCCCATATTTAGAAATAATATGACCAAGTAACTTCCCTGAGTCAGATCAAAAATTCTTTAAGTGGGATTGAGAGAAATTCCAAACCTTCTACACTTCAGCAGAATCTTTTCTAGGTGCTTCAAGTGATCTTCTTCTCTCCTTGAGAAAATTGTTATGTCATCCAAATAGACAACCACCATCTTGTCCTTCTCCTTAGCAAAGGCAATGTCCATTTCTCTTTGAAAATTTACTCTTGCATTCATCATACCAAAAGGCATTTTGGCATACATGAATGTGCCCCATGGTGTGGTAAATATTGTTTTCTCCTGATCTTCTGGATGCACAAGTATCTGATTGTACCCTGAAAAACCATCCAGCATTGACATTCTTTTGGAATCAACAATGTTCTACAGAATTCGGTCCATCTTTGGGAGAGGGTAATTGTCCTTCAGAGAAGCTTTGTTCAAGTTTCTGAAGTCAATTCATATTCTGATCTCTCCACTCTTTTTTCTGACTGGAACCAAATTTGCAAGCCACTTTGAGAATATGATTGGAACAATAATTTTGGCATAAAAGAGTTTCTTGATTTCCTTCTCAATCAAAGGCATGAGAAGTGGATTAATACTCCTCAGCTTCTTCTTGAAAGGCTTTTCATTTTCTTTAATAGGAATAGTATGTTGAATGATAGTAGGATCATACTTATTCAAATCAGCATAACTCCATGCAAAAACATCTATGAAGCTTTTCATCATCTCAATATATTTATGTCTCATGTCAACTAAAAGAAACTTTGAAAGCTTAATTATTTTTGGCATTTTTACTGTACCAAGGTTACAACACTCTACCTCTTCATCATCAGCTTGTATCCTAGGAGACTTGAAAACATCATTCTGATCAAAAATCTTCTCAAGGGGTATGAGACCTTTGGGTATAGAATTATTCTTCATCTGTAACACTTCATAATTTCCCTTTGTTTCAGCAAGCATGTTTTGTTGATCTACTTGTGTACTTTCAAACTCCTCTTTCAGTTCTATAAAGTTTTTGACTTGTTGTTCATCCTCAAAAACTTGCCAATGGATAATGTTATCAGGGATAACATGTCTATGGCGAACTTCAACCTCATATATTTCAGTGGAATGTGCAGGAATGATAAATATACTTGAAAATATAGCTAGGGAGACAGCTACTGAGTTTTGGTCCCTAGTCTTCACAATAAATGAATATTATTGGAAATTCTCTAACATCTCCATGACAAAATTTATGTATGCCCTCATTCTCACATCCTTAGTTTGATATACACCCTCAACTGGCTTAATAACTAATTCAAAATCTCCATAAACATTAATTCTGTTGGGCACCCATCCTTTTCAAAATTTCTAAGCCCAAAAATAAAGATTCATACTTAGCCATGTTATTTGTGCGATCAAAATTCAGTCTGTAAGAAAATAACTTACTTTCATCTTCTGGAGTTGTGATCCAAATTCCTGCTCTTGCACCCTCTCTTCCTGTTGATCCATCAAATTCTAACAACCACCAACCTCCTGCCTTCTCCTCACTGATTTGCTAATTTTATGTCTGTTGATTTTCTGTTTCCTAAATTTCAGTTTGTTGTTTTTTTGCTTTCTTTTCATCTTCTGCTTCATCATTCAATTCATTGAAGAGAATAGCAAATCCTAATTCATTATCAACATAATATATTGGAAATTTCTGAGGTTTTTCTTTAGGACTTACCATATAAGCCATCCTTGCTTCTCTTTATAGTCTCCTTTTCTCACCAAAAATAGGAATGGTTGCATAGATTAGGTCCATCTGCATTGTACCTTTGATCTTTGCTGCCCATGACCTTGATAACAGCATGCCAAACTTAAGTGGAATGTCCGCTACCACAATTTCCATTACCATTGTCTTGGTAGGGTCTTGTGTGAGACCAACAACAACATATTTTATTAAACCAATGCGCTAAACTCTTTTAGAATCAAAAGAAAACAAGTCCTTATATGGTCTAGTAATTTCCAATCCCATCCTTTCCATGATCACTTTGGGCATGAGATTGTAAGAGGCCCCTGAATCCAACATGGCATTATGCAATGTCATGTCATGAATGCTAAGGCTGGCATAAAAAGGAGGTACCTCTTCATTCTGCTTATCCTCTAATATTGGTCCCAAGTATATGGTTGGATGATATTCTTGAACATTTATGATATTAGCAGCTCATGGTTGAGAATTTAACATTTTTACAATCTTACTTCTTTATTCATTCACCTTAAGAATTTCTCCAAAAGGTACTGGGATTTTGATCTTAGAGATTTCACTCTCCAAACTGAAAACAGAAACAGATTTTTCAGTCTCTTTGGAAGGAGGAGGAGGTGGTGTACCTTTCCTAACCTTAGCAGCTTTAGGGGCATATTTCTTGGGCTGTGTTTTTTTTGCAATAATTGGCACATTTCTGTTTCTGAGGTTGTATTATTTCTGCATATCAAAGATTGCATGTTGCTACCCTTTAAGATAATCAAATGGTTCCTCACCCTTGTTTACATCATGATATGACTCATCATGTTCTTCCTTAGTTAAAAACATTCCTGACATGTTTTCATCTAAGAAATGAATTGAGTCTTCTTTTATTTCAAGATGATCTTCTTCATCAACTAAGTTTAGCTAAAAAGGAGGCCTTAATTGAGGGTTAGGTGGCTAATTTCTATTTTCCCTTGGTCTCTGCTAGTTTTGAGTTCTTCTGAACTAAGGATTTCTAAACTGAGGTTCATTTTGTGCAGGAGGAGCAGAGGCACTCCCAAGGGTAAGCCTATCCATCAATTTTTCCATTGTCTTCATCATGGAATCAAATTTTTCATCTGAGGTGGAAGGCTTATCTTCTTCTTTCAATTTAGTCTTTCCTATCTTGGAATTTTTGGCTGCTATCATATTGACCTCCACCTTCACTACATCATTTTTCATTTCAGCAAGTGAAGGGATTCTCTTTCTCTTAACAGGATAGAAAAGTTATAATCAAAGGCTTCAGCATATCTCATTTGAGGTGCTCCTAGTGGAGGCTTTAGATGGGCAAGGATGGAGTCATAAACTTTGTTAAATCTCTTTGAAAATTTTTGAATAGTTTCATCAACAGCTCTTTTCAAACTATTATACTCATTGAGGGCTTGTATGGGGTTGGTTCTATTTCCCGAATTCCTCAAGAAGCTATCTTCAAATTCATTCTAATTATGTAGGCTTCCTGCAACAAGGGCTTTGAACCACTTTCTAACTTCACCAGTAAAGCTCTGAGCAAATAATCTCATCTTGACATCCTCATGGTCAACCTTTTCTCTGTCTATGAAGTCATTAAACTGGTCTACATGCTCTTTAGTTGTAATCTCTTCATCACTTCCCCAAGTTTTTATTCTATCAGAATATTTTCTAGGATGGGCATTTAGGACAGCTGGAAGAACAAGAGGGGCATACCTAGTAGGTGCAGCAATAGGTGGAGGTGGAACATTTCTTGCCATGATGACTGGGATTGTTGTAGTTTTAAGGACATCAGCAGTATAGGAAGAGGAACTGTTAGGAGGAGGGTTTTTTGGTCTTTGTTGTCTAGTCACAATTGAACTCCAATCAAGAAGAGGGACACCATATTTACTTCTTAACAAAATTTCAAATGGGTCTAGTTCCTTCAACCTATCCAAAGAGTCTTTCTCTAAAAGTAACCCTGAAGTGACTACTTCCCAAAACTCTTCTTTATCTTTCTGAGTTACTATGGCTGAGGTATCAATACCTCTTCTATGTAGTTCTAAGACAATTTCAGTCGGTTATTTTTCACTTTTAGACCTAAACAAGACTTCCTGAATTTTATCATCAAAATTTTTATCTTTAGGACTTCTTAAAACTTCAGAGGACAAGGATTTTGTATGTAATGGAGTACCTGATATTGCAGAAATGTATTGAAGGCCTCTGGATATTGTATTTGGATTGTCCACAATGGTACGTGGATCTGGGTCAGGATTACTCCTCGTGTATCTCCTTCTCGAATCCACTTTTGATCATAATAATTTTTAACGGAGTCACCAAGGTAGATGCAGCCTTGAGTAGCTTTCTGAGCTCCTGCTACCTTCATAAGTTCAGCTTCAAAATTTCGAGAAAAGTATATCTTCATGCTCCCAGCAAATGCACCAAAATTTTATCACAAAATTGCACTTAATTGTCTTCTAATCAGACAACTCTATGTAACTGTTTCAAACCAGCTTGTGACTGAAGCTTAGCATCTTCAGTCTGAGAGGGCTCTCTCAAAGGGGTTTATGATATTAGATAATGATGAAACTAGATGGCTAACTCTATTTGAAAAATAACTTGATTTTGATGTATGTAGGTTTAAAAGAGTACAGGTCTGCAACCATTGGGCTTATGGAGTAAAAAAATCAGTAGGTTCAGTGGTAAGGTCTCTTGACATGGAAGCTAAGGCAGGTAAGAGTTTTAAACAAAGATAAATCACTCATAGAACATAAGGCAACATAGTCATTTCATCAATAAAGGAAGTTAGAGCATAAATATATGAATTTTGAGTAATAAATATGAAATCTAATGCAAGTATTACACATAAGAATATAGATCAGAAAGGCATTAAAAACTCCATGAGAATCTCAAGTCTGTTAAGAAAAATTCCTATGTATTACTGATATCAGTCAAATTACATAAAACTGCAGTAGTGAAAATAATCCCCAACCCCTTACAATTTCGATAATCTTCCCTTTAATAGACCTTCTTACATCAAAGATGATTTGCCTCTTGTCTAGATTCATCGAACTCTTCCTATGACACCTTGCAGAACAAGAAAACATGTGCTTTAATCAAAAAATGACAGCCACACTCTAAAACAGTCATTTTCCTAATAGGACTCAAGCTCTTATTTATTACATCAAACTAACTTATCTCTTAAAATAGTTACATATCTAACAACTAATGATTCACATGTTCAAATGGGCTATGTCATAGTTCATCACTACTTGACATCTTAAATATCCTCCTCAACATATGGAAACAAACCCTATTTTTTAGGAAAACAAGACCATATCTTCAATGAATGCTTCAGTTGATGTGTTGTCTCCATTTCATGGTCTTCAAGTCATGGATGACTAATGTAAAGGTCCCTTGACCTATTTTATGTGTCTACTTATCCAAAAATGCTCTTAAACTGCTCAGAAACCTTCAAAGACACATCGCTAGTAAAACAAGACAGTTTCATTGCGTGCATTCGTAGCGTCCAAAAAATGACTATTTCAATCAAAATTCTGGCTTCTTTTTTCTTGCATGGTGTCCATCATGACTTGACACATCATCACTGTCGTTCTCCCCTCTTGAAAACTACAAAAAGTGGTTTTAAAGGCAAAAAGACAGCTAGAGAAATTTTCGTAGCGTTTTCCTGGCTTCAAGCTTAGGAAACGCCACGAAACTGTGGAAAACTGTGTAATTTCCAGATTTTGACCTTGTTTCAAAAACGTACCTTCTAGCTATATAAAATTGGTTTTCAACATTCCATTAACCTCTTAAAACATAATAAAACTCAACTTAAGAGCCTTCAGGTGTTTCCTCTTCATTAATGATGAGTTGATCTATGGGTTCCTCAACTACAGTCATCTTTAAACCCTTCTTCTCCAGCTCCTCATGGATAAATTCTAACTGCTCTTGGAGGTCTTTGACTTGGTCCTTTAGTTTTATGTTACTATATTTCAAGTGCAGGTTCATTCTTCTAACATGCTTCACCTCTTTCCTTAATGGCATAGTCCATTTGATTAATTGTTGTGTATCATCTAAAGTCTTTGACACACTATCAACTTGCTCTTCCAAAATCTCTTTCATATTCTCAAACTACACTTTTTGAACAATATGTTTCCTTGCCTCTTTATTCAAGACTACTATTTCATGATTTTCTAACTTCAACTGCTCCTCAAGAACCTCAAACTCTATTTTTCAATAATTTTCTCCTTTCCTTTCTTTTTCTTTATTACTAATTCTTCTTTTGCAGGTGATGAAAGGTCAATCATTCTTGGTAATGGCTGGGTAGTTTCAGTGACCTTATAAACCTCTTTACTTCTTTCCAAGAGTTTTCTAGCATGTCTTGTCATGGATTTCCTAGCTTGAAACATAAAACCTGCATCCTCACCTTCAAACTCTAACTTCTTTTTTGATTTAGCTTTCTTGAGCTTCTTTCCTCCCTCATCTATATCCTCAGCTTGGACTATGATAGTCTCTTCAATATCAATAGCATGCAAAATGTCTTCTAAATTTCCCTTAGCCACTATTTGGCTTCTTGTAACCCTTTTCCTACCATGTTTACTCATAGTTGGCTCTTGTTTTGCACGTTTTCTCATAGTTGACTTTTGTTTTGCAGGTGAAACAACAGGCGTATCAAGTTTCTGCAATTGTTCTATTTCCATGATTACTGGTTCACTTTTCTCTACCCCTATTGTTTCACTTTGTTCTGCCACTTAAGGTGATGTTATACCTCTAGGTTTAGGAGTTCTTTTAAGGGTGATGGCATCCACTTCAAAACCACTAACAAACAGAAAAGAAGACCAGTCTTTGCCTAGTCTTTTTAACTCATCTAAAACCAGCAAATTTTTTAAACCATGATGAAAAAGTGAGGTTTCACTTCCTTCAGATTTAGCTTGAACTTTATCTGCCATGTTTGCTAAGCTTCTGTATAAATAAAAAGGTAGATCAAGAGATTTATTACCAACAAAATGTAGCAGAAACTTGAATGGGTAAGAATAGACCTTATGATACCTCCCTTCACAAGTGAAGTATTTCTAAATGATAAGCAGTAGCTTTGAGAAATTATTTTTCATGTAGCTCCTTGGAATGGAATTTGTAAGGTTAACCTCACTATGTTTTGGCTCGATAAATTCTTTACATTCCTTCATGTTTAATTTAAAACCTTTGAACCATTGTTCTTCTCCTCTTGGAATTTTTTTTTTTGCTGCAATAGTCTCTTGTGTTATAGTGAGGTTCAACATTCCCACTTTTGCAACTGTCCCATTCAAATTTAGGGAAAACTCTTTAGAAACCTATACATGGCATCCTTGCAATCTTTGGCAAAACTACAAACACCCTGTTCTTTTGAAAACTTCTGAAACTGTTGGTTCTTAATTTATCAAGTTCATGTCTGATGGCTCATATCTAAGACAGTGGCTGCCTTTGTTGGTCTTCCCCTTTGCAACCATGGTATTTTTATGTCTTCTCTGCCTCTCTTGATCAGTGATACCTACAAACTTTTGAAAATACCAACCACAGCTTGGGCTCAGTGAAATAGCTCCTTGGAGCTCAATAACATGTAAAGAGGGAGCAAAGAATGACAAATGACTCAATTGGGAAAGATTTTAAAGTTCGATGACAACTCATGGAAAAATCATGACTCATACATACTTAAAATGGTAATAATAACTTTAGCCATGACAATTGTACCTTGATTTATCCCTAAGTGACTTTAATGGTATCTATCCTAACCCTTTCAATCATTGACTAACACCTAGCAGTTGTTTTGAAAAGACAAATAGGAATGCTTACTTTTGCAGCGTACTTAGTGTATTTCTGGGTAGTTTCACTATGAAAGTATTAGAAGTTTCGTAGCGAAAAGTAGCTTTTTTCTTTGTAATTCGCTACAAAAGTAAGGATTCTTGGCTAAAATGACCTTTTTGGAGTTGTATGATTGGGAAATGAAATATGTTAGGAAATAATGACTGTTGTGACATGAAAAGACTTGAATGGGGTGGGTTTGGACCTTAGGATAAGATAATAAGAAAAATTTGAAATTTTCCTTAACCAAGTAATGAAAAATGAATTCTATGACCATACCTTTGACACATGAACCTCTAGGACTATTTCAAATGATGTTTCTCTTTTTTCTGATTGATAACAATGTGCATGACTATTACTGCAAGGGTATATAAATGTTGGTGTTGCAGTGAAAAAAAAAGAAAACGAAAGATGATTTTGAGCCAAAATTGAAGCTTACAAAAGAGAGTATGCAGAAAGAAAATTGTGGTGACAAAGAAATTGATGGATATACCAAAGATACCTTCGTAGGTTTTGAATTAAGCCTAAGATGATCATCCACTTTAGGAAGGAACTCAACTTTCGCTTCTGGAATGATTCCAATAGTTGATAAATGAGAAACGAAGATCGACGACCTCCCAAGCGAGCTAGGCTAGGATGCAATATAGTTGAGATAGTTTCCTTGCATCCTAGCTCTCTTGGGAGGTCGTACATCTTTATCAACTATTGCTATCATGCCATAAGAAAAATTTGAGTTCCTTCTTAAAGTGGATGATCATCCCAGGGTCACTTCTACCCTCAAGAAAAAATTCTAGGTGTCGCGTCGCAATTCCTATAGTTGTTTTTTATCACACTTCCAACAGTTATTTCCGTCACACTTCTGATGGTTGTTTTTGTCACTTGTATAGCCCAACCATCGCAACAATGTTATGTGAGTTGTCAAAATAGAGAAGATTATCATGGCACTTCCGACGGCTGTTTCCATCGCTGGAAATCTAATAAATCTAGAAGTTCGACGACAGTCTGCCAGTATTGCAACACCTTCTGGGAAGGCATCGGTGTCATAATACCAACATCTCCACGTGATGTCGGAATAGTGACAATAAACAACGCGATTATAAGATTGACTAAATGAATACACATGTCGTGTCTTGTGTCGCTATACCGACAATTATTAGAAGTTTCAGAATTGCAATGGGATAGGAAACAACGTTTCGCCCAACCTCAAAGTGTCGCTCTTGGGATGCCTATGTGTCGCAATAGCGACATTTTGGCCATCGGAAATTTGGCCAAATATGCTAGTGAATGCATATCGATATTCACTCAGGTCATAGATGAACTTGGAGGAATAGGAGAAAATGTTCCATCATTTTAACTTGTGAGCTTAACACTCCTTGGAATTCATGGCACAATTATTAGGATTTAGTTAATGGAGGAGACAAGCTCCCAAATTTGGATATATTATGGTCTACCTTGGTGCAAGAGGAGATTAGAAGAACCACTAAAGATGGATCCTCATCCAAATATGATTAGGAAGAATATTGTGCTCCAGCTCTAAATGTAAAGAATTCCAAAGGAAAGAAAGCCCAAGGTGAGGCAGAATCCAACAAGAACCATGATAAGAATAAATACCTTAGTAAAATTAAATGTTTTCATGGCCATGAGCATGGACACTATGCAACCAAGTGTCCACACAAGAAATCTAGTAGGGATCTTGCAACAACAAAAACAGGAAATTTTATCACATCACAATTGAAGTTGGATTTCACCATCATTTCTTGCATGGAAACACAGTAAGAGGGAGTGAGTGGGACCTAGACTCTGGTGCTCCATAAAATATGACAAGAAATAAGGATTCCTTCAGAAACCTAGAGGAGAAGAACCTACAATTACACATATAGCTTATATATGATGGGATACATATTACCAAAGGGATTGGCAATGTCACCTTTAAGAGGGTGTCAAGACCCCATATTCACCTAAAGAATGTAATGTATGTTCCTGGTCTAAAGAAAATTTTAATTTTTGTAGTTGTACTTGAAGGTAGAGGATATGATGTGTTGTTCAATAAAGGGAAGACTTTTCTTTAGCATGTTTCTACTGGAAAATTAAAACACATTGGTGTTCAAGTTACAAATCTCTACAAGCTAGAGGTACTTTCACCATGTATGAAGCTATACCTCTAGGAATGAGGTGGGGCAATGTAGAGCCTTAGTCCTAGAGTTGCAAATATTTGGGTAGGGTCCATAGTAGTGCAACAAAAATTGTAGTATACCCTTATCATGGATAATTACCCTTGCTACAAGGGCCAATAATATTCAGTAGTAAAAGGGTCCATGTCAATTGATGTAGTCATATCTTGAGCAAAAATTGCAGAGGTAGTAGCAGTCAAAGACTCAAGAAACAGTTGCAGCTCAGAGACATAGTTGATTCAGTATTTTGGATGCTTCCTAGTAGTATTTTTTGTGATAGCAACAAAAAATAGAGGGATTTTTAGTTTTTTTATAGTACATTCCTACAGAGGAGCGGGACTGGAGTTGTTCATAACCCTTTTATTGCTAAGAAGGAGTGCTAAATTGTAGGAAGAAAATGCTTCATTTGACTTGTGCCTCAGTCAAATGGAGTAATTTGAATTTCCACATCAGCAGGATGACTTGAGTTGTAGTTAGTAGGAGATACATTTCCAAGTCACTTAGTTAAGTCAATCAATTCAAGTTTGTGGGAAATAAGTAGAGTTATGCATGAGTTGATTGTTAATATCTAACAATATAGTGGAGTTATAGTTATTCAAACTCAGTTATCTGAGCTCTAGTAATGAATAGAGTTAGTATGAGTTCATTTTACTAGTTTTAACTATTGTTAACTCACTGATATCTCAGTTAACTAGTCAATTTAATAAAAATAGTCCTAAACATGCATGCAATTCGAATTGCCTATTTGAGTGGAGGGAAAAGTCATAATTGCATTTATTTTTGGATACTAGTGAGTGTACAAAGTTTTCATGTAGCAGGTGAGCTCATTTCCTCAAGAATTACGCAAGGAAATAGGAGCTTCCTATTCTTTAGGATTACAAATTGCGAAAGTAAATAAGAGCTTATTATTCTTTATGAGTAGGAATTGTACAAGGAAATAAGAGGAAGTTGCAAACCTATTTTGGCTAAGTGTTGGTTAAAGAAGGAATAATAGGAGATCAGTATTGCAATGCAAGTTTAGATTCAAGGATTAAAGTTTTAATTATAATTTATCATTGTCTCATATGATATAATACAAAAAAAAGGAGTGGTTTTTCCCAGTTAGTTTCACTAGGAAAAATATTGCATTCATCGTGATTGAATGATTGCATGTGTTTATATTGTATTTTTTCCCCTCTGTAGATTGAGTGGAAGAAATTCGTGCCTATTGTTTTCAAACTGAATTCATTACCAACTGCAAATTTCAAGCTATTTCTACATCGTATCATATCTATTGGAGACTACATAGAAACGAGGTTCTAGATCTTCTCTCAAGAAAAATTTCAAATAACAGAGTTTTTGGTGCAGATTTTCTTCAGTGCGGGCACAATGTCTCTCAATGGATTGAGACTTGAGTATGCATTGGAGGGTACCTCTAATTTTTGTTCTTGGAAAGACAGGATGGAAGTTGTGTTGGATGAAAATGGAGTATTAGAGTACACAAAAGCAAATATTCCAGAACCAACAAAATCATATGCACAACAACTTGCTCAATGGAAGAAAGACAACCAAATCCAGGAGGATTATTCTAGAGGGTGTCATAGATCACGTGGTTTAGAATTTTCATGGCAAGGGGACTTATTTTGAAATGTGGAAAACAATCGTAGATCTATTCCAAAGTAGAAATGATGCCAAGAAATTGGCATTGAGAGATAAGCTCAGGAACATTCAAATGGAAAAAAATAAAACTATTGTTAATTGCCTATTCGGATTAACTCAGGTTAGAGATGAACTTGGAGGAGTAGGAGAAAATGTGTCATCATATAAACTTGTGAGCTTATCACTCCTTGGTATTTCGAACTCCTGTAACAACTATCAAAATTTAGTTAATGGAAGCGACAATCTCCCAAATTGGGAGAGATACTAGGTCTCACTTGGTGCAGGAGGAGATTAGAAGAACCACTAGAGATGGAGTCTCATATAGATCTGATGAGGAAGAAGAACCATGGCAAGAAGAAAGACCTTGTTAAATTAAATGCTTTCATTTCCATGAGTATGGACAATATGCAACCAAGTGTACACACAAGAAATCCAATAAGCATGTTTCAACAAAAGCAGTAAGAGATGCTATCACATCACAATTCGATTTGGATTTCACCCTCATTTCTTGCATGGAAAGCACAATAAGAGGGAGTGAATGGTACCTAGACTCTGGTGCTTCATATCATATGAAAGGAAATAAGTAGTTCTTCAACAACCTATAGGATAATGACCTACAATCACACATATAGCTTGGAGATGATGGGAGATATAGTACCAAAGGGATTGGCACTTCCACCTTTAAGAGGGATTCAGGCTGACATATTCACCTAAATAATGCAATGTATGTGCCTGGTCTAAATAATAAAATAATTTTTGTAGTTTCATTTAAAGTTATTTGATATGATGTGGTGATCAGTAAAGGGAGTGATTTTCTGAAGCATGTTTCTACTGGACAAGTAAAAAAAATTGGTGCTCGAGATAAAAATATCTAGAAGCTAGAGATATATTTTTCCATGTATGCAGTTATACCTCCAGGAGTGAGGTGGGGCAATGTATATGCTTAGTCCCAGAGTTGCAAATATTTGGGCAGGGTCCATAGGAGAGCAGGAGTAGTTTCATTATACTCTTCTCATGGATCATTACCCTTGCTACAGGGGCCCACAATATTCAGTAGCAGAATGAGTTCAATTGAGTAGTTGTAATTTTTGTTAACTCACCGTTCTCTCAGTTAACTAGTCAATTTACTAAAAATATCCCTAGTCATGCATGCAATTCAAATTGCCTAGTTGAGTGGAGGGAAAATGCATAATTGTATTTATTGTTGTATACTAGTGAGCGTACAGATTTTACATGTAGTAGGTGAGCTAATTTCCTCGAGAATTATGCAAGGAAATAGGATATTCTTATTCTTTAGGAGCAATAATTACGCAAGGAAATAGGAGGAAGTTGGAGGCATATTTTGGCTAAGCGTTGGCCAAAGCTGGAAGAGCAGAAGATCAATATCTCAATGCAGGTTGAGCTTCAAGGGTTTAATTCGTCATTGTAATTGATCATTGTATCATCTAATATAATACGAAACAGAGGAGGGATTTTTTTCCAGTTGGGTTCCCAGGGAAATATACTTTTTTCATTGTGATTGAATGATTGCATGTGTTGTTTATATTGTATGTTTTCTCTTCTGCAAATTGAGTAGAATAAATTGTGTCTATTGTTTTCAGTTTGAATTCATTATCACCTGCGAATTTCGATCTATTTCTACAACCAATGCAATAAACATTTTCCTTGTAAACACTAATATTATTTATTAATTACTTTAGTAAATATCAAAACCTAATTTTATAACATACCTATTCTATAGCACTTATCCTATCTATCATTACATCATCCTATTTATCATTACTTATCCTATCAACCTTATATGTTATAATCATTTTATTAACATACCATTTATACTCCTAATACCCCATTACCATTCCTATACCCGTTATCATGGAAAATATATTCTAATGTATTGGTGATGTGACTTCTTTATACCCAAAAAAATGTATCAAAAGGGAAAGGAGTACATTTCCTTATGAGTAAAAGTTGTTTTTGTTTATGCTCTATTTTAAAATTTTGTTTTAACACTTAGTTCAAAATACTAATTCCTCTACCACCTTTGAGACTACATTCATTCCAATTGTATACCTCAAATCCTCACTTCGAGCCTCTATTTTTTGACCTCCACTCTCATGAAACAAAAACATAGTGACTAATATATGTTGCTAACTACGCGAGAGAAGGGAATGAGAGTAGGGGTATGCTTATAAAGACATATAATAATGGAATATACAACACTCTATGTATGCTATGCTCAAACATATTAGGAAAATGTATTAATTTTTTAATGATTGTTTTAATTTTAAATTCACAAAGATTTCGAGCTCTGAGGTTACATGAGTTTCGAGCTATAATTTATATGAAGAAAAGTTTGAAAAACATATTTGTGTTATTGAAACACAAAATTAGCTCATGGTAACTCAATATTGAAACATATTGCAAAAATAATTTTGTGTCAATAATGCTGATGTAAACCTATAATTAAAAGTGATTTTGTATGAATTTGAAGTTGCAAGAACAATTTCACTTAGTAATATTCTTCCTCTTGTAAATTTTATATACAACACTTTCCAAAGGCATGAAATATTGACAAAAAAAGAGTCTACATGATTTTTGATACAAAGTTCCGAATGGTAATTACAGTAGAACCCTCTAAACTTGAAGTGACAAAATTACATTCTGAAATAGTTTCCATTATACAAGGAGGGTGATTGAAATTTTTCTCTAAGTTTCATGGGTTTAATATTGAATTATCCAGAGCCTTTTCTCATAACTTTGATGGAGAGAATGCCACTATAGGAAATTTAATTATATACTTTTCTAAGAACATTTTGGCACAAGTTACAAGGTTTCCCCAATTTAGGGAAAGATGGTTTAAAAATAAACATTTGGAAGAGAAGGCATGGACCCCATTTTTGAATAAATGAAAATAAAAACCCAATTGGATTAGAGGTATACGCTGGACATGGTTGAAGTAACCTTGGAAATAATTGGTTTTCTTAATATAAAATCATATCACTTTTGAAGGCAGGTTCAATGTTATATTCATGTATCATGTCCAGATTTTTCAAAATTTGGAGGAGAAGTACCTAAAAATGCCTTATTATCTCTTGAAAAATCTTGAAAATTTTGCTAAACATATTAAGAAACTGTCCAAAAATGAAGAAGTAAGGTTATACCATCATGGTCTTATCATACTAATAATAGAATGCGAGATAGAAAAACATGAAAAAACTTAGGTGTGATTTCTTAAAGCAATGAATTTATTGAGAACACTGTCAATGAAGAGGAAGAAACAACAGAGGAGAAAGAAACATTGGAAGAGGACTAGATATATGAGATTCCTCCACCAACATCTCAACCAAATAAATCACCAAAGAGGGTAGAAAAGGAGGTTGTTACATACAATAGAAGAATTACTATAGAAATGGAAAATCAAGGGAAAATTGACCAACAAGAGGAGCCACCTTTTTCTAATATTGAAAAATGGCCAAGGAATAAGTTTTCTAAATCAACTGCCTATACCTTGGAAGTAGATCAATATCAACAGCTACTCTATGATTACATTGAATCCTTGGAGGAAAAGGAGCAACAACCTTAAGTAGGTGAGATGTGTGAGAATAATTGAATACGCGTACATAGGAAGAACCTATCTTCATTGAGGAATAAAACCCCCCCATTAAATAAGAGTTTGAAATATAGTCAAAATAAATCCTAAACAAGAAAAAATAAAGGATCCTATGTTTATTTCTGAACATACCATCAAAAGGAAGAAAAGAGAAATTAGGAAATTGAAAAGGACCATTTAAGAAATGAAAGTCAAGTAAAGATATGTCAAGACCCATAATGAATTGCTTACAAGACACAATATGACTCTTGTGGAAGAGAATGAAAATTTGAGGAGGAAAACAAAATACTTCAGGAGGAAAATTTATTGATTTTTAAAGAGGCCAATGATTGGTATCAACAAAAAAAATGAATTGAAAGATAGGAACAGAAACCTAAAAGTAAAGGTGTTAACGCATTAACCAAGGAAAGAAATACAAATATATAATGTGGATGTACTTCTCATAGCAACAAGAGATATTTGACAGTCAACAATGCAATTATGTGCATGATAGGCAACAACTTCTTCATGGGGAGATGTCAATCCTTAATTTTTGTGAAGATTTTCCATGACAATAAACTTTATTTCGGCCTAAATAAAATTATCTTCCATGACTTTTTCCACATTTTTCTTCTATTTTTCTAACAAAGCCATCCCAAAGATATTTTTATCCTTTCTTTTTAATTTTTGAATTCTAGGAAATTTTATGCATTGCAATTCACCTTTACCATATTTTAAAGGAAGTTAGGCATTCTGGTAATCTCTTATTCATTGAGGTATTTGTAGGTGATATAGGCAAAAACAAGTGATGGGTTTTGTTCCGTGTTTTCCCTATATGGTTAGTTTCCTATTGGATTGGAAAAAAATTCCTTACACGGTCTAGGTTAACATGTGGTCAATAGGAAAATACATGATTTTGGTAAAAAAATCCACCCAGGTTTGAGTGCTCATGAATTTTCCATGATTTAGGCCAATATGGAGATCAAATATCACCCAAATGAATGTCTAGAATAAAATTGGTATGTTGGCCAGAGTTTTATCGACAATTAGATTCTTTTTGTTTTATATAAATATGTAAGCAAGTGATGCATGAGGAACATAATAAGAATTTGAGTTTCTAATTTTTTCACAGCCATATACTCAAAACAATTATGAATTGAAGCCCTATTTCAAGCTTCATTTTTATTGATATATCCAAACCATTTGATTTTATTCAACTGGTAGTCTTCAATTGTGCAAGCTAAGGCATTGGAGGGTCTCCATTGTCTAAACATGTGCACTATATTCTTAGTTGTTCATAACTATGGATTGATGTAGCAAAATTGCTAGTATATATCTCTGAGTTTTCCATTTTATGTTAAAAATTTAATGTCCAAATAAATATTTGTTTTTATTTTTCATATATCACTTTTTTTATACACTAATTTTGTATTTTCCTTAATTCTCTATTTAAGTAAATCCTTGTTACTTATTTATCAAAGTAAAATGTTGTAGTGTTCTTGAAAATTTGAGTTTTCTTTCCATATAATAGCTATTGCTTTTGAGAGACAATTTTATTGTTGCACAATTAAGTAAAATATTGAGGAGTCTAATGGAGTGTTGTTGCAATTCCTTGAGCCACCCAAGGGAGTGAGCCAAAGGCTCTACAACTAGATTTTCTACTAGTAAGAACCGTAATGCATGCTTAATCAACCAATTCAAACTTGAATCAAACTTGTTTTCCTTTCCTTAAAATAGATTTTGTTCCAAGCAAGTGTGCTAGAATTTCTTCTTTGGCCAATAACCTACATAAGTGAAAAGAGCACCATTGTTTGGGCCTTCCTTAAGGCTTCGATTCCGACGATCTATTTTTTTGCCAGTGTTAGCTTTTGTAGTCCAGTCTAAAGAAGATTAATTACTTTCTTGTCAAATTGATAAATTAGAATATTGCTTTGAGTTTATAATCCAAAATTTGAATTTTCCATTGTGATGATTTAGCTAGTATTCATGCTTTCATTTCATAATGGTTTATAGTTCATTTTCAAATTACATATTTAGTCAAATTCATATCATTCATGATTATAGATTATACTAATAGAGTAAATCTAAGCTTAGCTTTGCACATATATTGATGTGCTTCTAAGTTCACTAACTCCTAGATAGACAAATTTATGTCATAATTTATGAAAGTAAATTAGACCAACAATCATTACATTCTTTTTAGGATTATCTGTCTTAGATAAACTTGTAACCATAGTTTTAAAATCTAAATGAGATTGATGAAATTTTCTTTCTAAAATTTGTAAAATTTCCTTTTCTCTCCTAATTTCAACTAATGGATTGAATTTGGGTGACTTAACACTTTTTCTTCATGAGACAGGTGATTGAGTGGACATATGACAATTTAAGGATAAGTAGGACAATTGCATTCTTGCCTTTCAATGACTTCTCATCGTTCTTGGATTTATATATCATGAAAAATTGTATCCCAAGAACATTTGAGTTATTCATGTGAAATAAAAATTTATAAAATATAATCAAACAAACATGAAGTAATGCTTATTTTATTAGGAGAATGAATCTATCGAAGAATTGGAAAAGTCATTAAAATGAAAAATATCCACAAATAAAGTAAAGACTTTTGCCCCAGTATGGTTTCCTAAAATATGTTTAGGATGCATTTGTAAGGTTAAGTGAGATAGGTGGGATAGTTACCCCATGTTTAAAGCCCAAATGATTCCCCCTAGGATTTCAAGATGTTTAAGCCTTGAAATCTAAACTTTATTTTCAGATATATTATTTTTAATTTATTTTTATAAATAGAAAAATAAATAAAAGTAAAGGTACTTGTACAACAAAATTCTAAAGAGAGTTTATAAATAACCTTGAAATAATTAGGAAATAATAATGAAAAGAAAATTTGAAATAGTAATCTTTAAAAATTTTCAAGTAAAGCAACCAAAGAAACAAATCAATGATGATTTTATTAAATGACCAATCTGAATATTCGACTAATTATCTTTATAAATCCCTATGAGGACTTGGAGTAAGAATGCACCTAGAAGGCTCATATGTAAAAATGAATCATATAAAGATGACTAAGTGCCACAAAAGGAAAATATCATTAAAATATGATATGGACCATCTCAAGTAATGTAGTACACAGTCAAAATTTCTAAAAGATGTGCACTAATTAGCACTGAATAAAAATCAGAAGTTCTAATAATCACAATCTAATAAAAAAAATAACCAATCTCAAAGGAGACAACAAATGAATGTCACTATATCATTCCTTGCATTTTTAAAGATATTTTTTATATCAACAAGATAGTTTAACCCAAAGAATATTCAGAATGGAAAATGAATAGTCATCATAAAATCAATCTCAAAGCTTTGGCATACCTTCCATCAATCCCCCTCTCTTTTTCCATCACAACCTCTTCCTTTTTTCTACTTGAACCAAACACTTATTGATTTCTTACCATCATAACCTCTTCCTTTTTTGTACTTGAACCAAACACTTATTGAGTTCAACAATTTCCCTCAATAATAATAGTATTGTTTTTTTCTCAAAATATCAATGGATAATATAATTAACACATAAAAGGTCACAAAAGTATTTCTATAATTTTAATTAAAAATAATTGGAGCCTTACTATACTCAACTAATAAGATTTACATCATAAATAAATTCCTTGTGACTCCAAAATTCAAATCATACTAATATATAATACATAAATATATCTCATTAAACATAACATCATAATCAATAATAACACATGTATGCCCTTTACCAAAATTTAAGAATATGATATATTTAGTTTTTTCAAAATTAAATACAATATCATCACTACTAGCAAAAACATGAATGTCTTAAAGTGTTTTAAAAGTACAAGTATTATCATAAAATAAAATTTAAAAAAAAATAATATCATTACTCATAATCAATAATAACACGTGTCCCCTTTACCAAAATTTAAAAATATGATATATTGAGTTTTTTCAAAATTAAATACCATATCATCACTAATAGCGAAAACATGAATGTCTTAAAGTGTTTTAAAACTGCAAGTACTATCCTAAAATAAAATTTAAAAGAAATATCTTTGTAAAAAATATTTTGGTGCATATCTTTAAAGCAAATCTCACTTTTTTCCATGATCCAACATTTTCTGAGTGTGTGACTAGAAATGAATTGAAGTTGATTCAAATGATTTAGTGCTTTGGAATTCCTCATTGGGCTTTTTCCCTTTGTCTTCCTTTGGTAAGGGTTTCAAATATAGATTTTTTTATTAACATGAGGAATTGACTTGGAAAATGAATTAGCTTAAAGAACAACAGGTCTAATAATAGGTGGTAGAGGTAGGTTTCTTGGACTTGTTGCGGGTTACATGCCACCCACATAATGAAGCCAACCATATAACTTACACCCAAGTATGGCATATGTATGTTTCCTTGTTTCATTTTCATGACTATACCACCATGCCTTTTGACTGATGCATCGATCTATTAAACAGGGGTCATATCCATAACCACTTTATGTTGTAAGACTTTTGCCAAACCACAACACATTCAATTAATGGGATGTGACTATCACTTATTATATATCTTCATAAAAACTTGTTACCATTTGTAACCATATCTTTATACGTATGTATAACATGAAACCCTTCCTATGCCAAATATTCAAACACATATACCTTATTGTTTATGTCAAATATATGTGTCTTCAAATATTTTCAAGCCATGTAATACATAACATTATTGCTAATGAGATCCCACATGCTCTATTTTACATTCAACAACATAAGATATATGAAGCTTTGCACTAGATTAGTAGGCTTAACATATCAGTCATATATGAGTTAACATCAGGGAGAATAAATTGGTCTAATTTTCTATTTGAAGGTGGAAGTAATTTTTTTAATTCAGGGGTGGGAGTAAAGAAACTTGCTATGGAAGTTGGAACAACTAATTGGGCATTTTAGATAAAAATAAAGGGTTATATGAAGAAAAGCGATCCCAACTAGGAGAAAATGCTTTCGTAACAGATATAATATTGGTGGGTTTAGTCATATCATGATACACATGCATTATACACATTAATATTTGTGTCCATGGCATATATTAAGGATATGGACTCTCTCAGGAGGGGATAAGAGAATGGAGTGCAGAAGAGGGAGGGTTTCCAAGTCACGGCGGCAGTCATGGATGGCGGCGGCTTCCCAAGATCGCGATTTAATCCTGTATGAGGGGCTGGATGCAGGAAATGGATTAGTATTTGGAATCCCTCATCGGATATGTTGGATTCATAGCAGAGAAGACGCACGGAGAGAATGGGCCATGGCTCTCATCGACCGAAGCAGGGAGAGGGCTGAAGGATCTGGTGGCTTAGGGGCGGGTGCAGTTTCTATTATGCCAAGCAAGAAAGAAGAGGTTAGTTGCAGAGGATCGATGGTGGTAGACTCAGTAAGGAATGTTAGAATAGTTGTGGCCGCTAGGACCAGCTCGAACTCAAAGGAAAGGGCACGAGGGCAAGAAGATACCTACAAAGATCTTTATAAGAAGATCAGGTTGATCTAGAAACATAGGGCATTTCCAGAATGGTTAACCCTAACCTCAGACTCTGAAATTTTCAAATTATTTCTTGTTGTTTGCTATTATAATAGGATGTAGGAGGGTAGGATCCCACAGATCTTTGCATGGGTAGAAAATGGATTCAAAGCTTTTAAACTCCCCAAAAAGCATAGATAGTGGGGGACTGGCGACGATGAACCCAGCATCGGGCCTCTCCTATTGGCAGATTCTATGCCCCCGGGATTTAGCCCAAAGGTGATTTGCATGCATGGAGGGAGAAGGGGCGCCTCTACACTTGAGATTCCACTGTGCGAGGCCACAAAGGCCTCTGGAACCAGTGAGCATGAATATCGGAGAGCCTGTTACCTGGGGCTAGGTTCAAATAAAATCTTCAAAGAGGTAAGAGGCAAAGGAAATACTACAAGGAGTAGTTTCCATATTTTCATCAAAATAGTGGACGGAAAATCAAAAATATTTTGGGTACAAGGCTTAGATCAGGTTATAGATCTGAAGCAGAAGATCAAAACTTCCATGGGTATTCCTGCTAGGAGACAAAGTCTGATTTTTTCAAGAAAATCATTGCAGGAAGGGAATCTATTAAAATATTATCAGATCCAAAGAAATTCCTCCAGAGTCTTGAATTTAAGACTCAAAGACGGAGTTGTAGGAGCAGGAAATACAGCGAGATCTGAACAGAAAAGAACACCTGGTTTGATGAGGGGATTCAACACCTGCAAAATAGGAACCCCAAATGGCCCATCATACAGAAATATCCTAAAAGGGAAAAACAAACCAGCAATATCAAATGAACAGGCAAAAAGCACTCCCAAACCTTACATAGTGGAGCAGCTGAACTGTGTACTATAACTAAACATTAAGGCATCATAGATCGAGGAACATTGTTCCACTTTTGAGACGCGGGAAATAATATGCAGCTTCAACTACTACTGGCCAAAACCAATGGAGTTGTTCCATTGGATATTTACCAACTCGACCATGGACTGCGACATACACCTTTACTCCAAAGGATATTTCATTGTCAAGTTCCAATCACAGGAAGCTAGAGATATAATTCTCAAGGAAGGACCATGGTTTTGGGGTTCAACGGGACTCTTCATCATTCCTTGGCTCCCTGATTTTGATGCAAATAAGATGGAGATTACTCGGATGCTAGCTTGGGTCTGGCTATATAAACTCCCGCTCCTTTTTTGGAATGAAGGAGTACTAGAGGGCATTGGAAATAGTCTTGGGAGATACATCAAAATAGACATGCAACGATTAGAGGAGAGGATATTTACTTTTGCACAAATCTATGTGGAAGTGGACCTCAACAAGGGATTGCCAAATAGCATCTATCTGATCCACAAGCAAAAAAAATGGTTGCACAATCTGGACTATGGAAATACAATGTTTAGATGTAGGATATGCAGGAAAATTGGGCACCTACAAAACACATGCCCGGATGAAAAACCAGAAAACAGAAAGAAGAAGAAAACAGGGAAAGTCTCCAAGGGATGGGAATTCCCTTGAGGAGGACCAGAGCAAGAGTCAGAAGATGAAGGGGACATCCCAACCCAAAATGAGAGAAAAAAGCCAGCAGAAGACGAAGGGACACAAGAACAAGATATACAAGAATCAATGGAAACTAACACGACCCCTCAGATGGTGGACCTGGCAACGGATCCAATGCCAAATGAAGCTTGCCCAGATGTAAGCTCAGGAGTCAATAAGAGAGCGCACGTATATGAAAGTTCAGACTCAGACAAAGACAACACAATAGGGAACAATGAGCTGGCCTTGGTTCCTTCCTCACTGCACTCAGGGAATTGGCAGATCGTCCAAAAGAGAAAAGACAAGCGTGAAAATCCCAGCCCTACTGGAAAATTGTAATGTATTTGGTAGCCATGTTACATGGTGTTGGTAGCCTAGCTACATTGACTAGTGTGCTTGAGCACATGGGCCCTTTGGGCGTTTCGAAATGATTAAATGCAGCTGCAAAGTTTTAACTTTCATTAATATTAATAGAAAGTTGCAGATTTATTCTCTGGAAAAAAAATATTAAGGATATACAAGTTTTAAGAATTTCATGGATATCAAAAAAAGGTGTTCCATGATTTTTTTCCATATGTATATAATTTTATCAATAAATTAATATACTTATTATTTTTAATAGTGAGTAATATATTTTATAATAAATAAATAAAAACAATAAGGTAATATATTTAATTATTTTTATGATAGTAAGTATAAAAATCCAATAAGGAACATTAATATATTTTATTTTTTGTAGTAAGTAAAGAAAAAATAAAAATGCAATTAACAACAATAAAAACGTAATTTGGGAACATAATTTAATTATATAAATTTTACACATATTTCAACGATTTCCAATTACATAAATATACATTATTAGTATTAGATTATTTCATAATGATTACTTTGTTAATCATATCATTCTTACAGTCAGGGAAACTTCGTAATATGTGTATATGATAATATTTGTTACATATATTTTCATGTGGGTTTAAAGGACTCAAGGGTTACATGAAAGGATAGAGATTCATAGATCACTAGAGTTGCAACCATGCTCTGATACCATATGTAAAGTCTAAACTTAAAAATTAAATATACATAAATTTGTAATCATTTATTGATAACATAAGAATATTTCATTACCAATTGCATAATCCACATGAAAGTTAAGTGGTAGGAGTCATACAAGTGAGATGAAGAAACCAACATACTTGTAATACTATGATTTGAAATCATTATGCTCTCATCTATGATATAGCTAATTTCAACCAATATGTGAGGGATAACTCTCCACTCAACTATAGGCTCAACTGGACCATATCTCTCTTCACTCGACCGCCACAAACCCTCAATCAACTACCTCTGCCAATGGTTGATCCTTTCCCAATAATTCTCTTAGAAAAAAAAAGTCTCGCCTTGTCCTCATCCATTAAATATAACTCCTTTGTTCCAAAAATGGAAAAAAAAAAACTTCATGCATATAATCCACTAGTCATCATGCATTTTTATTTTTATCTCAAGTTTTTCATAATTTAGCTTTTCCACAAATTTATCTCTACTTATTTTTACTCTTTATTTTATTAAAAAAATAGTTTCTTTTATTTATTCATCATGGTCCTTCACTCTATCCATTACTATTATTATTTATTTATTCTTATTATTATTATTATTATTATTATTATTATTTAATAGTTACATGGGGCATTATATACTCTCCCTCTTCAAGGAACTTCATCTCAAAGTGAACTTTGATTATGTAAAGAAGAAAACTTCACGATTAAACATATATAAATTGCATACATAATTTGTAACTATTGACTAATAACATAATAATATTTAATTACCAATTGCATAATCCACATGAGAGGAAAGTGTGGAAATTGTACCTACGAGTGGTAATCCCTATATAAGTCACATGTTAACCTTAAAACCCCTTTTTAAGCTCTAGATATTGAGTGATTACATTCATATTTTTATATTTTTATGTAGGCTAGAACCTTTTATGGTCATTTTTTATTATAAGTACACCCTTTGTCTCTTATATATACTAAGGAGACCTAGTCTTAGGATCATCAAATATTGCCGTGTACATTGTATTTATTATAAAGGAGGTTTCCCTTTGAATTGGACTGTAATTATTAGTTTCTTACCATTTTAAGGTGCAAGGTTCATAACATTTGGTATTTGAGGCATCGACTCTAGCTCAAGGCTAGCCAACTGCAAGAAGGATTGTAGTGTAGTTGAGCCTAATGTTGGGTGGAGAGTGGCTCTCCCTCCTTCAGTTTCCAACAATTTCAAGAGAAACAAATATGTGCAATGAAAGGGTATTTTTTCTCAATGGTTTGTGAATATTTCTATGTTGATTGCTCTACTTGTTTTTAACAATGAGTTTAAATTTGTTGTAATGATTCATTGAATATGTATAATTGAAGGGTTAGAAGTATTGCATACTTGTGTTTGGTTATTACCTATTATTTCCTTGATCAATTAATGTTGTATGTAGATGTATTCTTTGAATCAAGTTGTTGTGATGGCTATAGAATGCATGGTGTGTGAAATATTATGCATAAGCTATTTTGATCATAAGGGTCTTCTTATGTTCTATTTTAAGGTCAACCTTTATTAGGCCATGGGTGGAATATAATAGTTGCGACTATTTCATGTTCTAATTGAGAAGACCTATATTATTCTCTACATAAGGGGGGAATGTACCTTAGAAGATAAGCCAATACACTGACTTCTTTATTTTTGTAAGTGATGGAATGAGGATAAATCTCATTCAACTGGGAGAAGTTGTGGGTTTGGTCCATGGTCATCTCCTTTCCTTTCTTAATAAGATGGAAAGATTTGGATATTTTCCCTTCTTAAGTTTTTTTCATGGTAGTTACCTAGTTCGAAGCAATACTTTGGGGAGGCTTATGAAGCTATTGAATATCTCTTATTCTTCAAAATTGAATTGGGTAAATTATTTCCCTAGTGGAAATTACTTTCAGGCCATGGACCTGCTCCTGAGAGGTCCTTTGAGAGATATGGAATTTTGAGGTTGGAAGTCTTAATCTTAGCCTTGGTCACATGGTCAACATGGGGCTATACCTAGGACCTATGTTGGAAAGGGGCATAACCCTAGGAAATTATATTATTGGAGTTATATGTTATCAGGTATAGGGCATTGGAATTAACTATTGAGTATCCCCATTGAGAATGATCAATGTTAACAAAACTCACAATAGCCATTAGTTGATGAAGTATGTTACAAGGATATTAGGTCCTAAGGTATTAGTATATCAAGCCCTAGGGTATTGGTATATCAGGCCTTGGTGTATCAAGATATTAGACCTTGGGGCGTTGGGTGATTCAACATACCACAATTATAATTTTCGTCGACATCAATGAGCCCAATATATTGATAAGTGTTGGGAAATTTTCCAATCAACAAATAGAGTATTAATTTTTGGTTATCGAAAATATAACTATTGAAGGCTAGAGGTTTGACCCTTTTATCCTTAGAAACTTAATCCAAATGGGTTATAGATTTTGGCATTAGAACGATTGAAGCACTCGAATTTTGGGTGTCATTAATTCTTGAAGGGAACGTGCTATGAACTCCCTGATATTGATAGACCTGACAAGTCTGTCGAATGATGAGATTTTACCCATTGGTTGTTCTCTATATCAGATTGGGGAAGGATGTGAACATAAGATGAATTGTAACTTAGTGAGAACAATTAAGGTTAGGTTTCATTGGTATTTCAAAACCTTCCAATACATGATATGGGGAGATTAACAGATGTTTTATTGGTGTTTACCACACCAATGGTAATATATCCCAAAAAATACACTAGTTAACGAGATTTAGGTTACTGAAATGATTTAGGGAGTTATCGGCCTATTGGTTTTCAAGCATCGAGATTTTAGTATGCATATATCAAAATTTTCCTTAACACTACTGAAACTCAATATTGTAGGTGCTGACAAGGAGAGATGACATGGATAATAGAGGATACCACATCTTAGCCACATGGTAGCTAAGCGATTTTTCTAATGTATGTTGGCGAAAAAGGAGGTCTTCGGGCAAGACCCAAGTTCAGGAAATAGGCCAATAAGGTTTCCACAGTAGTCTAACACAATGCTAGCATTTTCACCCTACTCCAGAGAGCAAAGTGTCTCACCCAAGGCGTGTCGTGACCTTAGTAAGATTAGGAGATAGATCAGGTATAAGACAAATACAACCATGAAGAACAGTTAAGGAAACTTGGAAGCAACAAACATATCTAGCCGCTCTGTATGAACTATCATCCATCAAAGCATGTTCAAAATGTTGAATTAAAAATTAAACTGGGCATACATTCATAGTAATCAAATGACTAAAAATCAAATCATAACATTACACACAGCAACAACTAGATTTCAGAACAGTGTACATCTACTCCACAAAGTTTATTACAGTTTTTTCAATACAACAGAGTTCTCACGAAGCTCTCCTACGGCTCTGATCTCTCTATCAACCTTCTGCTGCACTGACTAACTAGCTCCTCTACGTTAGATGACTGCCTATTTGTTCTTCTACCAGCGTGACTGTTAGTATTTCCTCTTTTCTTGCTCTACTGCTTGCCGCTTCTTCTTGATTACTGGGATTCCTGTTGATTTTCCTTGTCTCCCATACCTGCCATCTACACTATTCTCTGCAACTGCTGCACCACCTATCTTTCGGCTTTCCGCAATCATGACAGCTCTCTATCTACCTTGATTGTGCTCCACCACCTATTCTCGGCAACTCAAAACTATTTCTTTTTCAAAACAAAGGCCCCAACAGGCCCCGACCACATGCTATTGACTCGTCCCGAGTCAATATTTTCCTGCTGTTGCGGCTTCCATTGGTATTTCGGCTTCGGAGGCTGACTTTGTCTTTTCTGCTTCTTCGCTCTATCGAAACAAAGGCCCCAACTATGTAACCTTCGATTGTGAAAGTGGTTTTCCTCTTGTATTATTCTACTATTCTCACTTGATGATATCCTGAAAATCCATATGTGAATGAATAGGCTTCATTTCCTTCCACAGTGTCGAGAACCTCATTGCTAAATGAAGTGGGAAATGGATAATGAATGCATGTTATGTTGAGGCTTCTATAATCCACACATACTCTAATCTCAAATTTCTCCATTTTTCTTTGTAGTACAATCGGACTGACCCATTCTACTTCCTCCACTGGAAAAATCAGCCCTTCTTTCAACATTTTATCCATTTCTACTTTGACTTTTGCATTTACTCTTGGATTTAGGCGGTAAGGCCTATGTTTTAATGGTCTTGCATCTAGCTTTAAGACTATGCACATTTCAAACCACCAATGAAAGATGCCTGGGATATTAAAAGGACATTTATAAATATAAAGGCCAGAAATGATCCACTAAGACTTCAAGTCTACAATCAATATTTGAATATGGCTCCTAAAAATCAACAAAGATTGATGTCAGCCTATGACATCCAGCAGGGTAAAATGGTAGTGAGTCACTTCAAACCCAAAGTGCAGCAGCCTCAAACAACTGCAGATTATATCATAACCAATTTTGAAGTCATAGCAAAGGATATTCATCCTTTGGATCAGATTGAGTTGCATAAACAAACAGGTGAAATGATTTATTCTACTTTTATTGATAAATCAATGATGACCCAAAAATTACAGGATTCTTTGGAGAATACTAATGCTCAATTGCATCTTGAAAAAGCCTCTTCCCAGGCTAAGGACAACATAATAAAGACTTTCGAAGAAATAATTATTGGATTGGGTCATAATCCCAAAGATGTCAAGGGTATAGAAGCCTTGATTAAGAAGAAAGATGATGATATTGCAGCCTTGAGAAAACAACTGAAGTTACCATCCTCAAGACATCCACAGACTGCATAAATTATAAAGCAAAACTCTGAAGAAGAATTGATGGATTTTCTTTTGAAACTGAATGAACAACTAAATGAGACTGAAAAAGAAATTGAAAAGGCATTACAAGACAAGCAGGGAAACATTCCAGCGTCTATAGTAGAATTAATTACAGGTACAACAACAACAGGTCAGTCAACAGAATTATTACAGGGTAATACTTCCAATTTAAGCACTGAAGAATTAATAAAATCAATGGAAGAATTGAAACTCCAAGTGACAGAGCTCCAGAGAACAAAGGTACAATTCACCACTTTAGAACAAAAATATGATCTCTCGAAGATAAGTGTTGCAGAAAAAACGAGAGAGATCAACCGATTAGAAAAATTGGTGAGAGCATTAGAAAGGGATCTCACATTGGAGAAACCTTTGGGAGAAATCAAAGAAATTCTTTGGACCAACATCATTCAATCAATAGAAGATGTATGGCCATCAATTCAAATAATGTATGAGCAGAATGATTTGGTTAAATTAGCTCTGGAAGAAATTCTAAAAGCAAGAGAAGAATTAGGGAACATGCCTGAAGAAGCCAATGAACTTATACACTTTTTGAGCACTAAGAACAGATATCAACTTGAAGAACTCGGAATCCAAGACAGAAGAGGAACAATTTTGGAGATAAAAAGAGTTTTTACTAAGAGAACTCTGATCCAGAATCTAGAAAGAAGATGCTTTGATATGCAGGAAGAAATCAATGCTTTCAAAAAAAGATTGGATATTTTGTTGAATAAATGATTGTGAAGTCCTTTAGTTTCAGATGATAAAATAATGAACCTTGAAAGTTATACAGACAAATTGAACAAGCATGCTGACAATCAGGCCAGTTCCTCAACTAGTTCATCAGTAACAAAAGCATTGCCTACAAGAAAGATTCTTCATGACAATCTGAAAAATTTGTTTTATCTCAAACATGAGGTAAAACACTTATTCCCAATTCAGCCTACTTTCTTCAGATATACAGAGACTGATGAAACTCTGAGGAAGCTTCAAAGGACCAGAATACAGGAAGCTCAATGGTGGGAAGAAATGTTAGAAATTTTGTAAAACATGAATTTTTGATTGTTTACTACAGTAAGACATGATAAAAAGGATAAAATAAGATCAAACAGAAGTCAAAGTGTATCAGTACAGGTAAAGAGTATCAGTAAAACAGAGCAGCCAGCACAGAATTACTAAAGAGGACAGCAGCAAGCCCAATCATAGGGCCTGCCTCCAGCACACTCTCAAAAGAAGGAAACAGCACAACATCGGCTATCCTTTTTCTTATCTACGAGACCATCTATCTCTATTTTCTTGTAATATATCCATAAGTCATCCTAGATTATATCTCATTTTGTTAGGAGATATTTTTTATAATTTTTTGTATAAATACTCCCTCAATTAGAGTGTTGGGGGGTGGATTCTTAGACTTTGCTGTAATACTGATTATTTTTGAATAAAGTGTTGTTGGATCAATTTCGCATGGCTAGCTGGATAAAGAATTTATGCAAAAGACTTTTCACAGGATTCTTGTATCAGACAACGGATCAATAAGTCATCTATCTCTTCATGTTTTAGAGTTTTATACTAGTTTATTATACCATATGTGTTTCATATCTGAATGATAAACGAAAAAGAATAATTCAGAAAGTGCTTAAGTGCAATCTGTTTTCAATCGTTGTTATTCTTGATGTTTTCTTATGAACTAGTTTAAACAGTGAATTCTTAATTGCTCCTGTTTCCTAGTTTTTCCATTTTGATTATTTGATAAATAAATCTTAATTTCTCTTTGTTAATAATCATTCAGTTTCCCTCTTTCGAAAATATTGAAGGATTCTTAATTTCCCTTCACCCACTTCGAGTCCATTCCATTTATTTAAGATCTTTGATTGTTCCCTATTTGATTACCTTTCCCTGTGAAACCATCCCTTGTTAAAAAACTACATCCAGTTAAGCCATATTCTTTGACTCCATTAGCCCAATGGACTAAAACTACTCAGTCATAACTCTCTGCTATAGAATTTCATCACCCAAATTCAATCAAAATCCCAGAACTTTTATAACTATCCTAATATCTTTAAAAAAAAAGCTAAATCTTACAGAGAGAGCCCTCTCTGGGTACAGATTGGCTAGATTCTGTACCTAAAATTTGGTTTGTGGTTACCTCAGACCCCTTTCCTCTTCCAACAACTTCAAGGAAAATCTGAGTGATAACGTAGTGGCGACTCCACTGGGGAACTAAGTAATTTTATTGTTACTATTGTTTACTTTATAAACTACAGACGGAGCCTGAAGTTAGCCAGGTATCCTTTGAACTGCTTTTGCTCTGCAATTTCATAAGTAAATAAATGCTGCTTCAGTCTATCTCCGGTCTAGTTTATGAACTGAACATTCAGTTTCAAACATTTGATCAGTTCCTCTAGTCAAATAAATCTTTAAGAAAATTTAAATCCAAAAACTTAAACCTCTTAAAGAGATTGTAGAAGTTGTATTGTTCATTCCATTTAGACAAAAAACCAAAAAAGAGAATCATCTAGAAAACTGGCTTCAGAAAGGACTCATTACACCAGGCCTAATCTTGATCCAAATCCCCCGCCTGTGTTTGAAAATCCGAATCTGATCTCCAGGATTCTTAGGAGACAAGAAAGTCAAGAAAGCTCTGGTAGTTCTCGACCTCTCTATAGATCAATATCCTGTCCTATAAAGTGGATTTACCTTGAGGATGAACCTTTTGATGAGCAATTTGAAACCTCTTTATTTGTAAATTTTTCTGAATCTGAGTTGTCCAATTTGGTTCTAGACCCAGTATTTCTTGAAGATTTACAATTTCAATTTGTTACTTCACATCTTGATAAAAATTTATGAGATTCCATACAATCTGAGCTTACCTCTGAAGTAACTTCAAATATTTCTGTGATCACTTCAGCTTCTCCAAGTTCATCAACATTTCCTCAAACATCTCAACCTCAAACTACCCCTTCTACTCCTCCATCCACTACTCATAGACCAACCTCACCTATTACTTCATCGTTACCTCATGCAATGGCAAACAGATATGCTCATTTGGTATTACCAGCCAATCTAGGGGCTATGCCCCAATACTACCAAAGTAAAATCACTCCTTTCGATGCTTCTGGTGCCTACACTGCACAACAACATACCAAAAATATGACCGATTATTTTGAAATTTATGAAATAGATGCTGATGATGTAAGAATGAGAATATTTGTCCAAAGTCTTACTGGAGAAGTCAGAACCTGGTTTAGAGCCCTTCCTACAAACAATGTTGCTGACTTACAAGCTCTTTATAGAACATTTTTAAACAGATGGGAAAAGAAGAAATATCCTCTTCAAATCTTATCAGACTTTGGAAATTTAAAGAGAGGACCAAAAGAGACTGTGCAAGATTACTGCACCTGGTTCAATGATGTTTACTATGCTATTCCTCAAAACCTTAGACCTCCTCCAGATTCAGTATTAATTAAATTCCCTAATGGATTTGATTCTAATATGGTGTATCAGCTTAGGGAAAGAGCTCCTCAAACCCTAGAATAAATGCAAAGTATAAATGTTATTGTTGAAGCCAACCTGATAGAGAAACAAGCTAGATCTAGAGCTGAAAAGAGAATGCCTTTAAATGAAGAACCCTCAGCTTTTGAAAAGAAACTGGATGCTATTATTAAAGGGATGGAAAGGCTAGGAGATAGAGTAGAAACAATTGAAAGGAAATCTCCTTGGGATGGTCAACCGGGAAATACTGGGAGAAATCCAAATTTCAGAAGGAACCAAAATCAAAATATTGGAAAAACTGGTCCTGACCAAAATATTAGGCCCCCATTCCAGGAAAATTATATTGAAGCCTCAACTTCTAAGGAACCAACTGAAGATGCTCAAATAAACAACTTGACTGAACGAAAGAACGAACCAGAATTTTTCTTGACCCAAGATGATCAAGAAGCTCACATTCTTAAGCAATTTCAAACTCATTCAGGAGAATCATTTGACTTCAAGGAAGGATATGACACAACCATTTACGAAGTTCACGAGCAATATAATTTGAGGAGGAGAAGAATTGATGTCCCAGAAACAAGTAAACAGAAAGCTAAAAAACAACCCCTCAAAGGTAAAACCAATACTACCCCTATACATATTCTTTCTAGATCAGATCCTAATCTTGCCAACCCAATAATCGAAGACGTATCCGATACTCAACTGAATAATAAACAACTTTCCAATACTCTTCCTCCTAAAGGAAATGTAAAGGAACCTCCAGAAATTGATTCGGAAACAACTTCAGCTCGCAACCCCACTCATGAGAAGGAAAAAAATACCAAAAGCACAGAAGAAAAAGAGAATCCAACTTTCCGAAATATAAGAAATCAGACTGAAAAACCTTTTAATCTTGAGGTTGAAGTAGGCAAAATAAAAATAGTTGTTCCTTTGTCTGAATTAGCTAAACATGATGTCTACCGAAATCAAATCAATAGATCACTTAATATTACTGGAAGTGATGACTCAGTAAATGTTTTTGATGACCAACCCAAATTACTCTTTGGCCCTGAAGTAAATGGAAAACCAGGAAGTGGAGGGACTCCTCCATTCTATGTGAGTTTGAACATACATGATAAAATACTTCATAATGCCATGCTTGATTCTGGGGCATCTCACAATTTAATGCCCAACGCTGTAATGGAGAAACTAAACCTAGACATCACCCGACCATACAAAGATCTCTTTTCTTTTGATTCAAATCAGGTGAGATGTTTAGGATTAATCAAAGACTTGTGTGTCTCATTGGTTCAATACCCTGCAAAAACAATTCTGATGGATATAGTAGTAGCAGATATTCCTCCAAAATATGGTATGATATTGTCCAGATCTTGGGGTGCAAAGCTTAGAGGATCTCTTCAATTGGATATGTCATATGCTACTATTTCAGTTTTCGGCCAACCTAAGAGACTATACAGAGAAACTTTAATGAAATATTTAGTCAGTAGTTAGGAGAAACCTGAAAATTTCCCCATCTACTCAGTACACTTTGATATGGATTCATTTATTCCTTATAATGCCGAAATTGATCATCCCACTGAATTAGAAGTTCCAGCAACAGAACCAAAAGAAATTACAACTAAAAAATCTAATTTTCAAATCCAGGAAATCTCTGAGGACAATGAAACATCAGATACCCAAGAGAAACCAGAAGAAAATAAAAAACTAGATCTCACTATTAAGAAAGTTCCTGAAACTCCTGACACCAATTATGAACATGAAATTATTTGGCATTTAGAATTTGATGGTTCTGTTAATAAATTAGGGGCAGGAGCTGGAGTTTGGGTGCATAACCTTGAAAATGATCATGCTGAAGGCCATGCCTACAGATAGAATTTTAAATGCACAAATAATATGGCAGAATATGAAGCTCTTTTGCTAGGTCTTAAACTTGTCAAAAGATTGGGGGCAATTAGAGTATCTGTCATAGGAGATTATGATTTAATCATTCAACAGATCAAAGGTCACTTTCTGAAAAACAATCCCAGACTGAGAGAATATAGAGGAATAGTTGTAGAGATTCTCAATACTTTTCTACAAACTCAGCTTGCAAAAATCCCAAGAAAACAGAATTTGCATGCCCATATCTTAGCAATGTTTCCCAACACTTGTAAATTACCATTCGAACCTAATCATCAGTTCACAGCTGAGATTAGACACAGACCAGCCATACCAGAAAATTTTAAGAATTGGCAAGTGTTTGCAAATGACAATCAAATTAACAATTTCCTGACTCTAAAGAATGAATTTTCTAACAGTAACATAGATGAAGATACAGTCACTGAATCTGATAAAAAAAATGAACAATAAACGGACGTTTCAGAAGAGAGTGCAATTCAAATTATTCATCCAACAAAGTTCACCAAAAAAGAAATGCAGGACCTTAAACAAATGGAGGTTGATGAGATTATAGAAGAATAATATGAGATCATTAATTTAAAAGATAATCATTTGCCTAAAGGATTAACTCCTCTGGAAGATCTTTTCGATTCTAATGATATTCCAAAGAAACCCAAAATGGAACCTTTGAAAGCTGATATTGAGGAATATAATTTGGGAACTGAAGAAAATCCTAAACTGATAAAGTTATCTAAGTCGTTGTCTCCTAATCAAAAACTAAAATATGTTGAACTAATAAGAGAATTCTAGGATGTTTTTGCCTGGAGTTATGAACACTTGAAATCATATGACACCTCTATAATTCAGCATACCATACCTCTGAAAGAAAATCAGAAACCATTTAAACAGAAACTCAGAAGAATCAACCCTGTACTGTTACCTTTAATTGAAAAAGAAATCAAACGAATGTATGAAGCAGGGATACTTGCTCCTATTAGATTTTCAGAGTGGGTGTCTAATTTAGTCCCTACTAGGAAGAAAACTGGAGAGATCAGATTATGTGTTGATCTAAGAAATGTAAATAAGGTTTCTTTGAAGGATAATTACCCTTTGCCCAAAATGGATCACATTTTACAAAGGGTAGCAGGTGCTTCTAGGATTTCTCTTTTAGATGGGTTTTCAGGATACAACCAGATTCTGGTTCATGCTGATGACCAGGAAAAAACAGCTTTTACAACACCGTGGGGCACATTCAAGTACGTTAAAATGCCATTTGGACTTAAAAATCCTGGAGAAACCTTCCAAAGAGCAATGGACATTGCATTTGCAAAAGAAATTCATGACTTTCTTGTTATATATTTGGATGATTTAACTTTTTTTTCTAAATCAGATCAGCAGCAGTTGGACCATCTCAGACAAGTATTCATAAAATGCAGAAAGTATGGTATCTCTTTGAATCCAAAGAAGTCCTTGTTTGGTCTTGAAGAAGGTAAACTCTTGGGCCATATCATTTCCAAAGATGTTATTAGAATTGATCCTGCTAGAATAGACGCTATATTGCAGATACCTCACCCCAAAAATGCTAAATAACTTCAAGCTTTCCTAAGAAAAATCAAATTTTTAAGAAGATTCATATCTAGCTTTGCTGAACTAATTAGATTGCTTACTAATATGTTAAGAAAGGATTCAATTATTAAATGGACAGTAGAAGCCAAACAAGCATTTGAAGAAATTAAAATGGCTTTGACCAGAACACCAGTTCTTACCAGTCCACAATTTGATAGAGACTTCATAATATTTTCATTTGCATCAGAACATACTGTAGCAGTTGTTTTATTACAAAAGGATGATCAAGGATGTGAAAAACCTATAGCCTTTTTTATTAAAGCACTAAGGGATGCATCATTAAAATACAACATCATGGAAAAACAAGCTTTTTCACTTGTGAAAGCTATTAAAGATTTTAGAATCTATATATTGTATTCCCATGTGATAGCCTATGTACCAAATGATGTTGTCAAATACATCTTAACTCAAGATGGAATTGAGGGAAAAAGAGGTAAATGGATTGCTATCATATTAGAGTATGATATTGAAATAAAACCTACAAAGCTTATAAAGGGACAGGGATTGGCTCAACTCATGACAGAAACAAATTGCCAAGCCCTGGATATTAATGAACTGGATGACGAACAGGAGATGGCGACTCCGCAAATCAGCCAAGCCTTCTTAGATTCACCATGGTATGCTGATATAATTTATGTATTGTTAAACCTGCAAGCTCCTCCAAGGTTATCCATAACAAAGAAAAGGTTTTTAAAGATGACATCTTCAAAGTTTTGTATTTTAGATAATGTTCTTTTTTGGAAAAATCATGAAGGTATTCTATTGAATTGTTTTTTAAAAGATGAAGCTGACAAGGCTCTCAATGAATTCCATGCAAGAGACTGTGGTGGATACCTTTATTGGAAATCAACTGCAGATAAGATCCTAAGAGCTGGATTTTATTGGCCAACCTTGTTCTCTGATGTAAAAAATTTGTCACTGCTTTCCATAAATGTCAAATTTCTGAAGGCAAGAGAAAACTATTACCTTTACCCCTAAAACCAATTTCCACTGAAAAACCTTTCCAACAATGGGGCCTGGATTTCATTGGAGAAATCCATCCTCCTTCTTCTGGCCAACACAAATGGATCCTCACTGCTACAGATTATTTCACCAAATGGATAGAAGCAATTCCCTCTAGACAAGCCAATGACACTGTGATCATAGGATTCATAGAAACCAATATATTATCAAGATTTGGTTGTCCTGAGAAAATCATAACTGATAATGCTGCTGCCTTCAAATCTAAAAAGATGATAAGTTTCTGTAATAAATATCATATCACCTTAAGCTATTCCATAGCCTATTACCCTCAGGGTAATGGGCTGGCTGAATCCTCCAACAAGAGTCTCATTAATATTATTAAGAAATTATTGGAGGAAAACAAGAAAAATTGGCACAAGAAACTTACAAATGCACTGTGGGCAGACAGAATCACCACCAAAAAATCTATTGGGACTAGTCCTTATGAGTTAGTCTATGGCATTGAGGTTGTATTTCCTTCATCTTTAGGAGTTCCTGTGATGAAATTAATTCAAGAAGCTCAGGTTGAACCTAATGATATTCAAAAGAGAATAAATCAGACTATCAATTTGCAGCAGACCAGAGAGGAAGTTTATCAAAGATCCCAAGTATTGCAGGATAAAATAAAGAAAATATTTGATAAAAGGACCAAGGCAGAAGATTTCCAACTTGGAAAAAAAGTTTTAAGATGTGATTCCATAAGGGAGGATAAGGGAAAACATGGGAAGTTTGATTTCCTATGGAAAGGACCTTATATTATCCATGCTTTACAAGGAAATAACACATATTTTCTGAAAACTTGGATGGTACAAAAAATGAAGAAGGGCCAGTTAATGGTCAAATGTTGAAACATTACTTTGATCCTATTTATTAGGATATCCTGATTTTTAACATGTACATATTATATCCTTTGTAGTGTCACAGCTTTGAGTGGATAGTAACTTGTTGGAGTTGAAGCCCGAAGATAAGTCCCTAAGCTTCAGAAGTATTACTGTCATACATACAATAAAGTAACAAGCAGAAGAAGATTCCATGGTTCAGTCAAAATCATTTTGAAGACAACTGACCTGCTGTTCTTGACTTTTCACCAGGAAAAGCCATCCCCAAGTGGAGCCAGTGTTAGACTCCTATACCAATAGGTGTCATATATCATCATTGACTTGATGGGCTATGTAATATGTTAATACCTTTCCTTGTTGCAAAGGTTTTCCATATTTTCAAAAAAATAAAAAAATTTAAAAAATGTAAAGAGGGTATACCCTAAAAGAAAAATCAAAGGGTGAAAAGAATAAAAAATGGCCAAAAAAGTAAAAGAAAATGAACCCCACCAAAAGAAAAGCCAAGGAAAGTGTGCAAGTCTAAATGCCACTATTTTTTTCTCTTATGTAAATAAAAAAATTGTGTGCAACTTGTATCTTATGCCACAATTGGTGTACAGTCAAACAACTTAAGCTTGGCTAGTTCATCTTTCAATTTTATGTTTTAGAGATAGAGAATAAAATCTGACCAAATTGTTTAATCTTGGCAGATAAGTAGATAGGTAGAGTAAATAAAAGGAGCTCAATAGCTTAATCTGAGCCCTTGGATGTAATAAGGTTAGATTTAGATAGATTTCTACATGTAAAAGAAAAGAAAGTGTGATAAGGGTTTGCCAGTCGAAGTGCACCCTAATAAAGAAGAAAAAATTCTAGGTTAAAGTAGGTAGGGTAGGTAGATGATGTTGCAGAATTACACGTGATGGATGATAACTCTAAATGTGTTAATATTTACTTTCATCACAAGTGCAAGGCAGACATTACACTGGAAGAATTTCAAGAAAAACAAAGTCAAATTATTAACTTCCCTTCTCATTTTTCCCTAAAAATTTCACTAATTTCCCATAAGTACTAAGGCATTTGAAAATTAGAGGGGCTCAAGGCATTTCCTTGAATTTTGGAGGGACCGGACCCTCGGCCCAATAATTGAAAAAAGCCTAATTACTTATTCATAATATTATTCATTCATATCCAAAAAATATTTTCCTAAGTAAAATCCGATTTTACTCAGGAACATTATGCAATATTTCACAAAAAACCCTATTCATGCAAGCATAAGTTGAATACATAAACCAAATGTTTTTATACTTAGCACTTCCATTCATTTTCATATTAATTTTTAACTTTATTATTTAAATCCCTATACAAATTCCCCTTTTTCCCGTATTATTTTAATAAGATTCCCAAATTAATATATTATCCCGCCCCTTTGGTTGAAATATAACCTTAATATGGTGATTAATTAATCAAATCGTGAGCCCTGATCCACGCCACATTAAAACATGTTAATTAACCCTCACGGTTAATTAAAAACACACCTCACCAATAGAATTCCCCCGATGCGATTAATTCACACTAAATTACATTGGGCCCGCCCTATTATCACTCTGTCATCTCCCTTTCCCAACAACCGTTCGATCAACCAATCTTCGATCAACGGTTGCTGTCCATATCGCTGCGCCTCCACGTTCGAACGATAACGCGCGATGGCCAAGAGGTTTTTTGCACAGTGCCGCACCACGTGTCGTATATTGTATGGAATCGCTCACCCCCCCGCTGAAAATCGCCCGTCCTCAAAAGATGTGCGATGAATATCGCTTACCGCTTGCCTCCCATGACATACCAACCGTACTTGCTGACATCATTCATTAAAAAAATAAAAAACCCGCCAACCTTTGACTTTGCAAATAAAACAAATGAACCCGTGTCATTTTCACTATCCCGTGTAGTGACCAGTGTCCCATGCAACGAATCCCAAAATAAACTATCGAAGATTTTCAACCACCTTGCTGAGGAAAATTGCAGTCGAGCAATCCAGAATTCATCCACCATAGCCAACACCTGTTTTAGTCACTGTTTATTTCCCGGAAAACAGGTATTTACCCAAATTCCCTTTGAACTCTGCAAAATCCTGGTTTTTGTTTTAATTCCACACGGAAAACTGAAACAGGGTTCAAGATTGGTCTTTATTCATTCCTTAATTCCCAAGTTTTCAATTGTGTTCCCAAACCTGTGATTGTGCCTATTTTTCATCAAAACATGAATTCATTTCTGAATCCACAAGAACCAGAAATGGAAATTCTCGTGGCTTTGAATGTTGCACCCCTGAATGCCCCTCATAGAGATTTAGACTGTCTGCCTCTAGCAGATAGGGATTTCCAAATTAAAGACCTCGTCCTCAATGAAAATCCTCTCTGAATTTTTTTCCACTGCAGAGATAGCTACCTGAACGGCTCTAACATTTTTGGACTATGGGAATCCAATATTCCAATGTACCTTCTACCCTCAGTCCACATTTTTCCTGAAATAATCTATTACTGCCATGCTAATTATGATCCCAATCAACGGGCAGTCATGTCCCCGAGTCAAACCGTCCTTTTCCCAATAACTGCTCAGTCTATCAATGAAATTTTGCAGTTTCAGCCTGGTCAAGCCCTGACTCCCCTTTCCATGGGATATTTACTTGAGAAATCAGCCAATTTATCCCAAAAAGAGTTAAATCGCCTTTGTCAGACTTTCATGTTGCCAGAACATCAACCCAAAGGCCAACCTCCTTATGGATATACTTTTTTCACATATATGGGCATACTCATTTTGAATATGATATCCTCTATAATGGGTTTCAATACTAGCGAATATGTTGATCAGTTAACCCTAGTATTGTTGTCCATTTTTACCCCTGGACAGCCCCCTGCTGTCAAATATGATTTTTCTTCCTATATTGCTGATAAAATCCATGATCAGTTCATGAGATTGGAAAATGAAAGTGTGTTCAAATATTCCTCTGTTATATACCATCTCATGCTTTACTTTCAATCAGAGAGTTTCCCTTTCCATGTCAAGAAACTTGATGCCAAAGGAAATCCTAGGTCTGTAATCTTTTGGTCTGCAATCACTCATAATTCCTCTGATTCTCCTTATTCTTATAATGAGTTCATTGACCTGTTTGTGCACCCTGCAACCACCTTATTAACAGGAGTCTCCCCTCCTAGGGTCAATAGTGACATCAAGAAAATTCTCCAACTCTCAAAGAAATACAGGATAGGTGATTGGTACCTATACTGGAATCATACATAAATTAGAATTTATGGGTGTGAGCTTTGTCCTTTCAAGTTACCAAAATATGTCCCAATGAGGCTCTTTGCCTTAAAATATTTCAAACAGATGATAAATTCAGACATAGTCCATTTTTGCAATGCAAAGAAAAATTCTCAACTCATAATTAAGAGTCAATTAGGTCCTTTTGTCTGCAATTCTAGGGATGCAGGGAAAGAAGCTGAAAGAATCTTAGAAGACTATCTCAAATTGCAAAAAAAATTCTGATGGGTACCTTATGACCCAAACAACTTTATTTGTGATAGGAGGATGAAAAACAAATTGTCACCATACCTTCATTATAGAATTCCAGAAATTGAACAATATGCCAATATGAATGAATGGATGGAAGGGACGTTGATAGAACAAGATAGTGAACAGGTCAGTGTTGAAAATGTTATGAAATATCTTGAGAAAATACTTGACCTAGATTCTTTTGGACAGGTGAAAAGACCAGGAATTGGTCCTTCTTCTACTGGAACCTCTCAGCAAAATCTACAGGAAATCAGTGCATTGGCCACAGTAGCATCCAAAGGGAAAGAAAAAGAGGCTGATATACAAGTTACAGAGAAATTCACAATGACAGAACAGCCTGAAACTTCTAAGGAACAAGGCCAAATATAGATTTCCCCCACTCAAATTAATGTGGCTAAAATTTCAATTTTTCAAGCTCCCGTTAATGAAGAAAAATGTAAGAAGAGAGATGCAGATACAGCTACCCCTATTAGTGGATCTTCAGAACAACCTGATGTTAAAAGACAAAAATTAAATCCTCTTTCAGAAGTAGAATCTGTTCAATAAATCCCTGATAGTCAGAGGAGAGAAGAATTAGGTAGTCAGAAAACATGTACAATCAGTGGGACATCCACTAATTCACAGAGAAAAGAGTTGCAAAGGCAACAAAGTGCAGAAGTATCATCTTTCAAACCTCCAATGAAAGATGCCTGGGATATTAAAAGGACATTTATAAATATAAAGGCCAGAAATGATCCACTAAGACTTCAAGTCTACAATCAATATTTGAAGATGGCTCCTAAAAATCAACAAAGATTGATGTCAGCCTATGACATCCAGCAGGGTAAAATGGTAGTGAGTCACTTCAAACCCAAAGTGAAGCAGCCTCAAGCAGCTGCAGATTATATCAGAACCAATTTTGAAGTCATAGCAAAGGATATTCATCCTTTGGATCAGATTGAGCTGCATAAACAAATAGGTGAAATGATTTATTCTACTTTTATTGATAAATCAATGATGACCCAAAAATTACAGGATTCTTTGGAGAATACTAATGCTCAATTGCATCTTGAAAAAGCCTCTTCCCAGGCTAAGGACAACAGAATAAAGACTTTCGAAGAAATAATTATTGGATTGGGTCATAATCCCAAAGATGTCAAAGGTATAGAAGCCTTGATTAAGAAGAAAGATGATGATATTGCAGCCTTGAGAAAACAACTGAAGTTACCATCCTCAAGACATCCACAGACTGCAGAAATTATAAAGCAAAAATCTGAAGAAGAATTGATGGATTTGCTTTTGAAACTGAATGAACAACTAAATGAGACTGAAAAAGAAATTGAAAAGGAATTAAAGGACAAGCAGGCAAACATTCCAGCGTCTACAGCAAAAGTAATTACAGGTAAAACAACAACAGGTCAGTCAGCAGAATTATTACAGGGCAATACTTCCAATTTAAGCACTGAAGAATTAATAAAATCAATGGAAGAATTGAAACTCCAAGTGACAGAGCTCCAAAGAACAAAGGTACAATTCAACACTTTAGAACAAAAACATGATCTCTCAAAGATAAGTGTTGCAGAAAAAACGAGAGAGATAAACCAATTAGAAAAATTGGTGAGAGCATTAGAAAGGGATCTCACATTGGAGAAACCTTTGGGAGAAATCAAAGAGCTTTCTTTGGACCAACATGATTCAATCAATAGAAGATGTATGGCCATCAATTCAAATAATGTATGAGCAAAATGATTTGGTTAAATTAGCTCTGGAAGAAATTCTAAAAGCAAGAGAAGAATTAGGGAACATGCCTGAAGAAGCCAATGAACTTATACACTTTTTGAACACTAAGAACATATATCAACTTGAAGAACTCGGAATCCAAGACAGAACAGGAACAATTTTGGAGATAAAAAGAGTTTTTACTAAGAGAACTCTGATGCAGAATCTAGAAAGAAGATGCTCTGATATGTAGGAAGAAATCAATGCTTTCACAAAAAGATTGGATATTTTGTTGAATAAAGGATTGCCAAGTCCTTTAGTTTCAGATGATAAACTAATGAACCTTGAAAGTTATATATACAAATTGAACAAGCATGCTGACGATCAGGCCAGTTCCTCAACTAGTTCATCAGTAACAAAAGCATTGCCTACAGGAAAGATTCTTCATGACAATCTGAAAAATTTGTTTTATCTCGAACATGAGGTAAAACACTTATTCCCAATTCAGCCTACTTTCTTCAGATATACAAAGAATGATGAAACTCTGAGGAAGCTTCAAAGGACCAGAATACCGGAAGCTCAATGGTGGGAAGAAATGTTAGAACTTTTGTAAAATATGAATTTTTGATTGTTTACTACAATAATACATGATAAAAAGGATAAAATAAGATCAAACAGAAGTCAAAGTGTATTAGTACAAGTAAAGAGTATCAGTAAAACAGAGAAGCCATCACAGAATTACTAAAGAGGACAGCAGCAAACCTAATCATAGGGCCTGCCTCCAGCACACTCTCAAAAGAAGGAAACAACACAACATCGGCTATCCTTTTTCTTATCTGCGAGACCATCTATCTCTATTTTCTTGTAATATATCCATGAGTCATCCTAGATTATATCTCATTTTGTTAGGAGATTTTTTTTATAATTTTTTGTATAAATACTCCCTCAATTAGAGTGTTGGGGGGTGGATTCTTAGACTTTGCTGTAATACTGATTATTTTGGAATAAAGTGTTGTTGGATCAATTTCACATGGCTAGCTGGATAAAGAATTGATGCAAAAAACTTTTCACAAGATTCTTGTATCAGGCAACAGATCAATAAGTCATCTATCTCTTCATGTTTTAGAGTTTTATACTTGTTTTTTATACCATATGTGTTTCATATCTGAATGATAAAATAAAAGGAATAATTCAGAAAGTGCTTAAGTGCAATATGTTTTCAATCATTGTTATTCTTGATGTTTTCTTCTGAACTAGTTTAAACAGTGAATTCTTAATTGCTCATGTTTTCTAGTTTTTCCATTTTGATTATTTGATAAAGAACTCTTAATTGCTCTTTGTTAATAATCATTCAGTTTCCCTCTTTCGAAAATATTGAAAGATTCTTAATTGACCTTCACCCACTTTGAGTCCATTCGATTTATTTGAAGATCTTTAATTGTTCCCTATTTGATTACCTTGCCTTGTGAAACCATCCCTTGTTAAGAAACTGCATCCAGTTAAGCCATTTTCTTTGACTCCATTAGCCCAATGTACTAAAACTACTCAGTCATACCTCTCTGCTATAGAATTTCATCACCCAAATTCAATCAAAATCCCCGAACTTTTATAACTAGCCTAATATCTTTTAAAAACAAAGCTAAATATTACAGAGAGAGCCCTCTCTAGGTACAGATTGGCTAGATTCTGTACCTAAAAGTTGGTTTGTGGTTACCTCAGACCCCTTTCCTCTTCTAACAACTTCAAGGAAAATCTGAGTGATAACATGCGCAACTCCCCCAACTGGTGGAGCCCCTTGTGTCCCTATTGCTGAAGTTCCTGCATTTCCCCCCCCCCAACCTCGGGCATTTTGTGGCCGCGTGTCCCTCCATCAGGCAATGCGTACACCACACATTGGGCCTTGCAGGTCGTATCATCTGAATGTCTTTCAACTTCTCTGTTAGACTGGCTATCTGATGTTGTAGCCCTACTATGGACGGGTCTTGTACTGCTTCTCCTCCTCTGAACTCTTGCGGATACCCCGCCATAGCTTCTATCTTCATGGCTTGATCCACAAAATCTTATAGAGTATCAATCTTCTTTTGTGTCAGTGGACTTCTTGTCAATGGGAGGAGTGCTTTAATAAACTAATCTCGTTGGTGGTTTAGGTTGATTGGGTAACTCAGCTTCCCCATCGCATCCTTGAACCTTCTCATCAGGTCCCAAGCCGTTTCTCCTTCCTGTTGTTTGATTTCCCACAACTCAGACAACCCTTGCTGATCTATTTGAGGTAATTTAAATTCTTTGACAAATTCTTTCTTCACATCGTCTATCGCTGGGTTTGTATGGGCTTCTGACCCTTTAATGAACCAACGAAGAGCTCTCTCTCTTAGATTAGTATGGAACTCAATCAACTTAACTGCCTCTAGTGTCTGTCGATCCCTCCATATCGCTTCGCAGAGATATCAGTGTTGTTCCACATCATCGTTACCCCTCCCGAAGAATTATGGATATCGGGTGAACGATCCCGCCATATTTCCTTGTATGGGTGGTACTAAAATAAAACCTCTACTTCCTGGCTAAGAGATTGTATTACTAGCATTGTAGCTAGTAGATATTTGTACTGTAGACTTAACACTATTCATCTTACTAAATTCCCGTAACTTACAAAAAAATTATCAGGTGGCTAGCAGAGTACCAGGGGAAGGTTGGGACTAGAGCTACTTGAACTTTTGGAAAAAGGATTACCTTGTGTTACAGGTGCCGGTCTCTCTCGAAATAGTTGCTCCATCGCAACATGCAGCTCCACATCAAATGTCTCCTTGGGGCGTGCATCCTCCACATTGGACTTTTCTCCCTTTTCTCTTCGGGCTGGGCTGTTATACACTTTCCTAACTTCTTTGATGGTCCCTCCTATTCCTTGGGATCCCATATGACCATCCCTTTCCTTTGTCATCTGCGGCACCTTTTCCTTGTCCTGTCGACTACTCTCCTGCTTCTCAAACTCTTTCATCACCCTTTCCCGCCACTTCTCAATGCTCTGCACCCTCTGATGTGCTCATCGCTCTCTCAATCTACTGGAGGTTCCAGCATCCATATCCCTATTCCCCCTTCTTAATTACTTGTAGCATTTTTCCCTCAGCTCCTTCCCCCAGTACTAGAGGTTTAAGTCTCCATCTTAGAACTTTGATATGCCATCAAACCCTCATCCACCATTAAAGCTTTGATCTACAATGGGATTTCCTTCAATAGTTCTCCCCACAATCCGGATCTGAATATATATTCATCTTTTGTAAAGGATTGGTAACAATCAGTTGAAAATTCCACAAAGTATCCTTCCAAGGTAGATTGTACCCAAAAATCTACTACTTGGGTCAAATTGGTATCTAACTGATGGGGTGCTACTAGATGTGTGTGTGTCCACTTGCAACATACTTTATGCAATCCTCTTGGGAGTGACTTGATTTCCAGTCTTCGCAACCAATTATAAAGTTCTTCAGGAAACTTTCCGAGAAAATTTCATATAGGTCACTTGCAGATTCAAAAAACAGGACCCAATCTTTAAGTGTCTTTTCCCTTTGTTTTCGCAGCTCCACTTGTTGTGATATGAACTATTCTAATTGGTTATACCACCAGCTTCATAGTACCCTCTCAGAGATCCACGATACCATGATCTAACTCCTAAATGAATTTTCAGGTCCCGGCAATGGAACCATTTGTTGGCAAAAAAGGAGGTCTCTGGGAAAGACCTAGGTTCAAGACAGATGCCAATAAGGTTTCCACAGTAGTCTAGCACAACGACGACATTTTCACGCTACTCCAGAGAGCATATCGTCTCAACCAAGGCGTTCCATGAATTTAGTAAGATTAGGAGACAGATCAGGTATAAGACAAATACAGCCATGAAGAATAGTTAAGGAAACTTGGAAGCAACAAACATATCTAGTCGCTCTGTATGAACTATAATCCATCAAAGCATGTTCAGAATGTTGAAGTAAAATTTAAACTAGGCATACTTTCATAGTAAGCAAATGACTAATAATCAACTCATAACATTACACACATCAACAACTAGATTTTATTATCAATATCATAACAGCGTACATCTACTATACAAAATCTATTACAGTTTGGTTTAGTACAACAGATTTCTCACAGAGCTCTCCTACGGCTCTGCTCTCTCTATCGGCATTCTGCAGCACTGACTAACTAACTCCTCTACGTTGGATGACTACCTATTTGTTCTTTCACCAGCGTGACTGTCAGTTTTTCCTCTTTCCCTTATCCGCTGCTTGCCGCTTCTTCTTGATTACTGGGAGTCTTGTTGATTGTCCTTGTCTCCCATACCTGCCATCTGCATTGTGCTCTGCAACTGCCGCGCCACCTATCTTCCGGCTTTCCGCAATCGTAACAGCTCCCTGTCTACCTTGATTGTGCTCTGCCACCTGTTCTTCGCAACTCAAAACTGTTTCTTTTTCAAAACAAAGACCCCAACAATGTGTCATGATGATGTGGCACCCAATGGGACCTTGTTGATGTGGCATCTATGTGGAATGTTGACGGTGTGTGAGGACATGAATTTGGAGTATTGATATGGTGATGAGGTTACACCTAGGTTATGTTGAGAAATCAATGCAAGGATATTAGGGATTGATTCCTCTTTCTTGATAATTACTTGTGAATTGTGTTGGATTATTTTAATTATTTATTAGATTATCTTTCTCAAGAAATTACCAAATTATGTGTGTAATAACACAAGACCCAATATATAGGCATTATTCCAAGGAAAAACCCCTCTCTAGGGGGAAACCCAGTCAAAATTCTCTTCCTTCAACAGCTTTCTTTGAGACTCTTCACCCTAGACATAGACCAAACCTTTCCTCCACACCAAGTCAACCTTTCCAGATCTTCAACCCTATATAAATAGTATCTTGACCCCAACAAATTGGACTATGCAACAACTTACGACATCAGGCAACAAATGGCAGGATCAACACAAAAATACTTCAATCTCCCAAACTAGAGCACGTAAGAGAGAGAGAGAGAGAGAGAGAGAGAGTAGCACCAAAAATTCAATTTTCTTCTTCTCTTTGAATTTGACCCAACTCACACTCCTTTGGATTACTTGATCCACTTCACACTTTTTCTAACTTCTAAAGAGATATCTTACTTTCTTGAGATGATATGCTCCAAATGAATTCTATCTCCTTCTATTTATAGGCTCCAGATGAGGTCGAATTGGTCTCCTTTAGGCCGACTGGGTGTGGAGGTGACATAATTAATTTTTGACTCACTAATAAAAAAAATTACATGATTCAAAAGCCCAAGAAGGGCATATTTAAATGTACAATGACTCTATTGACTCAATATTAATCCTAGGATTCCATAATGGAGACTTTGACTAATATAAATATGACCCAAGCATGAAACCAATGGTTTAATAAGTCATTGTTATAATAAAAAATATATATTTTCTTTATTCTTTTGACAAGTACATTACATAATCACTAAAATACATTTTATGAAGACCGAACCTAGTTACATTCTTCAACAATCCCTCTTAACTAGGGAGGTATTCATACTATACAAATACAATGGAATATCTCAAAATATATGAACTATGAAGAGTTTAGGCATCGCAATGCCATGGACTAGATTCCTAACTAGGGCAATCTATCCAATGGTATCTCAACATGTTAGGCACCGCAATGCCATGGAATATATTTTTTTATCAAGGAAGTGTCTCCAATGGTATCTCAATAGTTTAGGAACTGCAATGCAATGGACTAGATTCATGACCAAGGAAATCTATCCAAGTGGGAAAAAGGTGGACTAAAGATTTTAGTCTCTCTGGTTACCATCAGGATTACTTACTAACCACCAACCCAGGGATCTAGGTAAGTATCAGATGAACATCACCCTCCCTACTTCAGGACCTAAACATCAATACAAATTTTTGGCCTAATGTCCTCCCAGGAAATGCTTCACTTGAAAATACTCAATGAATCTCTTCCAATTTCTTATAATCAATATAATCAGTAATATCTACTAAGCATGTTTATTAGATATTCAAATTTCTTATTAGGAAGATAATTTTTATTATGTCTACTACATGTTCATTTGTTGAGACACACTCCAACTTCACGATCCCATCCTGCATCAAGTTCCTATGAAATGGAACATGTTGTTGATATGCTTCATCCTAGCATGAAACATGGGATCTCCAGACATCTTGATACAACTTTGATTGTCACAATTAATCATAGTAGGACCCAGATAATTCTCAAAAAGATATGTCAAAATATTCCTTAACCAAAAAACCTACTTCTTACTTCACATGTAGCTACATATTTTTCCTCGGCACTACTTAAAGCAACGAGATCTTGCTTTCTACTCATCCATGAAATCATAGAAAAACCCAGACTAAAACATCCACCTGTAGTGCTTCTTCCATCGTTCTCACTGCCACTCCAATTAGAATCCGTGAAGAAAAATATTTTGACTTCCATATTATCATACATTAGGTCTAAGCCCCAAGGGTTATCTCAATCGGTTGAGTCCCCGCTATTAAGTACTTTGCAGTTTGGGAGGTCACATCATCGAATCTCCTTGACACCCACAGGGTTAGGCCTCACGTGTGAGTCTGATGATTTAGATCCACTCAGGAGGGTCTATCGATATTTTCAGACCGTGGATGTAACTGGGTTCATGTGTGTGGGCACATGGATTCATGAACCACTTGTAAAAAAAAAAAAAAAAATCTTAATTTAGGAAGTGATGTATATTGCCACGAAGATACCTCGATATGTGTTTGACATCTATCCAGTGATCATGACGAGGCTCCAACTAAAACTTACTAATAATTTTTACCAAGAAACATATATATGGCCTATTGTTTACCAGATACATTAGAGAGCCCACCAATTTATGATAGGAGGTAGGATCCACGAGACTTGAGTTAGAACCCCGCAACTTCTTGAGATTGGTGATCATAGGAGTAGTCATGGGCTTGGAGTCCATCATCTTGAATTTCTACAACATTTTGATGGTGTAGTTTCCTTGCCCCAAATATATGTCTCCAGTTTTCTTCCATACTTCTAGACCCAGGTAGTAGTGCATCATTCCTAGATCCTTCATCTCAAATTCACCTGCCAACATCTTCTTGCATTCTTTAATTCTTTGCTCCACAACAGTGATGAATATATCATCCACATATAGTATAATAATGACGTTTTCATTATCCATAATCTTGATGTAGATATTTGGATCAACAATACTCTTCATGAACCCAATTATTAGGATATATGCATACCATACCCTTGGAGCTTGCTTCAAGCCCTGTAGGGCCTTCTTGGGTCTAAAAACATGAGAGTCCTTACTATTCACTTGAAATCCTTTGGGTTGTTTGATGTAAACTCCTCATTAATGGTCCCATTCAGAAATGCGATCTTGACATCCATTTGATGGATATTCCAACCCATTGTAGCAACCAATGAAACCAAAGATCTAATGGTAGTATACCTTTCTGTGGGTGCAAAGGTTTCTTCATAATCTATGCTTTCCTTTTGAGAGAAACTCCTTGCAACGAATATCTCTTTGTACTTTTCTATGCTTCCATCAACAAGATGTTTGATCTTGTAGATCCATTTAGATGTGACAACTAATTTGCCACTAGGTCTAGGAACAATTTCCCAAACCCCATTCTTCATAATGGATTGATATTCTTCCTGCATTTCCTTTTTCCAAACTTCCTCATGAGAAACTTCTTCGAATGTAGATGGTTCGACTTCAAAAAAATTCGACATATATGCAACATATCCATAATATATCTTCTATCTTTTTCTTGCTCTAAAGGTTCCTTTCACAGCTTCATTTCCTTCAACATCTTCTAAAGTAGCTTTTAAACAATTTGGCCTTTTCCTTGTGTTCAGGATGATCACAGCTGGAATAGGCTCACTTGGTCCTTCTTCTTCTTATTCTTGATTTGTAGTGTGGTTTTCATGGCGTACTTCTTCTTCCTCAAATATTGGAGTTTATTCATCATCGGAATCAATAGGAATATCATTTGAATTATTGTACGTTTGATTTTCATCAAATATGATATCCCTACTTACTTCAGTGTGTCTCCCTTCCTTGATGTAGATTCTATATGCTTTTGAGGAGATACTATACCCAACGAATATTCCCTTGATGCTTGTAGAATCCAACTTCTTTCGCTTGTCCTTTGGAACATGGATGTACGCAGGGCTTCCAAATATTTGGAGGTGATCCACACTCGACTTATTCCCTATGAATACTTCTTCAAGAGTTATATTCTTGAGACTTCTATGAGGAATTATATCTTGAATGTATATGTTTTTCATTGCTACTTCTCCCCATAATAATTTTGGTAGGTCTTAATCAAGGAGCATTGTTCGAATGCCTTCTTCAATTGACCTATTATTTCTTTCATCAACTCCATTTTGTTCGGGATGGTAGGGAATAATGAGCTCCCTGTTAATTCTTGTTTCCTTACAATATGAAATAAATTACTTAGAAGTGTGTTCCCCACCATTTTCAGATCTTAGAGTCTTTATCTTTCTTTTGGTTAGGGTTTCCACTTCAGATCGAAACTCCTTGAAATTTTAAAATACTTCATCCTTTTTCTTAAGAAGATAAAGCCATGTCTTTCTAGAATGGTCATCTATAAATGTTACATAGTATAGATGACCTCCAAGTGTTTTTTCAGACATGGGCCCACACACATCATAATGAATGAGGTCTAATATTTTTTTAGACCTATTTTCACTATTCAGAAATGGCTTTCTAGTATGTTTTCCCTAAGAGCATCCCTTGCACACACCTGCATGATCTTCCTTGATACTGGGGATGTTGAGATTTTGGGGTAGCATCAGGTGTGCTCTAGCTCTAAAGCTTTGTGGAGGGGTTAAGACACATGAGATATCCAAGACCCTAAAAGCGTTTGGAGAATTTTCATCTGGTGTAATAGTTATTAAAATAAATTTTTTTTTATGGGGACCCTAAGTCTAACTTAGGGAAATTGAAAACTTATTACAGATGTGATGAAATGTTCTAAGTGATGTGGATCAAGCCTTATTTTAACCTAAGGAGTTGATAAGATATTAGATCACGATCATTGGTTTCCTAACGAGAAAAGTATAAAGGAAGGGCTTAGGGTCAGTTGGAGAACACATACACATTATAGAGCATTGAAGCTAATTCCAATTTCTCGGGTAGGATTTGTTGAGGAATTCGAAGTGAGTTTGCAGTGCAATGAGGGGTTGAGATCGATAAGGGATGATTTGATAGAAGGCCGAGAATACAAAAGAAAAGAGGCAGCAGTGTACCAGGCAGTGCAGAGGCCATCCAAAGGGACGTAATCCAGCCATAACCATGTAGAGGATTGCACAAAGGCTGTGTAAGCCCAGTTAGGGTGATGTAGGCCCAACCAGGGCATCACAGGGGCAGCAGAGACCCAACCAGGGTGGTGTAGGCCCAACCAGGGCAACGCAGAGGCTGCACAACACCATCTAGTGTGACGCAGGGGACACACTAGCTAGTAGAGGCTGACGCAGCCTGGAGAGGTAGCGTTGAGGTTTCCAGTGGGCCAAAAAGGTCTTGAATTCATAATTCCCCACAGAGGGTTGGATCAACCATATTTTCTATCTCTAAGTTATAAGGTACAAATTTCATGTATTTTCTCTATAGGGCAAACCATTTCTGCTGCACAAATTGTTGTATTCATATTCTGCATAATAATAAAAATCCTTAGAGTTGTTGCACTAGTTTTCCCGCATTGGGTTTTTCTGGGGAAATTTGTCCGAAAATTATGTGTATAATTTTGTCACATGTGCGTGATGTTCAGTAAATGATCTATAAATGTGTAGGTTGTGGTTTTTGTTTGAATTAATGTTTTTCTGAATACTTCAAATTAATAACTTCTTAATTAATCATACAAGTAGATGACGTAGATCAAGATACTACAGTAGGGTTTCTATTTTGAAATTTTCACATAGTATAGGAGCATTGCATATTAAGATGATCCACCAGCAAAGCGAATGAATATATTTGTTGCAGGAAGGGTAGCTGAAGCAACAGAGATCTAGACCAAGGTAACGCGGCACCAGGAGGGGCGCATACACTGCAAGGGTGACGTAGAGCCAGTCTCCTCATGCAGAGGCTGACACAACTCCAGAGAAGTGACGCAGAGCCAGTCTTCTCACGTGGAGGATGATGCAACACCAGAAGAGGGACATTGAGCTATTCAACTCATGCAGAGCTTGACGCAGCACTAGGAGGTTGATGCAATCCAAGTCAAGTATTTTTTGTGCAGTTTACCGATATCATAAGTGTTGTTTCAGATCTTCAGAAGTTTCTCATGTGGCACAAGTTCTATCAATGCAGAACAGTGCCTAACAGAGGTGACAAAATCGGGAGGAGAACAGTTTCTCGGCAGATTCTCTATCCAAGGAATCTGAGTTTGATCAAGAGGAATGATCATAGAGGACTGATTCATTAGAATTGGTGAAGGATTTCCGGGAGGGAAATAATTGGTGAGAGGGAGCACATTCTCTAGAGGATTCTTTCTCCAAGAAGCCCAGATCCAGTTCCTTGCTAAGTGTAGCAGCAATGTAAGGGAGACGAGTTTTTGGTTCGAAAATTTGAGAAGAGATGGTTTCTCATTAGCTGAGAGATCAAGATAGGTTGGACAGTGTGTCCAATTTTTTTATCTAGAGGGCCAGAATCCTGACAGTCCCGGATGAGTACGACATCAAGGACGATGCATAAAATCTCCTAGTTGTGCCTACCGATGCAGATCCCCTGAATAAATTCAACGAGAATTAGGCTTGGTATAAGCGCTTGATTTTGGATGGAGTAAAGGATCACGTGGTCCCACATATTGCCGAGAAGAACACGTAAAATGAGATGTGGAAAAACTTGAACACGCTGTATCAGGGAAGCTCAATCCAGAGAAATATGGCTTCTGGAGAATCATATGTTGTTGTTCCAGATGCAGAAGGGAGAGGAAATAAATCCCTTCCTCTTTAGACTTCAGACTATCCGGGACCAACTGATTACTATGGGGTCAAATTCGAATGAAGATCTCATGGTGAGGACTTCCCTGAATGCAATCATCAGTGAATGGGAAATTTTTTTCAAAAGCATCTTGGGCAAGCAGCGTTACCATCCTTGGTGGACATGTGGGAAATCCTCTGTCAGGAGGAAATTAGGAGAATAACCAAGAAGCAAAGCAGCGATAGTGGAGTCAAAGTAAATAAAGAGGAGGAGGAAGATGAAACCCTTGCATCTAAGGGAAAAAGGGAAAAAGGGAAGAAGAAGAAGGACCTATCAAAGGTCTGGTGTTTTAAATGTGGTGAACTTGGACACTTCACCAGCTCTTGTCCTAAGAGGAAGGACAAGGAATATTTTGATTCCAAGGCAGCAACAGCGAAAGGGAACGATGGCAGTGATGATGATGTAGCCATGAGTGTTCATCAACCAAGGAAGTGGGGCATCATTGATCTATAGATTAGCTACAGATGACCGTAGAACCCTAGAGGTGCCCAAACTCTTGGATCACATACAAGCTACGGGAGCCTTAAGACAGTAGTAGGATGACTAGAGTAGTAGGTGAAAAATATCATGGAGAATCTTAGGTATATTGGGACCCTGAAGTCTGGAGCAGCACAGAGGAGAGGCAGCAGCAACGTGGAAGCAGCAGCATATAGGCTGATGGGATTTTAGCAACACAGAGGCAGTGCTTATGCAGTGAAATGTAGCAGACAACACAGAGCTTCAAAGAGATAGCGTAGCACAAAAAAATGGGATACTTCAGTGATGAGATGCAGCCCAAATAACTTGTCTGTCAGTGTTTGGGTGATGGTCCTTCAATTTATTATTTCTCAGCAACTGATTTTCAGTGCAGAAGTTAGCAATGGCAGTGCTATGGGAAATATGACGCAACAATTTGAGAGGGAGCTGCAATACGGATGTAGCAGTGTTGGTGGTGTTATCACCTTAGTAATTCTCAGGTTGTGGGATGGGGATTTTTGTAGTTAAGAACACTAGGGGTAACCAAGAACCACTTTGGGAATTCAAGATCTAGCCTTCCTGAGCTCTGGAGAGGGATCTCTCCTAAAGATTTAGCTTTGTTTTGGTAAAGCGTTTTAGGCTAGCTATGAGTGAGCAAGAGGACTGATTTTATAAGTGTAGTAGAAATAAAAAGTATTTCAAAGTAAACCAGAGGGATCTACCAGAACATTGGGCAATGGAGTCAACTCTCTAGGCAAGCAGAACTAGGAAATAAGACTTAAAGATGCAAATGTACTAAGGGCGGGATAAATGACCTTCTAAGGCTTTGAATAGGCTTTGTTGATGGAATGGGTGAAATATGAACAAAAGGGCACTTAAGAATCCTTAAATTACAGATAAGAGGATTGAAGGAGGGGATCAAACTAGGACCTAGAGCAATTAAGAATTCTATGGTCCGGTTATCAAGCAGAAAACATAAAAATGACAACTAGTTTAAAACAGAGAGATTATTATCACTAATTCTGTTTAATTTATCCTTAGTTGATCATTACAGAATAGAAACACATCAAATGAATGTATGTAAACTTTAAAGAATAACACTGAAAACAGGACAAATACGAGACTTATCTCGTGACCACGAAAATTCTTAGTTATGATGTCTCTAAACTTGTTTCCAGACTGCTGCTTCGCTAATTGACTCACACCAACTTCAATATGTCCAGCAAAATGACTATAGTAGTCTTCAGAAATTTTATTCCACCTTGAATACTTTGAATTATGAAGTATTTATACACAAAAATTGTTTACAAAATATCTCAGAAATTGAGATAATGTTTTAAGGCAAAATAGGAAAAAGAACATAAGAAGAGGGACAACAGCAAAATAGGTTGCAAGTTGTCCTCTTTTACAAAGAAGAATAAAACTGTTTTATGTTATCTAAACTGATTTTTGATGTGTTGTGAGCATTGCTGGCATTAAATACATATTTTCGTGGATGGTGACTTGTAGAATACTCTTCCTTTTCATTTTCTGCTCTGATACTCTTTATCTCTGCTTTTCACTGTTTCATTGCTGTATTTGAAAAATGACCAGCAATAACAATTTGATTTTACTGATACACTTTGACACTGATTTTTTCACCATAAGGTAAAAGTAAAATATTATTTTCAGGTGATTTTCCTGTCCTTTACCTGTCAAATTCACATCAAATCTATGAATTCTTGCCACTGTTCAGCAGTGGGGATCTTCATATTCTTCAATTTCCTGTAACTTTCATCAACCTTTGTATATTTGGCAAAGTTTGGCTTTACTGTGAACATATGCTTGATTTAATTTTCCAAAAAGAATAGATTTTCAAAATATTGGAGTAGTACTTTGCCACTTGGAGATCCTTGTGGCAATGACTGTTTAGCTTGCTCCTGAGCATGAGCTCTAATTTTTTGATCATAATATTTTTGTGGCATTAATTTGTCATTTAATGCATGAATGTCTGGTAAACCTGCTTCTGATAAAACTTTGTATTTGGCCCAAAATCTTGAGATGGCCAAGTTCATATCTTTACACCTGTCTTCCAAATTATTCATCATGTTTCTCTTATTCAAGACTTTCTTAATTTGCAGGATGGCCTCTGTTCTGTCAGCAATTTTCAACTCTTCCAATTCTTCTCTGTTTTTGTTGTTCAAAAAAGCTATGAGTTGAACTACTTGTGGTGGCTTATTTTCAATTTCTTTTTTGGTTTTATCAATTTCTACAATTGCATCCTGTAGAAATTCTTTTTGCTCATAAATTATCTGAATGGAAGGCCATTGTGAGTGAATGCCTTCAATGATTTTTGTCCATAAATGATTTTTTATGTATGCAACCTGATATGTAAGATTCACCTGTGTTTGAAGAATTCTCACTTGTTCTTGTAATCTATAAACCCTCTATTCATGCCCTTTGGAAGTAATCAAGGCATCTCTTTTGGAAGTTTCTAGATTTTTAATAGTGCCTTTCAAACTAAGTATTTCTTTATCTTTAATTGACATATCTTCCATGGCTCTAATTATGGCAGCTTTGTCTTCTAATGTGTTTATCTGTGAGGTTGATGAAGAAGAGGCAGAGATGTCATGAGAAGTGATTGGCACTACAGTTGCCAGTACTCCTTGTGGTGCCAAGTGTTCTGCCAATGTAGAAGGAACAACTGTGCTTACTATTAGAATCATTGTAGGAATAACAACCTGTTGAGATTTCTTCAGTTTTTCATTCTCTTGCATGAAAGCTCTATTTGGCTTTCCATTTCTTTTATCTGGTCTGTCATTTTAAGAACAAGTTGTTTTAATTCATCATTCTCTGTTTTCTGCTGAAGGATTTCTTTTGCTTGAGGATTTTCACTCTGAGGCAATTTTAGCTATTTTCTAAGGGCAGTTATATCTTCATTTTTCTGTTTGATTAAAGCCTTTGCAACTTCAATGTTAGCTGGATCAGCTCCTGCTTCAGTCACCAAGTCTTCTAATGCTTTGATCTTCAAGTTATTGGCATATAATGAGGCTTTATCCAATTTCATTTGAGTTTGGAGGTTTATCAATGTTTTCTCAAGCCTGATAGAATTCATAGTCTTACTAACTATCTTAGAATATAGCATCTCTGTGTTGCTCCTATAAAATTCTATTTGGTCCAATTCATGGATAGCATCTGCATCAACTTCCAAATCATTCTTTGAATAATCTGCAATTGTCTTTGGATCAACCACTTTAGGCTTGAGAAATGACATCACCAATTTATTAGAAGAATAATCAAAAGTTGAAAGGAGTCTATCCTTATTCCCAGGCTTTTCTTTAAGGAATTTGGAATATGCTTCATTTTTTATTTCTTCATTCTTTTCTTTAATTTGTCTGAACCTAATTTTAATATCTGACTCTATGTTGTCAGGTTCTTTAGAAGATGATAGCATATCAACCTTTGTTTGTTTATCCATCATGACTGTATCTTTTTGCTGTGCTCCAAGTTGGACATTTTGAAGCTCTTTGAGAGTTTCAGTCACTATCCTGGTTGCTTCATCATCAGTTTCATGACCATTTTTATCTTCAACATTGATGGCTTTATCCCTTTCTTCATTAGTCAATTTACTTTTCTTATTGTAGGGAATTCTGAATCTTTTATCTTGAAAAGTTTTAGTAGTGAAACTATCTTCCTTTCTGCTTATTTTATAAAGAATGTCAGATTCTTTGTTCACTGTCACTACCTGTGTTTGATCAACCTGCTTATCTTTTCCACTGTTTCCCTGCATGCTTTGTGAGTCATCATCAAATAAAGTGTTTGGCTCCCATTCAATTTTATTGGCATATTTTTCAATTTGGGGCTTGGGATCATGCAAGAAGACAGAAAACTTGCATTTCACTCTCATCGTGCTTAAAATACCTTGATGATCATAATTCCACATAAAGATATATGGAAATTTATACTCTTTCAACTTGACATTAATTTCATTTGTTGCTTCTCTGTTATTCACAATAAATGGTCCAATTTGATTTTTCAGTTTGAATTGAGTCTTTTTCCTAGAAGCTGTGAAATTGATTTCATTTGCATTCAACAGCTGCCTCAAATATTCCAAAGCAAATATTCTTGTTGTAACAAATCTTGGCAGTTTATATGGGGCCAAGAATGCACCATATACTCTGATATCTATGTAACTCTTGTATAAGTACCAATCCCCTATTTTACAGCTCTCAGATAGCTATAAGATCCTCTTTGTTTCCTCATTGATTCTGGGGGTCTGTTCTTTATTTAATAAATTCATAGCAGGCACTAAAAATAATTCATTAAAGTCTGAAAAGTTGTATTCCTTGTCCCATTTTCTTAGAATTGATGACCAAAACACAACTGAAAGAACATTTCCTTCTGGATCTACCTTCTGAAATTCAATAGGAAATTTGTCTGCTTGATAATACAAAAAAGGTGAAGTAGATATGAGGTATATCTAAAGACTCCTTCTTCTGACAATTTGGACAATTGATAGTGCATGTTTTCTGCAATGAACTTGGCAAAATTGTACACAATGGATGGAGATTTTCCAGGACTCAGAGTAGACAAAAAACCTAAGATAGCCACATCAGTGAATTCATCATTGGTGTATCCCAGTATGAATGATAGCATGGAGACAATATGTCTGGTTTCATTTGGAAAATCAAAAGTATCAAATGGAGGATTAAGCTTAGGAATATCAACTTGCTTGGGACAAAAAGTCTAGAAGACTTTGAACTTAGAAGAAAAATCAAGTTCTAGGTAATTCTGAGTTAAATCCTCTATTTACAATGAGGCAGCATTAGGGTCAGGGTTCAGTTACAGCATAGATTTTATATATTCTGCATTGATGTAAAATAAGACCTCTTTTTCTTTATTCATAATGCACCTTTGGTCTGGAAGATAATAGGACTGACGCAATCTGACAAAATTAGGGGCTGAATGAGTTTGAGGGACAATGCATTTTGGCAGATTGGAATCCCAGACTAGTATATCTTTATCATCTTTCTCTATCTATTTACCAAAACACCAGTTATAAACATCAAGCAAATTAAACTCTATTGAAGGGTCCAAAAATCTATAATCAAGGTCAACCAGAGGGCTATTTTCTTGTGAAATAACTGGAGGTTGGACAAGCCTGACAACTTCTGAGGAATCAACAGTGAGTGCAGGGGTTGGTTTATCAATTTTAAAAGATTCGGGCTAAGGGAATTTAGCAGAGGCTTTCTTTTGAGGCTTTGGACCTCTTGATTTGGGAGTTACTTGTTTCATTGTCATTTTTTTAATTGAACAGAGCAAGCTTAGACTGTTTGTTGAGTTCTTTTGTTGGAAACAACGGATTTTTGGAGAATATCTCTGGTAAAATAGGGTTCTGAGCAAAATTACAGATGAAAAAGGGGTTTTAATGCTCAGAAGAAAGGTTACGATCAATTTCAGCAGTGAAAATGACCAGGGTATGGATAAAACTTGCAAAAAATGGAAATGAGGGATTCTAGGGAAATTTTGACAAAGTTTCCCCTGTACTTTGGATATTTTTTGCAATTTCCGTAAGAGTAATTCAAACAATTACAAGCAATAATTGAAGAATTGGTGCTTTTTATTTTGGAATTGAAGTTTTTTGGTTAAGTTTAACGAAAAATACCTTTAGAAAGGTATAATTGTGGTAGACTGAGTTGCAGGTTGTGCGTAGTCTTCAATTCCGCTTGAACTGGTCTACAAAGGGTACTTTGGCTCTTCGAGGTTGAATTGCAAGGAAACTGGCTTGAAAATTGCACTGGTAAGTTCGAAAATAGTGAAAAATAGCTCTGCACAGGCTCTCAAAGGTTAAGTGGAGCAAAATGGTGAAAATTCGATGAAAATAGGCTTAGCAGAGGTTTCACAGGTTTAAAGAGAAAATAAGTGAAAAACTTAATGAGAATTATGATTTTTATGAAATAACCATAGTTCAAACCATAGTTAAATTATATTAAATCATAGTTTGGGCGGAAGTGGTTTCGAAATACCACTGGGTGGTATTCGCGCAGCTCCAAGGTGGTAAGCAGTAAATCACTTTTTGAACGCAATCCAAGTATTTGAGGACACGTCGATACATGGTGGTTTCGGAAAACAACCTATATCGCGCGGCTTTTCCCAAACTTTGGTCGATTACTTTTTGAGCGTGATATGAGATATCAGCCGTCAAATCTTGCTTTGGAAAGTGAATGGTCATGATCAAAAGGTAAGGTGCGGGGAAAGGTAAGTCATCGGGTTCATTCCGAGCCACGGGATCTTGGAAATAAATAAAAGATCAACGGTTATAATTCAACGCGATGGGGGAGGGATGGAATTGTATTGATCTATCGCGTTGATTTTTAGTCGTCGGATCAACTAGATAGATGGGATCGGAGGGCTGACATTAATCCCAATGGAGAAAGGGATAAGGTTAGTTTATATACAAAAAACCAATTTTTTCAATGGAAAAGGTGATCGGGAAGGATATAAAGGCTTTAACCAAGGTTAGGGACAGCGGTAATGAAATATAAATTGCGAGGAAATGGTTAGGTTATAGATTTAACCTTAGGTTAAGGGAGTCAGGGGGGGAAATACAAGGGAATGGGTTTAGAAGTTTAGTTTAAATTAAACTTCGATATTTTTGCTTAAAACACATATAAAACATGTTTTAAAAGATTTTTCGAATATTTTTATTATATGGTTAATTAAACTAGGTTGATTTAACTACCATAGGGGTGGGATTATATATACAGGTATATTTTAGCCAAAGGGGGTTATAATGTGGGTTTTATTAAACATGTGGGAATTATAAACTTCGGCTAAAATTATAATAAGTGGGTTTTTGGGTTTATTATATAAAAAGGAGTTATATATAATAGGAAAGGGTTATTTCTATAGGGATTTAATACATAAATTAAATTTAACTATGAAAATAAGACATGGTATACTCAAAACACATAACCATGACAAGTAAAGTGAATTTCAAAAGATAATTTGCATTGATCTTATCACTTAACTTATGATATAATGTTATTTTGAGGGCTTAATGTTTTCAAATGATGTAGGAAGTTAATCAAATGGAAATTATAATGCCTTTAAGTAAAAATTGGAGTTTTACTTAGGATTATTTATGGGAATGAATGTATGAATGGTAAATGATGTGATTTAAGGGATTAATATAGACATTTACACTTTCAATTGATCAGTCATAGAGCCTTGGGTCCGGTCCCAACAAAAGTCAAGGAAATGCCTTGAGCCTTTCTAAATGATAGTTTAGAATGTTTCATGACTATGGGAAGGGGAAGTTAGTTATTTTGCAGCCAATGATGAATGATATTTACATTGAGACTTTTCACCTTCTTCTACCTACCCAGCTTACCATGCTAACATTTTTTCTTCCTTTGTAGTAAGGTGCATTTGAGCTAGCAACCTTCACAGCATTTATTCTTTCTAAAAGCAAATAAAATTATCTAATTCTACACTTATTTCATCCATGAATCTAGATTAAGCTGTTGGATTCATTTTATTTCTCTACCTAACTACTGAATTTTCATGATTAAACAGTATGACAACTCATTATTCTCTATCTATAACAAGTGAAATTGAAACAATGACAAGTTAAGATTAAACTTTTTAACTCATCATGGACTATGGCATTTATTGACACTCTGCCACAGTCAAAAAGTAAAAGGTAGTGGCAATTATGCTTGCACACTTTCATGTTTTATTCATTTTTCTTTTGGGGTCTTTTATTTTTTCTAAGTCCTTTGATTATTCTTTTAGGACTTTTTACCCTCTTTTTTATTTTTATTTTTATTTTTATTTTTTTACAAAATATGTGAATACAACTTGCATAAGGGAAAGTATGTACAGATTTACAAGATTATCAACTATCAAGTCAAAATTATGACCCCTATATTATAGGTTGCTAACATCGGCTTCACTTGGGGATGGCTTTTCCTTGTGAAATGCCAAGAACTCTGAGATCAGTAGCCTTATCCATTGACCATTTCTGATCCTGTAAATGTCTTTTGTTTTCTGCAACAATCATATTTATGATATCTTATATTAAAAAGCTCAGGGCCTTCTCTTCGGGCTTCAACTTTGTAGATAACATATCCAATCCAATCTACACTCTGACTATGAATATGTACATTGATAAAGTAAATAGATATAACTGTTAAGTGACTTGTGAGGGATAATAATGTTTCAACATCCTTCCATTAACTAGTCCTTCTTGAAGCTTGGTTCCATCCAAATTCCTGATGAAAAAGGAATTATCGCCTCTGTAACCATATATTACATAGGGTCCCTGCGACAGAAAGTCAAACTTCCCATGTTTACCTCTATCCTCTCTTCTTGCATCCCATCTTAAAACTTGATCTCCTATGAAAAATTCATGTTCCTTAACTCTTTTATCAAAAATCTTTTTGATTTTTTCCTGTAAAACTTGTGACTTTTCATAAACTTTATCTCTGGTTTGTTGAAGGTGTATGGTTTCATTGATTCTTCTTTGAATGTCATTAGTTTCTACCTGTGATTCCTGGATAATTTTCATGACTGGGACACCCAAGGAAGAAGGAAAAACTGCATCTGTACCATAAACAATCTGATATGGTGAAGTTCCTATGGACTTTTTTGTAGTAAGTCTATCAGCCCAAAGGGCATAGATCAACTTCTTATTCCATGTCTTTTTATTATCTTGGAGTAGTTTTTTAATAATGTTGAATAAACTTTTATTTGAGGATTTGGCCAGACCATTACCTTGGGGAAAGTATGTTGTGGAATGACCTAAGGTAATATGGTATTTATGGCAGAAATAAATCATCTTCTTAGATTTGAAAGCAGCAAAATTGTCTGTAATAATTTTGTGTGGGAATCCAAATCTAGACAAAATATTACTTTTTATGAATGAGATAATAACTGAGTCTGTAGCTTGCCTAGTGGGAATTGCTTCTATCCACTTATTAAAGTAATCAGTAGCAGTTAGAATCCATTTTTGTTGACCTGAAGATGGAGGATGAATTTCACCTATGAAGTCTAACCCCCATAGTTGAAATGTTTTTTCAGTGGATATTGGTTTCAGAGGCAATGGTAACAGTTTCTTTTTACCTTCGAAAATTTGGCATTGATGGCAAGAGGTAACAAAATTTTTAACATCTAAAAATAAAGATGGCCAGTAAAAACCAGCTCTGAGTATTTTATCAGTTGTGCTCTTCTAGTATATATGGCCTCCATAGTCACCTGCATGAAATTCCTAAAGGATCTTGTCAGCCTCATATTTCAATAAACAATCAAGTAAAATTCTAGTACTTTCTGTCCAATACAATGCATTATTTAAGATATAGAATCTCATTGCCTTTTGCTAGATGAATATTGCCTTGGTTTTTGTCAGTCCAGGAGGAGCTTGTAAGTTTGTTAGTACAAAGATTATATCAGAGTCCAGGATGAGTCTTGATATGCCTCACTGATCGATGGAGTTGCCATCTCCTCCTGATCAGCTACTTGTGCAATGAAATTAATATCTAAGGCATTGCAATTTGATTCAACCATCATTCTGGCTAAACCCTGCCCTTTAATGAGTTTATTTGGTTTGATTTCCATATCATAGTCAAGGATAGTGGCTATCCACTTTCCTCTCCTACTGTCTAGTCCATCTTGAGTCAAAATATCTTTAACTACTGCATTAGGGACATATGCAATGATGTGTGAATGAAGTATATACACTCTGAAATATTTTACAGCTTTAACCAGAGCCAAATCCTATTTTTCTATTATTTTTTATTTCAGTGGTGCATCTCTGAGAGCTTTACTAAAAAATGCAATGGGTTGTTCAAAGCCTTGATCATTTTTCTGCAGAAGAACTGCAGCCATGGTGTGTTCGGATGCAAAGGAAAAGATTATAAAATCTTTTGTGTAATCTGGACTGATAAGGACTGGTTCTTTAGTTAAGGTCTGTTTGATAGATTCAAAATATTGTTTGGCCTTTATTGTCCATTTAATTGATGAGTCCTTTTTAAGCATGTTATTAAGATCTTTAATAATCTCAGCCAGATTTGATATGAATCTTCTTAGAAATTTTATCTTTCCCAAGAATGTTTGGAGTTATTTAATGTTCCTTGGTGGTTGAATGTTTAGAATTGCTTCAATTCTTGCAGGTTCTATTCTAATGCCTTCTTTTGAAATGATATGACCTAGCAATTTGCCTTCTTCTAGCCCAAAAATAGACTTTTTAGGGTTAAGATATATACCATATTTTCTGCATTTAATTAAAACCTGTCTCACATGATCCAAGTGATCATCATTTGTTTTAGAAAAAACAGTAATATCATCCAAATAAATGACTAAAAACTCATGGATTTCCTTGGCAAAGGCAATATCCATGGCCCTTTGAAATGTAGCTCCTGCATTTTTTAACCCAAAAGGAATTTTCACATACATGAAAGTGCCCCATGGAGTAGTAAATGCAGTTTTGGTTTGGTCATCTTTGTGAACTAGAATCTGATTGTAACCAGAGAAACCATCTAATAAAGATATTCTGGAAGAACCTGCTACCCTCTATAAAATATGGTCCATTTTTGGCAAGGGTTAGTTATCCTTCAAGGATACTTTATTAAGATTCCTAAAGTCTATGCATAGTCTAATTTCTCCTGTCTTTTTTCTGGTTGGCACTAAATTAGATATCCAGTCAGAAAATCTGACTGGTGCAATTATCTGTGCATCAAACATTCTTTTGACTTCTTTTTCGATTAATGGTAACAAAACGGGATTAATCCTTCTGAGTTTCTGTTGAAAAGGTTTTTGATTTTCTTTTAAAGGAATTTTATGTTGGATAATGTCTGTGTTGTAAGTTTTTAAGTCTTCATAGCTCCATGCAAAGACTTCTTGAAATTATTTTAAAAGTTCAATGTATTTAGCCCTTTCATCTGATGATAAAGATTTGGATAGTTTGATTATTCTGGGTTTTTCATCGGTCCCTAATTTATACTCTTCTATGTCAGACTTAACTGGCTCCATTTTTGGCCTTATGGGTACATCATTGGAGTCAAATAAATCTTCTAGAGGAGTTAAAACCTCTAGGTAAAATGTTATTCTTTAAATCAATCAAATATATTTCATCTTCAATCAATTCCTCTATTTCTATTTTTTCCATTTCATCAATGTCACTTTGAGTAAAAATAGTAGGCTTTTCAAACTTATGTATATCTAAATTATCTAAATCATCTATTTGACAGAAATTTAAATCTATATCACAAGATGAATCTATGTTACAGTCATTATCGATTTGACAATTTTGAAATTCATGCTCATTATTCAAAAAATGATAAATTTGTTGATCCTCTGAAAAAAATTTCCAATATTTCACATTATCAGGAACAATAGGCCTATGTTTAATCTCAACAGTGTATTTTTGCAATGGTGAAAAAGGAAATTTAAAACTGCTGGCAAAAGTTTCTAAGCAATGGGCCTATATGTTCTGATCTCGAGGGATGATTGCAAAATTACCTTCTAATAATTCTTCAAGCAATTCCAATATTGTTTCTCTGTATCTTGCAAGTCTGTGGTTGTGAACTGAATACTCTGCATTTATTTGCTTTATAACTAGTTCAGAATCACCCAAAACCATTATTATTTTTCCTCCCTTTTTTCTAATAATTTTCAGGCCTAAGATTAAAGCTTCGTATTCAGCCATGTTATTGGTGCATTTGAATTTTAATCTAAAATCATGTCCTTCAGAATGGCTTGTTTCAATGTTTGTAATCCAAACACCAGCTCCAGCTACAAATTTATTAACAGATCCATCAAAATCTAGATGCCACAAAGCTTCATGACCAATATAATCATCCATGATTTTAAGTTTTTGATCAGTAAGTTCAGTTGGATTTACATTTTGATCAGAGTTACTGAGAATAAAAGAATCAAGATCAGTGGGAGTAGCATAAATTGGATAATTTGTAGGTCTGTCTGCACTACTGATCATGTACTTCATCAAAGTTTCTCTATAAATATTTTTAGGCTGTCCAAATACCGAGATAGTAGCATAACTGATATCCAGTTGTAGAGATCCCTACAACTTTTCTCCCCATGAGCGAGAAAGAAGCATGCCATACTTTGGTGGGATATCAGCTACTACAACATCCATGATCATACTCTTACCAAGATATTGGACTAGGTTAACACACAGATCTTTAATCAAACCAATACATTGGACTTTGGATGAATCAAATGAGAAAAGGTCCTTATAAGGTCTGGTTATGTCTAGATTAAGAGTTTCCATTATAGCTCTAGGCATTAAATTGTGGGAAGCTCCAATATATAGCATAGTATTATGTAATATTTGGTCATGCACTTTAAGACTTGAATAAAATGGGGGTACCGACCCATCTGAATGCTTTCCATCTACATTGGGACCAAAAATCAATTCAGGCCTATCTTCATTCATGTTGATTGTATCTTCATTCTCATTCACATTCAATGCATCAGAAATCATAGATCTATACAAATCATTTTTAGCTAGTTCTACCAAGGGAACAACTATTTTTAACTTGGATATTTCAGACTGCATATTAAATGTTGGCTGAGATCTAATGGTTTGAATCACTTCTTCTTTGGGAATTGTGGTTTGTGATGAATTTTCTTGAGTTTCTATTGTTTTTCCTTTGTTTTGAGCTCTTCTCTTGTCTTCTGTCTGAGTTTCTTGGTTTATGCTATCCTTAACTATTTTTTCAGGAATATTTTGGGGGTTAGTAGAAGTCTTATCAGTTTTAGGATTCTCAACAGAAGGTTTAGGATCCGATATTTTAAAGTGAGTAGGATTCTTTCTTGGCTCAATGACTGTTGTTGAATTGGTAGCTTTGGGAGAGTTAGGTTTTGGAACATCTTTGGAATATTGTGCCACATCGTCAGTAATATCTACAATCTTTGGGCCTTGCTGCTTTTTAGGACTGGTTGGATTTGAACTCTGTTTGTTATCTCTAGGAAGAATTTGCAAGAATTTTGATTTGGAAGTATCAGTCTTTTTTTTGTTTTGTTCTTGTTGGTTTGGAGCATTATTCTTTATGATAGGTTCATTGGTTTTCTTGCTCCTAAGGTTGTATTGACTGTGAATTTCGTTTATTGAAAAATCATAACCTTGTTTATAATCATAGGATTCTCTAGATTCTACTTTGAATTGTTGAAGTTCAAAGAGTTCCTGATCCTCCTGGGTGAGGAAAATGGTATTGTTTTCATCAATCTCCATAACAATGTTGATGTCTTCCTCCTCTTCAACACTGTTTTGTGAACTTTTTGCAATGTTTTCTTGGAATGGGGTTCTTATATTCTGATCAGGGGAAGGTTCCTTACCTTTCCCAAGGTTGTTGTTTTTTCTGTAATTGGGATTCCGGATTTGGGATTGATTTTCTCATTGTGGTTTCTTTTCAATTTGATCCAGTCTATCAACTACTTTTTCTAGTGCTTTAGTAATGAAATCAAACTTACTATCTAAGTGAGATGCTTCTTCTTTAATAGTAACCCTTCTTTTGTTTCTAATTCTGGCCTTCTTTGCAACTATGTTGATTTCTACACCTACAATGTTTTTTTGGGGCTCTCTTGACAGCATCAAACTCAGATAGTATTTGCATAGGGTTCTTCTTTTTCTCCCATTTATTTAGGAAGGCTCTATGAAAAGCAGCTAGGTCTGCTATGCTACCAGCTCCTAAACCTTTAAACCAGGTTTTTACTTCTCCAATTAAGCTCTGAGAAAAAAACCTCATTTGGACATTAGATTCATCTATCTCATAGACTTCCCAGAAATCACTCATTCTAGTAATATGTTGTTGTGCAGTAATATGTGAAAGATTATCAAATAGTGGAATATATTTTTGATAGTTCTGGGGCATGTCATGAATATTCTGAGGTAAGACCAAGGGAGCATATCGGGCTGCCATGGCTTGGATTTTAGCTAAACTGGGAGGTACAGTTGTAGAAGTAGGGATAGTGCTGGTTACAGCAATGGATGTACTTGAAGAGCTTGATAATGGGGATGAAAAAGAAGTAGTATGGCTAATGGTAGTTGTAATGGGTTAGGTAAATGATGGATATACTACTTTGGGCTGCAAGGGCAGCTTAGGGATGAATGGATCGGTTAATGAACTAGTGGTGGATTGTGGATATGATGAGTATATTATTCTATGGGGCAGAGGCAACTCAGGGCTTATGGGCTCTTGAGGTGAACTGACAACAGAATCAGTAAATGATGTGGCAGCATATAGAGTAGAATCTAATGCTGGAAATTCTATTGTATATAGCTCAAAAACTGGGGGTTTAAATTTAGACAAAAAATTTGCTAACTTAACAGCTTCTTCAATGTCTTTAATTTTTGTGACACTTACCCTTTTTACTGGACTTTTACTTTCAGTTTGATCTGATTTAGTAGGAATAGAAATAATTTTGTGTTTTTCACTCACATAAGAAGTAAAAACTGGATCTAAAACAATTTCTTTTAAATCTGATTCAGATTTTGTTCTAAATAAATATTTCTCAAACTTTAAGTCAAAATCAATGTCTGATAAGCTTACCAATTCTTTGGGTAAAGAATCAGCTCTTCTCAGAGGTATCTCAGTTTCAGAACTATCAATTTATTTTTTCTTCTTTTTTCCTATCTGGTCCGGATTATCTACTATCTCTAGAGGATAAGGATCAGGGTTGGATATAGTGTAGTAGACATTATTGGGAGCCAGAATGTTTATTGGGTAAAATACCCACAACCTTTAAACTTAATCTTAAAGTAGAAAATATATAGTTAAAGATCTTCCTTCAAGATTAAACTTAAAACTAGAGGGTGGTTAGTTCCCCAGTATGGTCGCCAGTATGTTATCACCCTAGTAATTCTCAGGTTGTGGGATGGGGATTTTTGTAGTTAAGAACACCAGGGGTAACCAAGAACCGCTTTGGGAATTCAGGATCTAGCCTTCCTGAGCTCCAGAGAGGGATCTCTCCTAAAGATTTAGCTTTGTTTTGGTAAAGGGTTTTAGGCTAGCTATGAGTGAGCAATATGACTGATTTTAGAAGTGTGGTAGGAATAAAAAGTATTTCAAAGTAAACCAAATGGATCTACCAGAACATTGGGCAATGGAGTCAAATCTCTAGGCAAGCAGAACTAGGAAATAAGAAATAAAGATGCAAATGTACTAAGGGCAGGATAGATGACCTTCTAAGGCTTTGAATAGGCTTTGTTGATGGAATGGGTGAAATTTGAACAAAAGGGCACTTAATAATCCTTAAGTTACAGATAAGAGGATTGAAGGAGGGGATCAAACTAGGACCTAGAGCAATTAAGAATTCTATGGTCTAGTTATCAAGTAGAAAACATAAAAATGCCAACTAGTTTAAAACAGAGAGCTTATTATCACTAATTCTGTTTAATTTCTCCTTAGTTGATCATTACAGAATAGAAACACATCAAATGAATGTATGTAAACTTTAAAGAATAACACTGAAAACAGGAAAAAATACGAGACTTATCTTGTCACCATGAGAATTCTTAGTTATGATGTCTCTAATCTTGTTTCCAGACTGCTGCTTCGCTAATTGACTCACACCAACTTCAATATGTCCAGCAAAATGACTATAGTAGTCTTGAGAAATTTTATTCCACACTGAATACTTCGAATTATAAAGTATTTATACACAAAAATTCTTTACAAAATATCTCAGAAATTGAGATAATGTTTTAAGGAAAAATAGGAAAGAAAACATAAGAAGAGGGACAGTAGCAAAACAGTTTGCAAGCTGTCCTCTTTTACAAAGAAAAATAGAACTAATTTATCTTATCTAAACTGATTTTTGATGTGCTGTGAGAATTGCTGGCATTAAGTACATCTTCTCATGGATAGTGACTTGTAGAATACTTTTCCTTTTCACCTTCTACTCTGATACTCTTTATCTCTGCTTTTCACTATTTCATTGCTCTAGTTGAGAAATGACCAGCAATAACAATTTGATTTTACTGATATACTTTGACCCTGATACACTTTGGCACTGATTTTTTCACCATAAGGTAAAAATTTTAAAAATGATTTTTCATATGATTTTCTTATCCTTTACCTATCAAATTCACATTAGATCTGTGAATTCTTGCCACTGTTTAGCAGTGGGGATCTTCGTATTCTTCAATTTCCTGTAACTTTCATCAGCCTCTGTATATTTGGCAAAGTTTGGCTTTACTGTGAACATATGCTTGATTTCATTTTCCAAAAATAATAGATTTTCAAAATATTGGAGTAGTACTTTGCCACTTGGAGATCCTTGTGGCAATGGCTGTTTAACTTGCTCCTTAGCATGAGCTCTGATTTTTTGATCATAATCCTTTTGTGGCATTAATTTTTCATTTAATGCATGAATGTCTGGTAAACCTACTTCTGATAATACTTTGTATTTGGCCCAAAATATTGAGATGGCCAAGTTCATATCTTTACACCTGTCTTCCAAATTATTCATCATGTTTCTCTTATTCAAGACTTTCTTAATTTGCAGGATGGCCTCTGTTCTGTCAGCAATTTTCAACTCTTCCAATTCTTCTCTGCTTTTTCTGTTAAAAAATGCTATGAGTTGAACTGCTTGTGGTGGGTTATTTTCAATTTCTTTTTTGGTTTTATCAATTTCTACATTTGCAGCCTGTAGCAATTATTTCTGCTCATAAATTCTCTAAATGGAAGGCCATTGTGAGTGAATTCCTTCAATGATTTTTGTCCATAGATGATTTTTTATGTATGCAACCTGATCTGTAAGATTCACCTGTGTTTGAAGAATTCTCACTTGTTCTTGTAATCTATCAGCCCTCTGTTCATGCCCTTTGGAAGTAATCAAGGCATCTCTTTTGGAAGTTTCCAGATTTTTAATAGTGCCTTTCAAACTAAGTATTTCTTTATCTTTAATTGACATATCTTCCATGGCTCTCATTATCGCAGCTTTGTCTTCTAATGTGTTTATCTGTGAGGTTGATGAAGAAGAGGCAGAGATGTCATGAGAAGTGATTGGCACTGCAGTTTCCAGTACTCCTTGTGGCGCCAAGTGTTCTGCCAATGTAGAAGGAACAGTTGTGCTTACCGTTGGAATCACTATAGGAATGAAAACCTGTTGAGATTTCTTCAGTTTTTCATTCTCTTGCATGAAAGCTTCTATTTGGCTTTCCATTTCTTTTATCTAGTCTATCATTTTAAGAACAAGTTGTTTTAATTCATCATTCTCTATTTTCTGCTGAAGGATTTCTTTTGCCTAAGGATTTTCACTCTGAGGAAATTTTCGCTGTTTTCTGAGGGTAGCTATATCTTCATTTTTCTGTTTGATTAAAGCCTTTGCAACTTCAATGTTAGCTGGATCAGCTCCTGCTTCAATCACCAAGTCTTCTAATGCTTTGATCTTCAAGTTATTGGCATATAATGAGGCTTTATCCAATTTCATTTGAGTTTGGAGTTTTATCAATGTTTTCTCAAGCCTGATAGAATTCATAGTCTTATTGACTATCTTAGAATATGGCATCTCTATGTTGCTCCTATGAAATTCTATTTGGTCCAATTCATGGAAAACATCTGCATCAACTTCAAAATTAGTCTTTGAATAATCTGCAATTGTCTTTGGATCAGCCACTGTAGTCTTGAGAAATGACATCACCAATTTATTAGAAGAATAATCAAAAGCTGAAAGGAGTCTACCCTTATTCCCATGCTTTTTTTTAAGAAATTTGGAATATGCTTCATTTTTATTTCTTCATTCTTTTCTTTAATTTGTCTGAACCTGATTTGAATATCTGACTATGTGTTGTCAGGTTCTTTAGAAGAAGATGGCATATCAACCTTTGTTTGTTTATCCATCATGACTGTATATTTTTGTTGTGCTCCAAGTTGGACATTTTGAAGCTCTTTGAGAGTTTCAGTCACTATCCTTGTTGCTTCATCATCAGTTTCATGACCATTGTTATCTTCAACATTGATGGCTTTATCCCTTTCTTCATTCGTCAATTTACTTTTCTTATTGTAGGGAATTCTGAATCTTTTATCTTGAATAGTTTCAACAGTGAAACTATCTTCCTTTCTGCTTCTTTTATGAAGAATGTCAGATTCTTTGTTCACTGTCACTACCTGTGTTTGATCAACCTGCTTATCTTTTCCACTGTTTCCATGCATGCTTTGTGAGTCATCATCAAATAAAGTGTTTGGCTCCCATTCAAGTTTATTGGCATATTTTTCAATTTGGGGCTTGGGATCATGCAAGAAGACAGACAACTTGAATTTCACTCTCATCATGCTTAAAATACCTTGAGGATCATAATTCCACATAAAGCTATATGAGAATTTATACTCTTTCAACTTGACATCAATTTCATTTGCTGCTTCTCTATTATTCAAAATAAATGGTCCAATTTGATTTTTCAGTTTGAACTAAGTCTCTTTCCTAGAAGCTATGAAATTGATTTCATCTACATTCAACAGCTGCCTCAAATATTCCAAAGCAAATATTCTTGTTGTAAAAAATCTCGGCAGTTTATATGGGGCCAAGAGTGCACCATATACGTTGATCTCTGTGTAACTCTTGTATAAGTACCAATCCCCTGTTTTACAGCTCTCAGATGGCTGTAAGATCCTCTTTGTTTCCTCATTGATTCTGGGGGTCTGTTCTTTATTTAATAAATTCATAGCAGGCACTAAAAACAAGTCATTAAAGTCTGCAAAGTTGTATTCCCTGTTCCATTTTCTCAGAATTGATGACCAAAACACAACTGAAAGAACATTTCCTTCTGGATCTACCTTCTGAAATTCAATAGGAAATTTTTCTGCTTGATAATACAAAAATAGGTGAAGTAGATATGAGGTATATCTAAAGACTCCTTCTTCTGACAATCTGGACAATTGATAGTGCATGTTTTCTGCAATGAACTTGGCAAAATTGTACACAATGGAAGGAGACTGGCCAGGAATCAGAGTAGACAAAAAACCTAAGATAGCCACATCAGTGAATTCATCACTGGTGTATCCCATTATGAATGATAGCATGGAGACAATCTTTCTGGTTTCATTTGGAAAATCGAAAGTATCAAATGGAGGATTAAGCTTAGGGATATCAACTTGCTTGGGACAAAAAGTCTAGAAGACTTTGAACTTAGAAGCAAAATCAAGTTCTAGTTAATTCTGAGTTAAATCCTCTATTGACAATGAGGTAGCATTAGGGTCAGGGTTCAGTTGCAACATAGAGTTTATAGATTCTACATTGATGTAAAATAAAACCTCTCTGTCTTTATTCACAATGCACCTTTGGTCTAGAAGATAATAGGACTGACACAATCTGACAAAATCAAGGGCTGAATGAGTTTGAGAGACAATGAATTTTGGCAGATTGGAATCCCAGACTAGTATATCTTTATCATCTTTCTCTACTGATTTACCAAAACACCAGTTATAAACATCAAGCAAATTAAACTCTACTGAAGGGTCCAAAATTTTGTAATCAAGGTCAACCAGAGGGCTATTTTCTTGTGAAATAACTGGAGGTTGGACAGGCCTGACAACTTTTGAGGAATCAATAGTAAGTGCAGGGGTTGGTTTATCAATTTTAGAAGATTCGGGTTGAGGGAATTTAGCAGAGGCTTTCTTTTGAGGCTTTGGACCTCTTGATTTGGGGGTTACTTATTTCTTTGTCATTTTTTTAATTGAACAAAGAAAGCTTAGACTGTTTGTTGAGTTCTTTTGTTGGAAACAAGGGATTTTTGGAGAATATCTCTTGTAAAATAGGGTTCTGAGGAAAATTACAGATGAAAAAAGGGTTTTAATGCTCAGAAGAAAGGTTACGATCAATTTCAGCAGTGAAAATGACCAGGGTATGGATAAAACTTGCAAAAAATGGAAATGAGGGATTTTGGGGAAATTTTGACAAAGTTTCCCCTCTACTTTGGATATTTTTTGCAATTTTCGTAAGAGTAATTCAGACAATTACAAGAAATAATTGAAGAATTGGTGCTTTTTCTTTTGGATTTGAAATTTTCTAGTTAAGTTTAACGAAAAATACCTTTAGAAAGGTATAATTGTGGTAGACTGAGTTGTAGGTTGCACGCATTCTTCAATTCCATTTGAACTAGTCTACAGAGGGTACTTTGGCTCTTTGTGGTTGAATTGCAAGGAAACTCGCTTGAAAGTGGCGCTGGTGAGTTCGAAAATAGTGAAAAATGTCTCTGCACAGGCTCTCAAAGGTTAAGTGGAGCAAAATGGTGAAAATTCGATGAAAATAGGCTTAGCAGAGGTTTCACAGGTTTAAAGCGTGAATAAGTGAAAAACTTAATGAGAATTATGATTTTTATGAAATAACCATAGTTCAAACCATAGTTAAATTATATTAAATCATAGTTTGGGTGGAACTGGTTTCGGAATACCACTGGGTGGTATTCGCGCAGCTCCAAGGTGGTGAGCGGTAAATCTCTTTTCGAACACAATCCAATTATTTGAGGACACGTCGACACATGGTGGTTTCGGAAAAAACCTATATCGCGTGGCTTTTCCCAAACTTTGGTCGATTACTTTTTGAGCGCGATATGAGATATCGGCCGTCAGATCTTGCTTTGGAAAGCGAACAGTCACGATCAAAAGGTAAGGTGCGGGGAAAGGTAAGTCATCGGGTTCATTCTGAGCCACAAGATCTTGGAAATAAATAAAAGATCAATGGTTATAATTCAACGCAATGGGGGAGGGATGGAATTGTATTGATCTGTCGCATTGATTTTTAGTCGTCGGATCAACTAGATAGATGGGATCGGAGGGCTGACATTAATCCCGATGGAGAAAGGGATAAGGTTAGTTTATACACAAAAAATCAAATTTTTCAATGGAAAAGGTGATCGAGAAGGATATAAAGGCTTTAACCAAGGTTAGGGACAATGATAATGAAATACATATTGCGGGGAAATGGCTAGGTTATAGATTTAACCTTAGGTTAAGGGATTCGGGGGGGAAAATACAAGGGAATGGATTTAGAAGTTTAGTTTAAATTAAACTTCGATATTTTTGCTTAAAACACATATAAAACATGTTTTAAAAGATTTTTCGAATATTTTTATTATATGGTTAATTAAACTAGGTTGATTTAACTACCATAGGAGCGAGATTATATATAAAGGTATATTTTAGCCAAAGGGGGTTATAATGTGGGTTTTATTAAACATGTGGGAATTATAAACTTCGGCTAAAATTATAATAAGTGGGTTTTTGGGTTTATTATATAAAAAGGAGTTATATATAATAGGAAAGGGTTATTTTTATAGGGAGTTAATACATAAATTAAAGTTAACTATGAAAATAGGACATGGTATACTCAAAACACATAAACATGACAAGTAAATTGAATTTCAAAAGATAATTTGCATTGATCTTATCACTTAGCTTATGATATAATGTTATTTTGAGGGCTTAATGTTTTCAAATGATGTAGGAAGTTAATCAAATGGAAATTATAATGCCTTTAAGTAAAAATTGGAGTTTTACTTAGGATTATTTATGGGAATGAAGTTATGAATGGTAAATGATGTGATTTAAGGGATTAATATAGACATTTACACTTTCAACTGATCAGTCATAGAGCCTTGGGTCCGGTCCCAAAAAAAGTCAAGGAAATGCCTTAAGCCTTTCTGACTGATAGTTTAGAATGCTTCATGACTATGGGAAGGGGAAGTTAGTTATTTTGCAAGCCATGATGAATGATATTTACATTGAGACTTTTCACCTTCTTCTACCTACCCATCTTACCATGCTAACATTTTTTCTTCCTTTGTAGTAAGGTGCATTTGAGCTAGCAACCTTCACAGCATTTATTCTTTCTGAAAGCAAATAAAACTATCTAATTCTACACTTATTTCATCCATGAATCCAGATTAAGCTGTTGGATTCATTTTATTTCTCTACTTAACTACTTAATTGTCGTGATTAAACAATATGACAACTCATTATTCTCTATCTATAACAAGTGAAATTGAAACAATGACAAGTTAACATTAAACTGTTTAACTCATCATGGACTATGGCATTTATTGACACTCTGCCACAGTTAAAAATTAAAAGGTAGTGGCATTTATGCTTTCACACTTTCATGTTTTATTCATTTTTCTTTTGGGGTCTTTTATTTTTTCTAATTCCTTTGATTATTCTTTTAGGACTTTTTACCCTCTCTTTTTTTTTCTTTTTTTTTTGATTTTTTTCTTTTTTTTGACAAAAATATGTGAATACAACTTGCAGAAGGCAAAGTATGTACAAATTTACAAGATTATCAACTGTCAAGTCAAAATTATGACCCCTTATTATAGGTTGCTAACAGGTGACAGTGAAATGGGTAGCAGTACAGAGCGAAGAAACACAATGTATGGAGGGCGGCAGGCCAAGCATCAGCAAGGTAGAGACCGATGTTGTGATCAAGTGATGCTTCAATGTGGAAGTATTTCTAGAGCACACTTCTCGCTAAGAGGGAGTGTTGAGATTTTGGAGTAGCATCAGGTGTGCTCTAGCTCCAAAACTTTGTGGAGGGGATAAGACACATGAGATCTCCAAGACCCATAAATAATTTGGAGAAATTTCATCCAGTGTAATAGTTATTCAAATAATTAATTTTTTTAATGGGGACCCTGAGTCTAACTTATGGAAATTGAAAAATTAAACTGAATTAAATTACACATGTGATGAAATGTTCTAAGTGGCGTGGATCAAGCCTTATTTTAATCTCAGGCATTGATAAGAGATTAGATCATGGCTGTTGGTTTCCCAACAAGAAAAGTATAAAGGAAAGGCTTGGGGTCAGTTCAATAACACACACACACACATTGCAGAAAACTGAAGCTAATTTGAATTTCTGGGGCAGGGTTTGTTGAGGAATTCGAATTAAGTTTGCAGTGCAGTGAGAGGCAAAGATTGATATGAAACTAAATGTTAGTTTTGATGTGCTAATTTCATCTCCATAATTATAATTAATTTTCTTATCACTTGCTTTATGTGCATACGTTTCCTTGGTGTTTGTGAGTGTTAAAACAGGTAAATGAGTCGATTTTCATGTGAAATTCATGAGCATAAAAACATTAAAAACAAATGTTGAACATTATCAATAACATGTACAACAAACCATCACAATGATCCTTTAACATAGTGTTTTGATGAAGGAGTTCACCCCTCCTGGGCTACATCTCCTTGGTCCAGCTTCCATGGTTCGAGCCTCTTTATTAGATCAAATGAGAAAAAAATGTTGTTTACATTCACCTATTTCTCCTGAAACCTACTTAAATGTGTCCAGAATGTCCAAATCATTCATAAATGACTCTTTTTTCTCCCAATTTGGTCGAATTTTGCAAAAGATATGGCCAAAATAGTTTGGCCTAGGAAATCTCCACTAAAACTGGAGATGACTCCAGTTAAGGCTGCCAAATTTGGGGCAACGCCGACATTGGCAGTTCCGTCGAATGTTCCGCCATCTTAAACTCCATTTTAATTAATTTAATAAGCGAGATTAAGGAGATAAGTGTGAGTTTACCGCCATAAGCGCGTTTTATGAACCTGCACATTAACATAAAGGTTAGCGCTTAATTAACACAAGTTATGGTAATTAAACCCATATTAACACTTAAATCGCACATTAACATTACTCCACCACTCTCGGTCGTAGAAAATGGTCGTGTGGGGAGGGGGTTGGCCTGCGGGGTTGGCCCCCTCCATTTCCCCGCCGAATGAACAATTTAAATTCAAATAGAAACTGTGACCATAGACTATTAAGTCTCATGGTAGTGGTCTGGTGGTAAGTTGATGCGTTGTATTGGGGGAGGTCGTGATGTCGAGCCCCAACCTCCACCCTTCCATCGTTACAATTTTTTTGCATACTATATAATAATACCTTCAGACTTTAATACAACTCAAACTTTGGATATATGATAATCTAACCTTTGTAATGAAATAAATGTTGCACCATATAATAATAATACCACCTTTGATATATGAATGAATTTAGACTTTGATATTCGTATTTACACCAATGTTGAAATTCGACCATATGTTAATAAAATTTCGACCACCATAATATAAATTTTGACCCATGCCTTGGTCCACTAGAGAGGGCATGTGGCAGCCCCTAGCTGCACCACGTGTCAGCCTCTCGTTAGATTGTCCAACCATATAAAAGAAATTCAAATTCGACCTTAGGAGCACATTAAAAAAAAAATCACCTTCAAACCTTTTTGACAAATCCTGCAGTGACACTTTTCATAGTGTCATTGGGCGAAAATGACAGAATATTCCCAGAATATTCCTATTTTGCTGGTTGGGCTACCATGTCACCATTTTGTCCTATTCTGCAAATCTTTTAGTTGTTAGTAAAACAAACAGCATGTTCTATCTTCTTCATCCAGAATTCGTTTTTGACCAAATGAATTGTGCCAGATTCCTGGCAACGATCTCTTCGTTGTCTTTCAATTTCCATTCAAGTTTGAGCACTTTCATTTTTGAGATTTTACACTGAGCACCTGATCAGAGATCAACAAGGGATGATCTGATCCAAGGCCAAGAATACAATAGCAAAGAGGTATTAGCATACCAGGCAGCGCAAATGATAGCCAAAAGGAAACAGTCTAGCCAGAACCATGCAGACGACTGTGCATAGGCTGTGTAAGCCTAGTCAGGGTGACGCAGGCCTAACTAGGGCAGCGCAGGGGCAACAGAGACCCAACCTGGGTGACACATGCCTAGCGAGGGTAGTGCAGAGGCTGCGAAACACCAGCTAGTGTGATACAGTGGGCACGCTGACCATTAAAGGCCGACGCAGAGGCTGGAGAGGCAATGCTGAGGTTTCTAGTGGGCTAGAAAGGGTTCAAATTCGTAATTCCCTACAGAGGGTTGGATCATCCATATTTTCTATCTCTGAGTGATAAGGTACAACTGTCGTGTATTTTCTCTGTAGGAAAGACCATTTCTGGTGCCCAAATTTTTGTATTCATATTATGCATAATAATAAAATCCTCTAGAGTTGTTGCACCAGTTTTCCCACATTGGGTTTTTCCGAGGAAATTTTTCCAAAAAATTTGTGTGTAATTTTGTCACATGTGCATGTTGTTCAGTAAATGATCTGTAAATGTGCAGGTTGAAATTTGTATTCACTTTGATGTTTTTCTGAATACTTTAGATTAATAACTTGTTAATTAATCATACAAGTACGCAAAGTAGGTCAAGGTACTGCAGTAGGGTTTCTGTTTTGAAACTTTCACAGGGGATTCCATGAACCAATTGATTGAGAGTAGGAATAACCTTGTAATGTTGATGACCACACCTCCTATGGCATAGCTCAATGGTACTAATTTCCATATGAACCAAAGCTTTAGGAGGTGGTGTGATGACTCTATATAAGCTTCCTTCATGAACTCCAATAAATCTAGCTTTAGCAATGCTAGATTCTTTTCCATCAAAAAAAGAAACTCTATCCCCTTTATCTTATAAGTAAGAAATAGAAAGAAATTTTTTTTTCAAACCTAGAACATATAGTATATTTTTGATATGTAGCTTCGATCCATTTTCCAACTTCAATGATGTTGATCCTAGGCCTCTAACAACATAGATTTTGTTGTCACCCAATTCCACTGCATGAGAATATGGCTCCTTTGATAGTGTACGAAGTTTTTTACTTTCTCCTTTCATGTGCCTTGATGCTCCACTATCAATGATCCATGCATCTTCATCACTAAGAGAACCTACAAGAGCAACCAAGAACCCTTGAGTTTTGACCTTGTTGAATAAGTAGTGATGAATTTCTTGATCCAACTTCCAACAATGTTGATACCCATTATCATTTATCTTATCAAAGAGGTAGAATCCATGTCGATTCCTTTTGAGCCAAAAAAGTGATCTTCAACCTTTCCTGACCTTAGCTCTGATACCATGTTGATAAATCAATGCAAGTATATTAGGGTATGATTCCTCTTTCTTGAGAATTACTTGTGAATTATGTTGGTTTCTTTTACTCCTTTATTAGATTATCTTTCATCAAGAAATTACCAAATTATGTGTGTAAGAAAATAAGACACAAGATATAGGTACTATTCTAGGGAAAAACCCCTCTCTAGGGGAAAACCCAATCAAAATTCTCTTCCTTTAGTAGTTTTCTTTGAGACTCTTCACCATAGACATAGAACAAACCTTTCCCCCACACCAAGTCAATATTTCCAGATCTTCGACCCTATAACAGTAGTATCTTGACCCCAACAACTTCGACTATGTAACAACTTATGACATCAGGAAAAAACTCGCAGCAACAACACAAAAATACTTCGATCTCCCAAACTAGGGCATGAAAGAGAGAGAGAGAGTAGCACCAAAAATTCAATTTTCTTCTTCTCTTTGACTTTGACCCAGCTCGCACTCCTTTTGGATTCCTTGATCCACTTCGCACTTTTTCCGACTTCCAAAGAGATATTTAACTTGCTTGATATGAGATGATCCAAATCAATTCAATATCCTTCTATTTATAGGCTCCAGGTGATTTCGAATGGTCTCCTTTAGGTTGACTTGATCTCCTTTAGGTCGACTTGGTGTGGAGGTGACATAATTCATTTTTGACTCAATGATAAACATTTTTACATGATTCAAAAACCCAAGAAGGGTATATTTAAATTTACAATGACTCTATTGACTCAATATTAATCCTATGATTCCATAATGGGGACTTTGAATAATATAAATATGACCCAAGCATGAAACCCATGCTTTAATAAGTCATTGTTATAATAATAATAATAATAAATTCTTTATTATTTTGACAAATACATTACATAATGACTCAAATACATTTTATGAAGACTGAACCTAGTTAAATTCTTCAACAGGTTGTCGTGACATGGATGCCGAGATGTCAGGATGTTTGGTTATTGACTTGTTGACACATCAAGAGATTGGCCTATCGGTATGTCGAGCTATTGACCCATCAACATGCTATGCTATTTGGAAACATATGAGGGCATCGACCTATCGACATGTTTGGCTATCAACCTATATTTTAACATGTCATGATATTGGCATGTTGGCATATTGGGTGTTGCTTATCGACCAATTCAAAAACTACAGTGGTGAGTGTTATACAAAATTTTAATTTTTGGATAAACTAAATTCCCTGAGTGTGGTGTTCCTTCACTCAGAACAACAGAAGAAAGACAATTACTATTTTCTCTAAAACAAGTATATATACAAAAATGAGAAAGAGCCTAGTTGTGATCCTTTTCATTCTCCTTCTCCTTTTGTCATTGTTTTCATCACTCTGAATCCAACTCAAGCCGCTAGATCAATTCCTAAAAACAAAAATAGAGAACAACAAACAACATACAATATACAAGTATCTACCTATCTTAACCAAATCAAACCGATTAGATCTGCAATACATATATCATCAATAATACATTTCACAAGATATATACATATGTATGGGAAAATGAACATATATCTTTATTAAAGAGTAGGAGGAGAAGATTACAACCAATGGATCGATTTGTCGCCAACCTGCTCCAAATTCATTCCAGACTCATCACATCCAGCATCATCTCAGCAGCATATCACTACTTCCACTCTCTTATCAAATGAGAATCCAATAACATAACTTCACACAAAATTATTCCTCCCTAGAACTTAGATGAGTGCTCAATTTATAGGGAAATTGTTGGTAGTTTCTCATTGAATGGATTTCTTATAATAGGCAAGACATGTTTCCAAGTTCAGAGGTGGTGGATGGACACTTGGATTCGAATTATGACACCTATGGACTCTTCTAGAAGGCACTGGCCATGTGGAGATTCCCGGAACAATGATAATTTCGCTCCCAGGTGACCAACGCACCCTTGAGTGTCGGGAAGTGCACTGCAGTGCATCCTTGCATGGAGGTATTGGCACTACAATGCAGTTAGTCCCAGTTGGTGAGTTAGTGGGTCATATAATATATACTTCAAACCTTAGAAATCTCACAATTGAAGCCATGAATGTAATGTCTTCACTTAGGGAATATAGCAACTGAAATATAAGGGGACGATAGACCCTATTCATTGGTCCTAGGGATGATGTCCATTTTGACCAGGTCTTGGGGGATGATGCCCAAATTAACCTATAACAACTACCCCCTAAAGAATGAAGTCAAAATAATAATATTATCTGAATGAGATGCTTTACGATGTGATGAGTAGGATCTGAAGTGGGCGGTGACCTGCATAAAACTTGCAATACATTACATCATGATATTTTCATCTTAATCACGAATTGATAAGGGAGGCATACCCATGCTCAGCACAAAACTATCATGACATGTACATAATTCAGAAATTTGTCTACATTGGAATGTTTCCTGATATAGACATGCCTACAAATATAGGCCCATGTTCGGATGACGATCTGTATGTAAAGTCAGCATACAGATGATGTGTACAACAATCCTGAAATCGCAGCTTGGATGGATGAAACTAGATCTGGGGTCTTCTTATCTCATTCACTCAATCGTTCAGGTACAAGTCTAACCATGTGAATATATTATTTGAAGTCGAACATGGGAAGACATCGTCTGATTACCAGCCAATGATGTGAGTTGTTAATAGACACGAGAGAACCACCGTTGATGTTAATGGATCTCAAGGTACTGCAGTACAATTTGCGAGGCGTGAATAGATGATTTGATGTCGAATTCCAAACAAAATATTTCGGTCAAAGGTCCATAAGCGAGAAACCTGTTGATGAAGTAGCAAGCCTCAGGGTACTAGAATATGTTTCTAAGTAAAATTTCTGGATTATGAGATGATGTCGACAGGAAGCAACTTTATTGTGAAACAAGTAATGATTTTGAAGACAAAATGTTTCTTGATATAGTAATGTTCAGGGATGATTGTCATGAAAATGAATTTTTATGAGTATTGCAGAAGGATGAGGATTTACTGGATGACTTCTCTTGAACATATCGGCGACACTAAGATGAATTGGCAGCATTGACCCAAAACCGAAGTGATGATATGATGAACCATCAAGAAGATTACCCAACCCAAAAGTCATGATGATGGAGTGAAAGTGTCACGTTCAAGAGTGACCTTCTACCATAAAGTGTTATGTTCTTTTTTCCAAATTTTCCCCAGTCATTGCTGACCAGTACCTCTTTATTTTTTAACAAGCTTGAGGAGGGTAACATATGCTTGATCTATAATTCAACCCTTGGGGTGAATCCATCACTATTTAATAATTTAACGAGTCTAGCGATAAATGAAACTCGAACTTGCCATGATCAACAAGTCTGTCACCATTTTATGTTTTAACGAGTCTAATGACAATGAAAACCCGATCGTTTTTCACATTTAGAGAGTTTGAAAAGAGGAAAAAAAAAGCTCCATGAGTCCTTTTTCATAAATTTGTCACTCAGGCCCAAAAAAGTGTAAAATGATACCTGAGAAAACCTCTTATCCATGTTCGACTAAGGTTTTCCTTTTTCGTAAATAATCTATCACAGTCTGGAAAAGGGTTAAACTTATACTGACTAGATGTCGTTTCATTTACTTTTACGAGCTCGAAAAGACAAGTGTTGGGTAACATTTTCACATTATCAGATTCTGAAAAGAGCTAAAAGAAGACTCCAGGGGGTTCCTTTTTCACAGTTATTGAAGCTCGAAAAAGAGATAAAAGTGCACTTCTATTCCTTTTTCATTTTTCTCAAAGCTCGAAAAACAAGGATAAAAGTATGCTTTGTGGTCAAATCATTCTTGAATAAGTGTGTACGACAAACCTCATGTACCAGCTGTAAAACTTGTTCAGAAAACCATCAAACGGATTAAAAATACATGTTTCATAGAAAAATTAAATAAAAACCATAGTCACGACATTAAATATGATTTAAAGTAATCAAATTGACTAATTAAAAGAGTTTTTACCATTCATTTTCACCATTCAAAAGTTACCATTTGAAAATTAGGAGCTTTGAACCAGTTTTCCCTCGAACTTCAGCGGTTGATTGTGACAATTTCAGTACATGATTTCTCTTGTCGTTCGATCCAGATTGGAGCTATGAACCTTCACTTTCTTTTATTATCATTTTCATTGCATTTCATGGTAAATTTTTAGGGGTTTGAGCCCCTTAGGGTAAATATATAACGTTCTAAGGGAAACACACTCTTCAATGTCGAAAGGTGCATTGAAATGCATTGAAATTGAAGGCCAGATGCACTGCAACACTCTATCCCTTGACTTGGGGTGTGTTGGGTGAAATTCTCATTTTTTTTTCTTGCTGTGTGCCAAAAAATTCCCAAGTTTTTGCATGAAATGGATCGTAATGAAGCTTATGATTGTGTTTCGGGTATTCATGGGATCAAAATGACGATTACATGGAGAGAAAGAGAACATGAAGAACAGAATATGATTTCCCTAAATGATCCAGGTACAATAAGAGCCCTAAGAGATTGCGGGTTGCTTAAATACTTCAAATTGTCAGGGATGAGGCAGAAAATGAAACTATTGGAGTTCCTAGTTCGTTCATGGGATCTGGTATTGTAGGCTTTTCACATTGGGGACAAAGTGCTCCCAATATTAGTGGAGGAAATTTATTTTCTCACTAGATTATTGAGGCAAGGTTCTCCCATTTCCCTTACAAGATCTGCTATTGGAGGAGAGACAGTAAGAGATTACGTATTGTAGCATTTCCACCCAGGGACTGAACCAAGTAGAGATGGGAAAATAAATATTAGTGATGTACATGATTTTCCTTTGAGGACCATCCTCTTTACCATTGCAAAGCTTTTCAGTTCCGCTACAATACACGTGGAAAACAAATCATACATGCAGTATGCACTTAAGTGTTTAAAACCAACAATATTTCACTAGGCTGAAGTTGTACTCTTTCAGATGAAATAACAGCTGACTAAAGCAAAGGGTAGAAGGAAGAAGAATTTCAACTACGGCTCAATCCTGATTTCCTTTGCCTTAGAGTGGATTCCATTGATGCATCCGCAACATGTTACATTGGGCATATCTGGCCCTAGAGATCCACATATGCAGAGATGGGATGAATTGATGGATAGACATGCTGGTCAATCAACCATTGTATTATCTATTGCATTCTTCGCCTTGTTCAGATAACAAATTATATCCATAGATCAGTATGCATATGTAGGCATAGATTTCCGAGGAGATCCAAACTTGATTCTACCAGACGGTGCTTAGTGGGTGTAATTGGTAAGAATGTTTTCACCATGTTTTTTTATTTTTTCTAAGGTTTCTACATGTTTCTGTATTTTGATGTTTCCCAAGACCAAAATAGAGTTTTGATGTACACAGATGTGGGTCGGGTTTGACGAGTGGATCAGCCAGACTAAGGAGTAGATGAGGTCGCAGAGAGGGTTGTCAGGGGAGAATTCCTTTAGGATTTAGATATGATCGAGACTCTTGCTGAGCTACAACAACACGTGGAGGGATTGACTCTTAGGATTTCAAATTTCCGGATCGAAGATTTACCTATGAGACTACATCGCCATACTATTGGCATTCCTAACCGTTGGATGTGGTTATTGGAGCGTAGGATAGCTAAATTAGTAGCTTGTTATCACGAGCATCACTAGTTTAGTTTGAAATTTTACTTACGTTTTAAGGTAATATGAACAAAGTGTCTTGGGCACAATTTTTTTAAAAGCCTATAACTATATATCTATTTTTTCAGTGTTTTCCTATGTTTATTGCGCAATCCTATTCAATTATGTGATGTGAATTGAAAATTTGTATTTACATGTGTTGCAAATGTTTGTTTAAAACATAATTTGCTAAGGAATCAGTTAATGTATTCAAATTTCTGGAAATGTGTTGATATTGAATGTAGTCAAAATGTATTTCCAAAAGTCAAACTTTTAGGAACATATGATGTAGTGTTGGATTTCAGACAGTATAAACGCTAGTAAGTTGTAGTACAACAAGTTGTGAGTCTAACCTAATGATGATACGATTAATACCAAATGAAATGGCATCAGAGAGAAGTTCGATCAACGCACTATACTCAGTGATATTGTTTGTAGATCAAACGATACAAATCCCTTAAAAAATCACTAACTCTCCGCTTGAAGTGAAGATGGCCCATGTTGCAAAGGATAGATTCTACGTACTACGAATATCACCATTAGCATATCCGACAACTGGTTCCAAAGATTCAGACATCTGCGATGAAATGTAAAGCGGATTACTAACTTCAAGAAAACTCTAGAAAAACAAACTAAGATAGTAAATTCAAATCAAAAGCATATATACAATATAATACAAAAGTTTACTATACTCAAACAAGCATGGTAACGTTTTAGATACAACCCATTTCGAGGCTGCGCCAATGGAATCCCATCATAATCTACTAAATTGTAGGCGCCCTTAGCCAGAACTCTTTTGGCAATGTAGGGGCCATGCCATAATGGCTCAAATTTTCCTATACCTATTACATCAGCTTCCTGATCATAAAGTAGGACTAGGTCACCCTCAAAGAAGATGTGAGGCTGGACATGTTGGTCGTATTGTGCGTTAATTCATCTCTTATGCGCTTCATTGGCCAATGCAGCTTCACAATGTGTTTCATCAAGATGGATGAGGTTAAAAAGACATGCTTCTTCAGTATAGGTGTTAGGTAGCAAGTCAACAATGAGTTTTAACTATGGTATTTCACATTGGATAGGCAAGATAGCTTCTAGACCATACACCAATTGAAAGGGGGTAAATCTGGTTGCATTTCTCATTGAGGTTAGATATGTTCACAAAGCCGAGTACAAGATTAAATGCTAGTTTTGTTTATGAACTCCTATCATTCGTTGAAGCATTCGCTTAAGAATATTGTTATAAATAGCTTCAAATTTTCCATTAGATTGTGGATAATAAAGAGTAGAACTATCATGGGACAGACCTAATTTGGAAGTCAACTCATTCATCATGTGATTGTGAAAATTCTTACCATGATCTGTGACTATAGCATGTGGAACACCAAACCGTGAGATGACATGATTGAAAAAGAATAATGTAGTTGTTTCGCCTGTGTTATTGAATGTAGGCATCGCTTCGACCCACTTGGTAAAGTATTCTACTGCGACAATAATATAACCATGCCCCTTGGATGAACAAGGGTTGTAGGTCATGAAGTCAATGCCCCATTTTGAAAATGGTCCCACAACGATAACATGATGCATCAGCGTTGGTGGTTTGTGGATTTTACGATCAAATATGTGGCACACATGACAACTTCTAACCGCCAGGATGTAGTCGCGAAATATGGTAGGCCAAAAGTAACCGACGGGGAGAATCTTCTACGTGGTAGCGTCTCTAGACAAGTGTCCACCACAAACCCCAACATGAGAATCATTTAGAACTTTCTCGGCCTCCTCATGAATGAGGCACCTCCTTAAAATTGTATCAACACCACGATGATAAAGTGTTTCGCCGACGATCAGATAATCTTTGGCCTGGTCTCGAATACATCGTTGTGAGAACGAGATTTATTGGGCCAGAAAGTATGGGTTTAGAGATAAATGATAAAATCCCCATACCAAAGATTAGATGATCTGATCAGAAACAAAGACTCATCTGGAATTGATGGTTTCGATGTAGTATCTATTAGGTCCCTATATGACTAGTGTAGTCCCTTATTTTTGTTAGTTTAGCCCCCTTATTATTATTTTTGTACCCCTTGTAACCCCAATTTTGTTATTATTGTGCCTTTACATTATTATTGTTAGGTCGACTAGAATTATAATGTGACCCCATGGACTCCTATATATAGAAGGAGGTTTTTTTCATTTGTATCATCTAAGAATTGTTCATTTACGTAATGTGAAGGAGGTTTCCCCCTCGAAGTGGCTTATTTCTAAGGCGTTGATCTCTCTTTTCTTCTATTTTTGGAGTTGGTTTCATAACATTTGGTAACATAGCTTTGGATTCTAGGGCTTTGTTGCTCCAAATAGGTCATCGTGGAATTTTCGATATAATTGTTTTTCTACGAAGGTTCAGATGCTGAAATTTTTATCACGCAAAGCCGAAATCCTAAGGAACTTTGGATAAAAATTTCAGACCTTGGTTCATAGTATATTCATAGACATGATCTGTGGAAGTTAGGGTTTTTTCAGGCTCCCAAATTTAATCTCAAAGAGGTGACCCTGGGAAAATCATCATAACTCTCTCTCTAAGCATCAGATTGTAATTCAGTAAGAAGTGGCCGCAATTACACATATTGTAGTTTCTTGTGTATCTATTTCAAAGCCGAAGGAGGAAACATTGACACGTGGCATGTCATACAAGTTCACTCTACAGAACAATTCCATAATTAGGCCATTGTGGGAGATTAAACATAACTTTGCCTTGAAGAATCCAATTCAGGTCAGACCTGTGGCATTTGAAAGAAGATTAGATTCCAAGGGCATATTGTAGAATAGATATCATTATTGGGTTCTAAAATTCCCCCTAAAAAGAATTCAACACCCATTAAGCCTTCAAAATGCTCTACTATGACTCATGTAGATGACGAAGTGCAACATGACATATAAAAAATACAAGAGAAAGTGTACCAAATTTTGCTCTCGCAAAGAGAAACAAAAAATGAAATGGAAGTTTTGAAGAAAGGCGTGGAAGCTAAGATGGATGGTTTGAAGAAAGGCGTGGAAGCTAAGATGGACGGTTTGAAGAATGGCATGGAAGATAATATGGATGGCATGGAAACTGGCATCGAAGTTAAGATGGATGACATGGAAGCTAAGATCGAAAACATAAAGAATGATCTAAAAAAAGACATGGAAGGTTTGACAAATTTGATATAAGAAATGTTTCCTAATGGCGTAAATATAGTAGAGGAAACTCATGAAGAGAAAAAAATAAATGTTAATCATGATTTCACAAACTCTAATGTTGGATGGAAGACCCACCATATTCCAAAGATCGATATGAGGAAGTTTGATGGCAAGGATCTCGTAACATTGATACTACAAATGGAGCAATATTTTGATCTCAATAATGTGCAAAACACACAAAAGGTATGCATTGCAATATTATATTTAGAACAAAATACATTTGTATGGTATCAATGGCTTTTCTCTCGTAAAAAAATTGTCACTTGGTCAATTTTTACGGAGGAAATGATAGCGCATTATGAGGATACAAAGAGCAACACCTTTTTTAGCCAAATGATAAATCTCAAACAAAAGGGTTCAGTGGGGGAGCACATTGAGGACTTCCAAAAATTGAATATAAAGGTAATTGATATTCCATAGGAATACAGTATTGATGTATTCATAGGGACTTTAAAGGATAACATACAACATGAGGTTCACATTTTGGAACATGATTCATTGGAGAAGGCATTCATGTTGGCAAGAAAATCTGAATGTAAAATTATGGTGACAAGGAAGCCTACCACTCACATCTATAAAGATGGAAGTGTTGCTACTCCTCGACTTACACAACCTACAAGGTTGACACCACAACAATTGGAAGAAAAAAGAGAAAAAGGGCTTTGCTACAATTGTGATAGAAAATACACTAAAGGTCATAAGTGTGCCGAGAAGAAATTGTTTTACATTGATTGTGAAGAGGAGGAAGAAAATGAACAAGAAACTTCAAAAGTAGAGGATATACACCAGGAACCAACCCTAGAAGAAGAAGAAATGAGTCTAACCATATCATGTAATGCATTGGCAGGTATTACCACTCCTCAAACTCTCAAGATAGAAAGACATATCAAGAAGAAAAAAGTAATAGTGTTCATTGATTCGGGTAGTACCCATAATTTTATTCATTGTAAGGTAGCCAAGGAATTGAATTGTTTTGTATACCAAGCACCAGAATGTCAAGTGATGGTTGCAAATGGAGCAACTATAAATTGCTCTAGAAAATGCCATAATATCAAGCTAACCATGGTGGAATATGTATTGAATAGTCCAATTCTTTCCATTCCAATGGGAGGTGTTGATGTTGTACTAGGAGTACAATGGTTACAATCTTTGGGGATGATAGCTTTTAATTTTCAAGAACTTTTCTTGAAATTTTTTTCGAAAGGAAAGGAAGTCGAATTATGGGATATCGTAGGGAATCCAGGAAATATAATAAGCTCTAATGTCATGACAGAGATTCTGAATAAAGAAAAACGAGGCGTAATTGCACAATTATGCTCACTAGAAGTTCCAACATCAAAACCATCTATTGAAGAAATATGCATTTTCATGGACTTCTGAAGCAACTAAGGCCTTTTAACATCTTAAAGAGGCAATGTGACTAGCACTGGTCTTAGCTACGCCAGACTTCACAAAAAACCTTTATTGTGGAATGTGATGCCTCAAGAAATGGAATTGGTGTTGTTTTAATGCAATAAGGGAGACCCATTTCTTTTGAAAGTTGTCCAATCAAAGGAAAGTATTTATAGAAATCTATTTATGAGAAGGAAATGTTAGCAATACTACATGCACTAAAGAAATTACGACCTTACCTAATGGGAAGACACTTCAAGGTAAAAACTGATCATGATAGTCTTAAACACTTTTTGGAACAAAGACTATCTTTAGAAGAGCTTCAAAAATGGGTCACAAAGATGTTGGGTTATGATTTTAAAATCATCTACAAAAAAGGGAAGCTAAATGTTGTTGTAGATGCACTCTCAAGAAATAATGAAGAGGTGGAAGCCTTTCCTTGTGCCATTTCTATTATCCAACAAGATTGGATAACCGAAGCAAGGGATGAATGGAAGAAGGATGAAGAAGTGTGGACACTCATTAAAAATTTGCAACAAGATGCTAGTACATTTGATACATTTAGTTGGAAAAATGATTCCTTACGGTACAAAGATCACTTATATATTTGTAAGAATTCCCAACTAAAACAAAAGATTCTTTTGGAATTTCACACTTCTCCTTTAGGAGGAAACTCAAGAATTTTAAAAAATTACCACAAGTTGAAGAAAGAATTTTTTTGGGATGGCCTTAAATCTATTATTCAAAATTTTGTGGCAGAATGTTTGATTTGCTAGCAAAATAATGTTGAGACAATTAAGACCCTGAGTCTTCTACAACCTTTATCCATTCCAAGTCAACGTTGGGAGGAGATTTCAATGGATTTTTTCACAGGTTTACCTAAGTCCGAAGGAAAGAGTGTCATCATGGTGGTAGTTTATTGACTTACCAAGTATGCACACTTTTGTTCATTATCTCATCCATTTAAAGAAAGTACAATTGCTACTGCATTTATGGAAACAATTCAAAAGATACATGGAAACCCAAAGATTATTGTAAGCAGCAGAGATCCCAATTTTTACTGGAAATTTTTGGACAAAATTATTTTCTTGTTTGGGTACTCAACTAGCTCATAACTCATCTTATCATCCTCAATCAGATGGTCAAACTGAGATAGTGAATAAATGTTTAGAAGGATAATTTCTTTGTTTTGTATCTGATAAAAAAACACAATGGGCCAAGTGGTTACCTATCGTTGAATGGTGGTATAACAATTCCTTCTATATTGCAACAAAAAAGACCCCATTTATGGCACTTTATGGATATCATCCATCGTCCATCACATCATCTTTAAGAGAAAATTATAAGGTTCAAGTAGTGGAATATCACATCGAGCATCAATAAGAAGTTCTCCAACTCTTAAAGGATAACCTAAATTTGGCACAAAATCAAATGAAACAACAAGCATATCAACATCACAGCGAGAGAAGTTTTGATATAGGAGACTGGGTATTTTTACGACTACAACCATACAAACAAATGTCCCTCAAGCAAGCTAAGAAGGATAGTAAATTATCGCCAAAGTACTATGGTGCGTACAAGGTGTTGCAAAATATTGGTACTATGGCATACAAATTGAAGCTTCCTGCTTCTTCGCGAGTGAATCCAGTTTTCCATGTTTCATGCTTAAAGAAGGTTATAGGTGAAAAAATTCCAGTTCAAACAATATTGTTAGAACTTGATGAGGAAGGAAAAATCATATTGAATCCTGAAGAAGTCATGGAAACAAGAACTCGACAACTATGAAATCGATCAATTTTAGAGTATCTCATCAAGTGGAAGAACTTACCCACTGAATATTTTACATGGGAGGATGAGAATTTTATACAGAAGCACCCAGAGTACTCAAGCATTGAGGACAACAATTTTTTGAAGGAGAGGGGCATGTTAGGTCCCTATATTACTAGTGTAGTCCCTTATTGTTGTTAGTGTAGTCCCTTATTGTTGTTAGTGTAGCCCCCTTATTGTTATTTTTGTACCCCTGAAACCCAAATTTTGTTATTATTGTGCCCTTACATTATTATTGTCAGGTCGGCTAGGATTATAATGTGACCCCATGGACTCTTATATATAGAAGGAGGCTTTTTCATTTATATCATCCAATAATTGTTCATTTATGTAATGCAAAGGAGGTTGCCCCCTCGAAGTGGCTTATTTATAAGGCATTGATCTCTCTTTTCTTCTATTTTAGGAGCTAGTTTCATAACAATATCAGTATTATCAGAGGGAAGGTCGCAGAGAAGCTCAGCTAAAACTAAAGACTTCTTTGAATTGGATTTGATGAATTCCAAATCAAATTCCTACAAAATGACAATTCATTTTGAATATTTTCTCCCCAGCAATTGACGTGATAGAATGTATGTCATGGGGTTGCAATCCAAAATGAAAATGGTCTTCCAGAGCAGGATATAATGGAAAAATATTTGGACAACTTGAACGGCCACCAAGGCGAGCTTTTCGATGTATGAATACTCCACTTCCATATCATTGAGATTACGACTCAAATAATATACCATATGTTCTATCCTATCTTCTTCTTGGAACAATACCATAGCAATGGTCGTATCTACCTCTACAATATATAAGAAATAATCACTCTGATAATTAGGGGGATACATTAATGACACCCGGACCAGTGTATCCTTGAAAACATCAAAATAAGCTTGCACAACCTTATCCCAATGGAAGGGAATCCCCTTTTTCAAGAGATGAGTAAATCCTTTAGCCATTTCGGTGTAGTTGGGTATGAACCTCCTTAGAAAGTTAGCCTTTCCTTGAAGTTTATATAACTAAAGTAAATTTGATGGTGCAAGCAAATCAAGAATGGCCTGGACCTTCAGTGGGTCGATTCAAATTCCTTATTTTGAGACAACGAATCCTAGAAAATGACCAGAACCAACACAAAACACACATTTGTGTGGATTGAGGTGTATTTTGTAGTGTCAGAAGCATAAAAATATAGCTCTCAAATGCATCAGGTGATCAGTATGATTTCGTGAATGCGCGGGTAAATAATCTAGATAAGGTTAAACAATGTGCTTTATGTCATTGAAATCATAATCCATTGCTCTCTAAAATGTTTCCCCATTGTTCTTTAAACCAAATGGGAGTTTACAATAAACGAATATGCCCTAGGGACAGATGAATGTTTTCTTTTAATGGTCCTCTAGGTGGATATTGATTTAATTGTAATCGAAGAATCCATCCATGAACGAAAAGATTTCACACCTAGCACAATCGTCAATAATCTGGTTGATAAAGGGAGTAGGATATTTTTCTTTTGGAAAATCAAGGTTGACATCCCAATAATCGACGCACACTCTGATTGTCCCTTGTTTCTTCCTGACAGGAACAATGTTGGAAACCCAATAAATTAGCGGAACATGGTAAATGAAACTAGCACGCAAAAGTTTTTCAACTTCTTCTTTAATGGTAGCAGCCTTCTTTGAATGAACAGGATGAAGGCGTTGATTTACCAGCATAACATTAGGGTACATTTTAATGTTGTATTCAACGATACTAGTATCTATGCCTGGAATTTCCTCATAAGACCAAACAAATATATCTCAGAATTCACGAAAGAGAGAGAGCGATGAGTTTCGAGTTCTGATGGAGAACAAGACACGCCAACATGAATATTTTCTACAACGTCAGGTTAGTCAAAATATCGATAGAAATGGTTTCTTAAATATTTGATAAGTTTCGCTCATAATCGATGGCATTAATGGGAAAATAATTCGAAAATAAAGTTTTGATAGATGGGTGATATAGTTCAATAAGATTATCTTCTTCGTAATATTGAAGATGGGAACGATGATGATGATGATATTCCCATGGTTATCCTTCTAGCATCATGGATTCCACAATGCTCTCATCAATCAAGAAAGTGGATGAAAAAGGATCAGATGGAGTACCAAAATCTAATGATCGATCGACCCAAATGATCGGCGATGATGATTTCAAATTCGTCACCCAAGCCATGTATATTGATTGTTATGCCAACTTTATTGGGTTGGGCAGCATGAATTCATCCAATGTAGCAACTTTAGAATCATTGATAATCTTCCTTAAGCTAGATGGATTGGAAGATATCATGCAGCAGGTATCTATTCTTGCAATTTATGCCGACGTCGCAGGCAACAGTAATGCAAAGGTGCCCATTACGGAAGAATCCTTTAAGAGTCCTACACCATTGTTTTGAAGTGCTATCTGGGGTGCATGAACTAACTAAATGCTTCCAGTTACCTGGGAATTGGAGGCAAAGAAGGAGAGTTGATTGATGATTGTGATAACACCTTTATGAGGAAAGGCGATCATTCTAAATTTCTAAAATAAGTAGATACGATCGCAGTCATAGCACATACCCATGGCCTTCCGAATAAAATGTTGTAGTCAAGGATCCGTCAACAATCTCAAATTCAATAGTTACAGTTTCCCCTAGTTCAACATGCAGGTTATTGATGATACCACAAGGCTTATATGTATGATCATTAAAATCTTTCAACGTCATAGGCGATTGAGATAAGCGTGGCGATCCAAGCGACTTCCAACAATTTAGAGACATAATTCAAGTAGATGCTCCCTCATCAATAATATTACAATAAAAAAGGTGATTGATAACATTTACTTGGATGGAGAATGCCAATTCTGCTGGTAATTGTGGCACATAGCTCGTATGATTAAGGACTACAAGATTGGAATATGTTGGATCGATTCCACCAATTGCTAACAACAAACCCTGTTCTAGGAGGGACAATTTTGAAATACCTCAAGCATTGAAACAGCTGAAGGGGATTGAGCCAAATCTTCAACTTTATTAAAATTTTGAGCAGCTCGTGCTCGAGGATTGAATGTCGATTATGGACGACTCCCTTCAGTGGCTTTATTGTTAATTCGTGAATAGAAATTGGCGGAATAGATTCCGTGGATGGATTCATGGTCGAGATATTAGGTTGATCAGTAGCCTAACTACCGTAATATTTATTTCACGTTGACACCAAAACATCAGTTTTTGGCTTTGTGACAGATAACATAGGCACTTGGGAACTAGAAGTTGGATCTGTAGCAACCATATTTGTGCCTGGATTCAGAAATGGATCTGTCAACATAGCAGATGCAATCGAGGTCTTAAGAAATTTTGAGACTTCGGCACGATGAGGACAGTCTCAAACAAAGTGCTCCTCATTACATATTATGCAAGGGTAATGAGGTTTCTGATTGTTCCTAGTTTTTTTATGCAAGGGTAATGAGGTAATGGGGTTGCATTTTTCTTTTTATTCGCTTTCCCCTTTTTCTTACTTTCGGGTTGCTTGTCACTTTTTCCTTTGTCAAATGACATGTCATGAATTTCAGAAGAAGGTGTAGGATCAAATGCAGTAGAGTTATGAGTGTTTGAAGTACCTATCATACAGTCGTCGGCATAAGAATCCTTAGATGGAGGAGGAACAGTAAAATTAGATCGCAGCGCATTCGGAATTTTCTAATAGAGCGTGCCAGACTGAGTATAAAACAAATCTAAGTACTGGGTACAAGCAATGACCTGCTCTTCAGTGACGACGCCACCTTTAGCCACATCCTCAGTGATAGATGGTAGCAAGGACTTAATGAACCATTCAGCAAGGAGTTGATCAGGAACAAATGTTTTAAACATTCTACGACGACGACGCCACTCATGAATATGATCAGAAATGTGAGTAGCATTGGTCTGTTTGAAATTGGTCAAGAGTTCCATTCTAGTTTAATAGCATATGGGTAACTAGAATTGGGTCAAAAAGGTAGTAGCTAAGGCAATGAAATTATCAAATGAAGCTCGTGGTAACTTAATGTACCACTTCACGGCTAGACTAGTGAGCATACGATGGAAAAGACGTAGTCGAACAAAGTCATCATTTTAGGAGTTGGATGAACACCATAAATGATAATTCATAACATGTGTTGACAGGTCTTCTCCAGGGTTTCCATTGAACTTAGGAATATCCGAGGGTAATTTATGTGGTAACACCGGCCACCAAGGAGCATAGCTGATGTGGTTGTTGGTAGGCCAGTTTAAATCAGGGAATTATAAAGTTGTGACAAAGGGCAACTGTCGATTTATGTCAGGTTGAGCATAACCGAGATATGATGAAATTACTTGGGCAACAGGGCTTTGAGTACCAGCATAAGGAATTTTTTGCTGGTAACCCAGATAGGGGTTGTTTTTATAAGCAAACACTTGAGGATTCTGTTGAAAAAAACCTGGGTAAGTTACTTGTTGTTGGAATGACTGTTGTGGAATTTGCGTTTGTGGCTACCAAGGTGACTGCCAATCGAGATTATAACCCAAACTAGAATATCTTAGACCCGGTTGTGAATAAGTAAAACTAGGTTATGCCTGTGACATCCCATAATAGGGTAATCCAACTTCTGAATGAAAAATTCTAGATACAGGTAGTTGTTGTAGACCAACCGAAGGAGTTGGAGTCCGAGGGCCCAAAACTTGAGGGTATTGGGTTGAAGGACCCGCCTGAGATGATTGAGGTACAACAATGAGCCCGTAATATGGGTAATGATGCATTAACAAGTGGAGTAGATGTGGGTGCGACAGGTTGAACTGATTGATATGAATGCACAACTGTTTGTGGTTGAACATGCAAGATAGGCTGCCACTGGAAAAAACGATTCCAACATTAGGATGACTATAAAAGGACGGAGTATTGTCAAAATGGGTGACCATAGGTTTCCCCCCAGCATCAGGAGTATAATAATATGGAATATATTATTCTCCAAATGTTGGGAGTTCAGTTGAAATTATACTGGATGGAATATACCCAGAGGTACCAGCTCGATATTGCACTGAAGATGTATATAAAGGATCAAGTCATTCGGTACTCATTAGAGAAGTACTGGATAGAATTCTAGATGATGACATGGGTGAAATCCATGGGTTTGAGGATTCACCAGAGAAGGTTCTAGATAAATATTGGTAACCAGGTGGGACGGAAGGACCACCATATAGATGTGACTCTGGTGATGTGGTGAACATTGACAAGGCAGCAACAGTAGATGCTGTCGCAACTGTAACAGATGGTACAACCAGAGATATTAACTCAGCCATGGTCATATGACCCAGTGTATGCCCTATATGATCTACAGGAGATTGAAGTGAAATAGGATCAAAGAGAGTAGTGTAAGGTGATTGAGGAAAAGACTCGTAAAGATAAAGTTTCTCCCCAAAATGAGTTGGAGTTGAAGGTGTTTCGTCTTGTGGTATTTCTTCAATCAAAATAAATTCAGGTGGAAGGATTTTTCCGTCAGGCCCAAGATATATTTCAGGTGGCTGAGTGCGCGATATGGGAGACTCAATGGCTATGATCGAAGGTGGAGCGACCGATACAAGAACAACTTCCAGTTGTTCGACTTCAGGATCTAGATGTTCTGGAAAAAGAACGATGGATCCGGATCAACTTCCAGTTGAACAATGTTGGGTTCAGGAGGTATGGTCTCACTGATTGAATGGATCGTGACCACAGGTAGCTGTGAGGACTCAATTTGACAGTGGATGAATTAGGATGTGTAGAAATGACTCCAGACAACTCTGGTATATGAGATGAAGATGACACACCAGAGGTACTGATAGTATTGGTTTCGGTAGAATGATGTCACCTTCGTCGACCAAAAATGGATTTCGGTGGTAAAGGTGGTTTAAGTGCTATTCTACATGAATGAAGAGGAAAGGGATGTTCTTCTTCCATGATGACTGATTGATTTAATTACAAAAAATAAAGAAACAAATAAAAGGTTAATTCTAGGAAAAAGTTTTACCAAGTAATTGTGAACTGCAAAATACCTCTCGGCGAACCAAGAAGTACGGGTAAGCAATATTTGCAAATGTTGTGTTCGATGTATCACAAGTTACAAGGCGTCTGAATCAGTTACCTATGGATGGTAAGCAACCTAAAGTTTTCCTCCCAAATATACCCTAAGGTACGTGGAGGCCCAAGTCCGTATTAGCACTGTCTAATGTGAAACTGCATAGTGAGAGCACCCCCTTATACTTTTCGTACTAAAACACCGCCCTATATACTCGAAGGCATGTGGATGAGCTCTGATATACTTACATACGTGGAGTGAGGTATCACACTCGGAATGTATCGCAGACGCAGTTGCTATGTTTAACGACGCTGAAACACGTCTCTAGCCTAAACCTTCTAAATGTTATCGTTAATGTTACAATGCTTTCTTAGGTTGATTGATGTAAATTTTATGTTGATCTTGTTTAAAAGTTTTTCTTTGAGATTCACTGCGTGATGTAATGGAAATTCCTAAAAATGAAAACTAAATGATAAGAAAACTTTTCAATTTAGCTTTTTCAATGAAAATTCTAGCTACTAAGGGGAAAGAGCAATCTGTTTTTGAGCATACAACAAAGAGCACAAACTAAATGTAGATTTCCTTAACTTGTTCCTATGCAACACAAAAAATTCTCTATATGCACATGCATGTTTTTATTTTCAGCTCCCTTTAATGTGAATGAGAGAAAGGAAACTAAATGCACAAATCATTCAAACAAGTGTTTTCTTTTGAGAAACAAGGAATGAGACAACAATTTCTCTTAGGAAAATGAAGAATGAAACTATAGTTTTCCTACAGGAAATGAGGAATGAAACAAAAATTTCCTTTTCGAAAACAAAATTGATCTAATGCAAAAATTAACTACTTTTAATTTGATTTGCCAATGATAAAAAAAAGAGCTAATGAAACATTGAACAAATTACTTTTCAAAGGAGGAAGAACATGAAAGTTTACTGGTCTCTAAGACTAATCAGACATTTGAGAATACATCAAACAAGTGGCTGAAACTGAAAGAAATGAAAATTTTTGATGGAATTTGGTTGGCAAAGGGGGCAACACAACCTCTAAGGGGAGACAGTGCGTTGTAGTGCACCCTTGAATGGAACATAGTGCACTGCAATGCACTGTACCCTGAACAACAGTGCGTTGGGCGCAACAAGGTTTGTGAAACAAGTATCTAAACACACTTCTAATGCAATTTGACGTTCATTCAAATCACTGATAATAGAAAGTAGATGCTACTGATGAAGATAAACAGAGGCAGCAACACCAGGAATGATGGGATACTCCCTAATGGAGTCGCAAATTTTTTATACGGAATTTTAATCTATGGATAAACTAAATTCCCTGAGTGTGGTGTTTCTTCACTCAGAACAACAGAAGAAAGACAACTACTATTTTCTCTAAAAAAAGAAGATATACATAAATGAGAAAGAGGATACTTGTGATCCTTTTCGCTCTTCTTCTCCTTCTATCGTTGTTGTCGTCACTCTCAATCCAACTCAAGCTGCTAGATCGATTCCTGCAAACAAAAACAGAGAAAAACAAAAACATACAATATCCAAGTATCTACTTATCTTAATCAAATCAAACCGATTAGATCTGAAATACATACATCATCAATAATTCATTTCACAAGATATAGACATATGTATGGGAAAATGAACATATATCTTTATTAAAGAGTATGAGGAGAATATTACAACAAATGGATCGATTTGTCGTCAACCTGCTCCAACTTCATTCCAGCCTCATCACATCCAGCATCATCTCAGCATCATATCAATACTTCCACTCACTTATCAAATGAGAATCCAACAACATAACTTTGCACAAAATTCTTCCTCCCTTACACTTAGATGAGTGCTCAATTTATAGGGAAACTAATGGTAGTTTCTCATTGAATGGCTTTCTAATAATAGGCAAGACATGTTCCCAAGTTCAGAGGTGGTGGATGGACACTTGGATTCAAAGTATGACACCTATGGACTCTTCTTGAAGGCACTGGTCATGTGGAGATTCCCGGAACAATGATAATTCCGCTCCCAGGTGACCAACACACCCTTGAGTGTCAAGAAGTGCACTATAGTGCACCCTTGCATGGAGGTATTGGCACTGCAACGCAATTAGTCCCTTGCAGAGGAGCGTTGGTGAGTCAGTGGGTCATATAATATATACTTCAAACCTTGGAAATCTCACAATTGAAGCCATGAATGGAATGTCTTCACTTAGGGCATATAACAACTAAAATATAAGGGGATGATAGACCCTATTCATTGGTCCTGGGGATGATGCCCAGTTTGACCAGGTCTTGAGGGATGATGCCCAAATTGACCTATAACAGTGAGGTATGCCTTGTGGTTGATAGATAAATAATCGGGAGCTAGGATCCATCATCTAACAACCATTATTGGGTCAACTGTAATGAAAATCAAAGTTGTCAGCTAATAAAGTTTGGCACCAAGGCCTAATGGCCAATATACATGAAGTAGCTAGGCTTGCCATGTGCTAGTACAAAGAATGAGGTGGCCTTGAAGGGAAAACCTTCAAACGGGCATAAATTTGTGTCCAAAGCTTAGATTTGTGTGAAATTTACATCATTAGAAATCTCTCAATGAGAAGAAGATGATGGTAATATCATAGATGAGTTTTGAGAAGGTTGAAGAAGGAGGAATTTTGTAGCCTCATATCCATAAAGTGACCTTGGAGGTTGGGCTTTGACAACCCACAACCCTAATTAGACATTTTGGGGGTTGAGCATGTTACATGAGCCTATAGAAAAGCCTCATTAATTGTCTTGGGATTGAATAACACAACTAACCTCTTTATGTGTCTATGAAGGCCAAATGAGCACTTGATAATGACATTCAAGATTTTGGTAGAGATCCCCAACTAAATGGATTTTTTTTAGAACTTTGTAGTGTAATATTATAGGGTTTGTCCTTGCCTCTTTAGTAATAATGGCACCAAATCCATTGTTCCTCTTCATACATAAGAAGGTAAAATAGAGACTAAATTAAGATGTTTTTGAATATGTCTTGCGTAGTTTCTAATAGGTCTTCCTCCATCTAATAAGGGTCATGGTGTACCATTCCCACCAGTTCTTTACATGACCTTCTAAATTGAGTCTAGCAAAAGTTAGTTTGTTGCTTCTCTAGTACAAGCAATGCTTCAACTACTACAAGCAATGCTTCAACTTAACTACATCTATCTCACACTCGTAAGGTTTGATCTTAATCTTTGCTTCCACTTTAAATAGCCATTGAGAAGTTTGGTTACTGGAATCCTCCTTTTCAAGCTCTATTTCTTCCTTCTCTTCCCTTGGCTCCTCTCGTTACTTTATTTTTTCATGAGAGTTAGGATGCTTTGAAAAGGGGCTATTTCTTAGTAATGGCCATTAGTAAGGCCATAATCTTGGAAATGTTGGCTACATGAGATTCCAACTTTGCAAAACTTAACTCCCCATAATCAACAAGTCTTTACATGTGCTTATGTACCATATCTAAAGCTTGTGTCTACTTCTTTACCCTTCTCATGACGATCTTAAGCAGTGTAAGGATTTAGATTTTCCATGAAGGTAAGAATATATTGCACTCAAACCACATAAATACCCAAACAAAACCCATTGTGATATCAATATGATTTATAATCCACCTTAAATATTCCAATGGTTAGCTTGATAAATCAAATCTTATACTACCTCTATTACAATGAACTTATGCTTGGCTATATAACTATTTTTTTTGTATTCTTATGTAATAAACAAAAAAAGTAAAGCAAGTGACCCTATAAAATCTTTCGCTATTACAAAATAATAATAGAACTATAATAACAAAGACGCACATTAAAAAACTGTGCACACAATATTTACTGAGGAAAACATGATATGGAAAACTTTGATAAGAAATGAAGCATTCCACCTTTCTTCTTAATCAATGGAGAGTAGGATGTAAAATACATAAATTATAAAGCTTATTATAAAGCTAAGACATACATGGTCTACGTAATTCTCGAAAGAGTGTTGTTTTTCCTTTGCTTATTATCTCGCCAATCCCCTCTCTTATCATCTATTTCATGATGGATTAACATCAAATTGCTACAATGAGAGCTTAACTCTTTTCCCAACTTTCCACAAACGTTTTAAGTCCTATTCTTTTGGTGTTTAGAGTTAGGAGTTTCATTTTTTATTTAATGACATTTAAAAAGGTTTGCAATGAATTCACATACATTGTTAACTCTACATAGATGAATAATTATATCTTTACATTTTTCAAAGTATATACTTTTGTATATTTTTATTCATTCTCATTCACCAAGATAGTTTTCCAAAATTTAATTCAAAGTACACACTATGAATTCTAAAGTATGTAATCACCCCATAGCTTTTGGATTCTGATTCCCCATATTTTAGTGCATCAATAAAACAATAGTGTAACCATACAGATCCATGTTGAGGGAAATATTGCTTTACAAAAGCACTTCATGTAGCTGAACTTCAAAGTACACCCTATGAATTCTGAAGTATGTAATCACCCCAGCTAGAAAAAGAAGACCCAAATAAGCAATTTGTTTGGCTTAAAATATTAGAAAATGGAAATCACATTAGAATTGCAGCATGCTATTTTGCATCGCAAGTTTCAAAAATCTACAAAAGTAGAGGGCTTGACCACAAAGATCCCTTTGCTGCCCTAAAAACAAATATTGCAATATATTCTCAGCTAGGTGAAGTCCTTATAGTGGGGGATTTCAATGCTAGAACTGCAGGTGAACAAGCTAGCATTCTTTGTTGTAAAGAAGACAGTGACCCTATCTGGCTTACAGAAGAGAGTAATCATCAGTGGGAACGAATTTCAGAGGATAAAGGTTGCAATCTCTTTGGAGAACAACTGCTTACGCTATGTGGGGCTTTCGATTTAGTCATTTGTAATGGTTTGACTAGATGGGAAAAGTCCGGTAATTTCACTTGCAATACTTACAATGGGGCAAGTGTAGTAGATTATGTAATTTGCTCGCATAGTTTGTGTGAGAAAATGGAGGAAGTGGTGATTGGAGATCAAATTTGGGACTTAAAATCAGATCACAAGCCAATCTATTTAAGTTTCTCTTGGACCAGAAAGAAGCAATTAGGGTCAAAAAATCAGTGTGTTCAACAAAATCCCCCAAATGGCAGAATTCTTTTGAATCCAGAGAATTGTAATACCTTCAAAATAATGCTAGAGAAGCTCTTCAAGAAGGAGGAAATCTCATCTCATGGCCTTCATAGTCATAGATTAACACATTTAATTCAAAGCGCACTTGCGGAGTGCAAAAGAGCAAAAATTAAGAAGTCTGAAACAAATTGCTTTCCAGTTAATGCTTGGTTTGACGAGGAATGCAAAAAGGCAAGGAGAAGGTGGAAGGAATCAAACACGGATAGCATAAAGCTCAAAGCTTACAAGCAGACAGTGAAAAAGAAAAAAGCTGATTTCATGGTTTCAAGGAGAGAAGAACTAATCTTCCTCGGGAAAAATAACCCCAAATTATTTTGGAAGGAGCTCCAGTCGAAAAAGGTGCAAATTGAAAACAACATTACAGCTTCTAAATGGTTTGACTATGCAAGACAACTTTATGAGCAGGATCCCAAGGTTGACCCTCCTCCCTTGGTCAACACAGACACAAAACTCTTCACGGTGCAAGAAGTAGAGATGGGTATCAAGAAGTTGAGCGCTGGAAAAGCAAAAGACTTAGATGAACTCCAAGCGGAGTATCTAAAATGGGGCTTAAAAATTCTTTCACCTCACATCACAAAAATTTTCAACAACATCTTACAGCAGGGGTTCCCCACAGATTGGACAACTAGTATGGCAATACCTCTTTTCAAGAGCGGTGACGTCAATAATCCCTCCAACTATAGAACCATAATGATAAACCCCTTGTTTGCAAAGTTATTTGGAAGCAAGTTAGAAAAGAAAATCAGCAAGTGGGCAGAAGAAAGAGATAAACGTGCTAAAGGGCAAGCGGGTTTTAGACCTAAACATTCCACAGTTGATCATTGTATAACTTTAAGGCACATCATCGAAAAAGTTTGGGAAAAAAAGGAAGAAGTTTTCTGTTGCTTTGTTGATTTCAGAAAAGCCTTTGACACGGTTCCTAGGGATAAGCTTTGGGGCAGAATGGAGGAACTCGGGGTTCCCAAGCATTTGAGAGCAGCTGTGCATAGGTTGTATGAAGAGTTGAAAGTCAAAATCAGAACTTCAGTTGGCATTTCTGAAAGTTTTAGAAGCGATATCGGGGTCAAGCAAGGTTGCCCATTATCTCCTACCCTTTTTGGGTTATATATTGACAAGCTTGAAGAGTGGCTAAATTTGCAAGGGGGTGACGGTATCCATTTGGGCAAGTTTGTTATCAGGCTTCTTTTGTACGCAGATGACCTTATATTGATTGCTAAATCGACTCTTAGTTTGCAAGAGCATTTACGTTCCCTTGAGCATTTTTGTAGAAGGGTTGGGATGCAAGTCAATATTAGCAAAACGAAAGTAGTGGTTTTCTCTAACAAAAGAAAGCATAACCAACATAAGTTCTATTTTGAAGGCAGCGTTCTGGAAGAAGTTGCAGATTACAAATACCTCGGAATTGACTTCAACAAAAATTTAAGTTGGGATGGTTGTAGAAAGAAAAGAACTTTAGGGGGTTGGAAAGCATTTTATGCTCTTCAAAACAGGTGTAGAGAGGCAGAGCTGTGGGACTGGAAAACCACTCTAACTCTTTTTGGGTTTTGAGTGATTCCGGTGATTCTCTACGGTTGTGCACTGTGGGCTAGCAGCACAACCAAGATGCAGTGGAAACAAATTGAGAAAATTCAGAAACATTTGATTACAAACAAATTCAAAATTAAAAGTGTCGTTCCTTATGCTATCCTGCTAAGTGAAACAGGGGCTGCTCCTATTGAAGCAATTGCTATGGTGCGAGTCATAAGGTATCTGAAAAAAATTGAGCGAATGGAAGAGGGTAGATGGCCTAAGGTTGTGATTAGTGATAGATTGTGCAAAAGACAGAAGACTTGGATGCGGCAAAATAACAAATGGTTTAGTAAATGGGGTATTTGCTTGAGCATGTGTCCTACAAACAGTAAAGAGACAAAAACTTTTGTTATGGATAAATTCCACAAACATACTTGGATGAAAGAGCTAGAGAGAAAGAAGAAGTACTACATGGAAGAGTTTAACCCCACGCATAACCATCAACAAAAGGCGTACATAGGGGCTAATATTTCTTGGAGATCTAAAATTCTTATTGCTCAATTAAGGACTAATTCTCATCAACTCCGTTGTGAAACAGGGCACTGGAAAAGGCCAAAAGAAATGTGGGAAGAAAAAGTATGTATTTTTTGCTCCTCCGGAAAAGTGGAAACATAAAAACATTTCATTCTAGAATGTGAGGCCTTCAAAGACATCAGGGAAAACTATGCAGGTATTCTGGCAGCTAATTCTTGGGATAATTTATTCAGCGAAGAGTTGGTTGATAAGCTGGGAGTGGTCATTGTAAAACTTCACAGGAAAAGGGCCGAATACAAGAGTCAGATAGAGAAGCAATCTGTCCCATAGGCTATTTTTAGCCTCGTAGACTTTAAAAATTCATTCTTTCTTTCTTTCTTTCTTTCCCCATATTTTAGTGCATCAATAAAACAATACTGTAACTACACAAATCCATGTTGAGAGAAATCTTGCTTTACAAAAGCACTTCATGTAGCTGAACTTTTAGCGTTTCCTAAACTAAAGGAATACCTTTACCAGTTTGCCACTCCCTTAATCATCTCTGTGGATATGTCTAATTTACATAAACATTTGGCCTCTTTCTCCTCAGATATGTGACTGGTTGCCGCTAATTCCATCGTGTCTATTCTGTATTTCAAAGCAGTTTGAACTTGTATGGATGGAAATTGACTTGGGGTTCCTGCACAACCATGGCGATGGCAGTGCGAATACCAGTGGCATTTTCTGCATGTCGCAAGAAGGTGCCTATGTTAACGCTGATAAGATTCATTCATCACAGCCAAATCGTTTGCATTTCTATTGCTACCATGGAAGAAGAAGTATATCCCACGCAGAAACCCAAAACAAATCACAAAGGTTCTGATGCTGTGACAGCAGTGTCTAGAGAAAGCCGGGTGAAGGAGGCAGTTGACGTCCTGCAGGTTCTGGACCGGCAAGGTCTTAAAGCAGACTCCAACACCTATGCTTCTCTGTTGAAGATGTGCACAGACATGAAAGCTCTCAAAGAAGGTAAACAAGTCCACACCCACATGCGAAAGAGCGGAGTAAACCTTCCCGTCATCTTAGGTACCAAACTAGTTACCATGTATATAAAATGTGGAAGTTTAGATGATGCACGCAATGTGTTTGACAAAATGCCAAAACGAAATACGTTCTTGTTTAGCACTATGATTGGGGGATATGCCAGACATGGGCAGGGAAAGGAAGCAGTCAATCTTTATCACCGGATGCAGGCAGAAGGAGTGCAGCCTGATAAGGCCATATTTGTTACAATTCTTAAGATGTGTTCGGAGCGATTGGACACGACCTTGGAACAAAGCAAGGAAATCCATGATGATGTTGTGAGATGTGGGTTTGAATCAGACCTTATGGTAGGAAATGCTCTCATTGACATGTATGGAAAATGTGGGGATTTGGAGAATGCACGCCAAGTGTTCGACAAAATGTATAAGAGAGATGTGGTTTCCTGGACTGCCATAATTGCAGGCTATGTGGAGAACAGGTGTGCTGATGAAACCTTTGAGCTTTTTCGTCGAATGCAGAAGGAAGGAGTGAAGCCAAATTCAGTGACAGTGACTAGTGTTCTCCCAATGTGTGCCAATTTGACAGCTCTTCGATGGGGTAAGGAGATCCACGGCTATATTATCCGAGGTGAGTTCGAGGAAAATGTTTTTGTTGGAAGTGCTCTTGTTGATATGTATGCTAAATGTGGGTATTTAGAGAATGCACGTAGAGTGTTCGACAAAATGCCTGAAAGAGATGTGGTTTCATGGAATTCCATGGTTGCTAGCTATGCTCAGAGGGGCTATCACGAGGAGGCTCTGGAACTCTTTCATCAAATGCAAGTCGAGGGAATAGAACCAAATGTGATCTCATGGAATGCATTGATTGGAGGGTGTGCACAGAATGGTAATGGCAATGATGCTTTGAAACTCTTTCGTCAAATGCAACAGGTTGGCTTGGAACCAAACTCAATTACAATTGCAAGCATTCTGCCGGCATGTGCTCAGCTAGCAGCTTTACAACAGGGAAAGGAAATCCATGACTACGCTTTTAGAAGAGGATTTGAGTCAGATGTCGTTGTGGCAAGTGCGGTTATAGCTATGTATGCGAAATGTGGTAGCATTGAGGATGCCCGCCAAGTATTCAAAAAATTGTCTAGAAGAGATACTATAGCATGGAATACAATGATTGTGGCACTTGCCATGCATGGGCATGGGAAGGATGCACTTGCACTGTTTTACGAAATGCAAGATGCGGGCTTCAAACCAAACCACGTTACTTTTGCAGGCATTCTTTCCGCTTGCAGCCATGGAGGCCTGGTCAATGAAGGCTGGCAATTCTTTCATTCTATGAATCGATTTTATCATATTAAGCCTGATGCTGACCATTATGCCTGCATGGTTGATCTCCTTAGTCGTGCTGGTTGCCTTGGCGAGGCATATGATTTCATTAAAAAGATGCCAATAAAGCCTAGTGGAAGTGCATGGGGAGCCTTGCTTGCTGCCTGCAGAATTCATGGAAACATTGAACTAGGAAAACGTGCCGCAGAACAGCTTTTTGATCTAGAGCCTATGAATCCTTCAAATTACGTATTGCTTTCAAACATTTATGCGGCAGCGGGCAGGTGGGATGAGGTATCAAATTTGAGAAAAATGATGAAAGAAAAGGGTTTATCTAAGACTCCAGGATGCAGCTGGATTGAAGTGGAGAATAAAGTCCACACATTTATTGTAGGAGACAGGTCACATCCGCAAACAGAGAGAATCTATGGATTGCTGGATAATCTGACGGGGCAGATGAAGGAAGCAGGTTATATGCCAAATACAGAGTTTGTGTTGCATGACTTGGAAGGTGGGGAGAAGGAAAATTTCCTCTGTGGCCATTCTGAGAAACTGGCCATTGCTTTTGGCCTTCTCAATACATTCCCTGGGAAACCTATCCGGGTCATTAAGAACCTCCGTGTTTGTGGTGATTGCCACACAGCCATCAAGTTCATCTCTAAGATTGTAAGGCGAGAGCTTATTGTTAGGGATGCCAGTCGTTTTCATCATTTCAAGCATGGATTGTGTTCTTGTGGAGATTATTGGTAATACAATATGGAAGCATAAGCTTGTATCTGAATCAAAAGCATAATTAGAAAGTATTTTCGTTTTCAGTTGCGTGTAGCGTTTGCATATCTAGGTTGTCTTTATTTTAAACGGTGTACTGGATTTATAAGAGCTTAGAAGTGGACGTCTCAGTCTGTGGAGAATATTATACATCTTCTTAACCAAAAGATATACACACGAATGTAGACGTTAAATGAAAATGTTGAGTTAAAATCATAGAAGCAACAGATAGTAGGAGTGAGTACAAATAGAAAATGTAAAAGCACTTGGAGAAAATGTAGCATAAATAGTGGCAATATTGGAAGCATGACAGAGGAGCATGGGCAAAATATCTGGCAAAATAGATAGAAATAGAGGTAAAAAATCGATAGCAAATTAGAATGGTATTTTAGAATTAACCCACCAAGAAGTGACGAAGTAGTGTGTTATGATAACAGTCATCTTTGGATTGTTACCCTATATATCTTTACCAGTGTTGCAAACATCCTGATTTTATTGTGAAAAAATTGTGAAATTGCGATTTTTTGTCCTAGCCGATGTTTGCTACTTTTTATCAATATTTGGTGGTATTTTAATTTTGCCAGTGTTTGCCGATTTTTATCAATATTTGGTGGTATTTTAATTTTGCCAGTGTTTGGTGGTATTTTAATTTTCTGTACCCTTGCTGATTTTCCGTACAGCATTGATCTTTACCCTAGCATTCTTTTCGATCATTGTTTAATTTGTCTCTGATGATTCGTAGAGTATCTACTTGAAATGCTGGACGTTTTTAATTCTTTTATACAATTAGATTCAGGAAGTTCAAGTACAACATCATTTTAGTTATAACTTAGGAGGGCAAGTTTACTAATACATTGGGCTGGGAGGGGAGTACATCCTGTTATAGTTACTTTGCAAACAATCATTATAGATTTCTTTAATATTTTTTGTTGGTTTCTGTTCATTACTTTGCAGAACTAGTTGGGCCTATTCTGTATAACTGCCCGGCTTGATGTTATTGAGCTTGAAACCTTCAGCTAAGCAAGCACAGGTAGGCAGAATGATTCTATTCAACCAAAATCTCCCATGACTGTAGGTAAGGGGATGGATTCTGTTCTTCCAAAATCACCTAGGACTATAGGTAGTGGGATGGACTCTACTCTGCCAAAATTGGCCAAGATTAGCTCAAGCAGAAATACCTCCTAATTGGTAAACATGTCGTTGAGTTGACTTGAAACCTTGTTGGAACAATAACAACATTCTGTTTTCACCTGCTTAGCAAGACCCCTTCAACCTTCTTTAAAAATTTTAAAAACATTAGGAAGAAGAAAATATTGAACGCCTCACTAGTTTAAAACAAATGAGTATGGTTGAAAAGTTCTGTTCCGTTTGGTAATCTCTTGCCACTTAAGTCTCATGTGTGCCAAAGCATAACAGACAACAATCATACATTCGAAGGTTGGAGTTTTAAAAAAGGAATAACAGAGGAAAGTGCATTGTCAAACTCAAAGGACCATTCAGCTTAGCTACGACATATGAAGGGCTTTCATGTCCTCAGTAGTCATCAATGATTGTACTTGGCCTTGTTTGTTCGGCTTACATTATCACATGCACATATTAAAATGGGGGAGCGTGCATATTTAGGTTTGAATCTGAATCATCATCATAGTAAACACTGCCTTATTTCTATACCATGGCCTTGTTTCTGGAGCATAACCTCTTTGATGGAATAAGAAATAAGTTACACATTTAACATTTTCAGTATTGAAGAGCCCTGAAAAAGTTACAGAGTAGAGTTTAAAAAGTACAAAGGTTTAGGATTTCTTGCCAATCTTTGCATTCCTTGATGAAGCAAACAACTGTTAACTATGTTAGGATCACGAAACACAGAGACAAGTGGTGGTGTCTAAAGACACCGTTGCTGGGATCCCAATGGTCACCAATTTACCTGAAGTCTTTTCACCTTTAAATAGGCTATATTTCACATGAATACCATGGGCAAAACCATGGGTTCTCATAAACCTGGAGCCCGAAATGTGAAAATTCCGAAAACCAGCATCCTATTGCAGAAACTGATATTATTTCTCCTAATTGTTAGTTAAATTTAACAATTTATCTGCAGTTTTCTACGGCAAACACTGAAATAAATACACTGCAACCTCCACAAATAAAAACTGCGGAAGAATAAATGCCAGAAGAAATGCTAGCACACACATAAATAACAGTTATTTTTGGACGAAAGTCCCCGGAAAATCCCAACTTGGGAAAACCGGTGCAACAGATGAGGGTTTTAATATTAAGTAATAGTGAAAATAATCTGAGTACAACTGGATGCCGAAACTGGCTGTCCTACAGAGAAATACTGGCAAGAAAAATCTAGTGAGGAAATTTCTTCACTCCACAAGCAAATCTTGGCTCTGACCTCAGCTCCAAGGCAGCCGTTCAAACTGGCTATGTGCAATTACTACGTCACACTACCACTCAGTTCGAACTAGCTTCTCCTCAAGCCATCTAGTTTGTTGCTGTCCGGGAAAATGTATCTCCTGGCCTTCAGAACCTCTGTACAACTTCTGGCACTGAAACTCGTCTTTCCCTAGCAGAATCGAAACTGCCTCTAGAGGCTACTGCGCTGCCTCTGTGTCAACCTCTCTATGGCTCTTCTACCTCTCTGTGAATGCACTCACCGGATTTGGAATTTTTGCTTTGGCTTCATTATCTCTGCCCCTCTTCCTCACGGCTTCAATCTCACTATATATCTCTACGGAAATTGACTGTTGTTACTCTGGAAATCGATCTGCTCATGAAATCGAACCTCTCAACTGCATTCTCCAAGTGTCCATCAACTTCTTCTTATAATCCTCTGTTGGGACTCCAACGTCCAAGATTATATCTTAATCAATGGCTAGGATTAACTTGAAGTCGATCTGTGTGAGTTTCTAGATCATTCACGCCTTGACTTAATTAATTCTGTTCAATTATCCATATTCTCTAAGTTTAGACTTCGGAAATATTTTAAAAACTGGCTAATAATCTAATTAAGTCACTTTTAGGTGGAATTTCCATAAAAAATTTATGGATATTGAAGATCTCCTGTATTTTGACCTCTCCACAAAATTTCAAGGCTAGAACACATACGATGCTACAAAACTAACACTCCCTCTTAGCGAGGAATGTGTTCTAGTGCTGCACCTGCTACCACAACACCCTATCTCTGCATCATCTCTTGTCATGCTGCTGATGTTTGGCCATACTGCCCACCAACCACTGCGCAACTTTGATATGAGCTGCATCTGTGCTGCTACTGACCCTGCTGCACTGTTGCTAACACTGCATCTGCACTGCAACTCCCTCTCATCTACTGTTGTTGCAACTGCGACATCTGCAAATGAGAAACATCCGAAATATTGAATCAACTGTGTTCAGTATGATGCATCTGTCACCCAAGTCTTGACTGCTACTAACCTCTGCACTGTCTACTGAAGGCTCTGCGTTGCTACTGACTCTGCACTGCGCCAACTGCACTGTTGCCAACTCTACATTGCACTCCCCAACATTTGACTGCTACTAGTTTCTGCAACTGTTACTTTGGCATATGACTGCACTAACTACCACTGGTCCATCCTGCTACTGAATATTGTGAGCCCCCTTAGCCAGGTATTGATCTAAGAGGTGGACTCTTAAGGATCCTTCCCATCTACAGCGCTCTGGGGCTACAGGTCCAAGTCACTCCACCTCACCCCTGGAGGTATGTCAGCGAACATATCAAAGTCTTCCTCCAGCTTGGAGGAAAGCCTATCGATCTCAGCAGAAGTTGCCTGCTAGTCCTACTTCTCCTCTTTGTACTTCTTTCTAAGAGGACACTGGGTATTATAGTGGCCTAGCTCACCGTACATGAAGCACTTGACCTTTGACAGGTCCATCTTCTTCTTTCTCTGCTCCCCCTGTCCCTGACTAGGACCCTTAGATGCAAGGGCCACATCCTCCTCTTCCTTCACCTGCTTTGATCTGCTGTTGTTGCCACTGATGGAGCTCTTCGAAAGAGCTCACCTCATTTCCTCTTGCTGCAAGTCAACCCACATTCTATCCCATCCAGGTAGCATGTCTCTGCCCAATATACTTTGTACGAAGACTTGCCAATCCTCTGAGACGCTATTGAGCGACAACCGCACTAGCTCTGAAGCTTGAGACGCTGCCACAACAACCGACCACTGATCCCTGACCTCTTGAATCATGGTGAGGAAAGGGTCTATGCCTTCCCCTTTCTGCATCCGGATGCATCTCAACTTCTCCTTGAGATACATCTTTCGTTGCTCCGAATTACCCTGATACAACGTGGCTAAAGCATCCCACATCTGTTTGTTTGTATCTTTGCCAACGATATGCGAGACGACATGATCCCTGACACCATCTAGGATCAATCTCTTTGCCCACGCCATCTCCATTTTGTACTCCTTCAGCTGATCCGCATTTGTGGGAACTGTTACCACTACATCAATATATGTTTTCAAGCCAAACTTGTCAAGAAAGAAGGACATTCTTGCCTTCCAAATGACGTAGTTGGAATCCCCATCCAACTTGTCTTGATCACGAATCCCATTAGTGGCCATCTCAACGAACGGTTGAAAATCTCTTCTTCCCTTCTGCTCAGCTATTCACACTCCCTTCTAGAGTGAGAGACTCTGCTCACAATGATTGTTGATCTGCAAGGGAAATCAAACCTCTTGAGACTAGAAGTTCCCTGAGGAAAATTTTTCCTCAGTGTGTGCTCTTCTTCCTTCCACACAACGCTAGCTTTTCTCTAGCAAATTGTTGCAAAAATACTGCGTCCAGCTAGAGATATGCTCTACAAAAATACTGGCTACTCCCTTTGCCTCTGGAATCCCCCGATTTGGAGAGATCGAATTTTTTTGTCCCTCACTCAGAAAAATCGAATTCCCCTCAAGTGACTCGGCCTCTTAGCAAAGTGACTGCGCTACCTCTGGAGTTTCAACTTGCTGTCCACACTGAACAACAAAAATCCTTTTCTCTTCGCTACTAAGCTCTCTGACTGATCATCTGTGCTCAGATACCATGTGAAAATTCTGAAAACCGAAATCTTAGTGCAACAACTGATATTATTTCTCCTAATTGTTAATTAAATTTAACAATTTATTTGTAGTTTTGTATGACAAACACTGAAATAAATACACTGCAACCTTCACAAATAAAAACTGTGGAAGAATAAACACTGGAAGAAATGCTAGCACACACACATAATAACATAGTTACTTTTGGACGAAAGTCCCCGGAAAAACCCAACTTGGGAAAACCAGTGCAACAAATGAGGGTTTTAATATTAAGCAACAATGAAAATAATATGAGTACAACTGGATGTCGAAACCGAAAATCCTACAGAGAAACATTGGCAAGAAAAATCTAGTGACGAAATTTCCTCTCCACAGGAAAATTCGGGCTCTGACCACAACTCTAGGTGAGTCGCCCAAATTGGCTCTGTTCAACTACTCCATCACACTAGCACATTCCCTCCTACACTCCGTTCGAACCAACGTATCCTCGTATCGTCAAGTTGTCTGGTATGTTGTTGTCTAGGAAAATGTCTCTCATGGCCTCTGGAACCTCTATCCAGCTTCTGGCACTGAAACTCGTCTTTCCCCAATATAATCGAAACTACCTCTAGAGGCTACTGCGCTGCCTTTGCGTCAGCCTCCCTGTGGCTCTTCTGCCTCTCTGCAAATGCACTCACCAAAACTAAAATTCTTCCTCCGACTTCACTGTCTCTGCCCGTCTTCCTCATTGCTTTGATCTCACTAGATCTCTCTCCAGCGACAGACTCCTGCTAGTCTGGAAATTGATCTGCTCATGAAATTGAACCTCTCAAGTGTATTCTCCAAGTGCTCATCAACTTCTTATAATCCTATGTTGGGACTCCAACGACCAAGATTAAATCTTAATCGATGGCTAGGATTAATTTGAAGCCGATCCGTGTGAGTTTCTAGATCATTCAGGCCTTGACTTAATTAATTATGATTAATTAACCATATTCTCTAAGTTTAGACTTAAGAAATATTTAAAAAGCTGGCTAATAATCTAATTAAGTCACTTATAAGCATAATTTCTAGAAATGATTTTTGGGTTTTGGAGATCTCTTGTATTCTAGCCTCTCCGCAAAATTTCAAGGCTAGAATACCAATACACTTGCCACCCTGGTACCTATCTAAGTTGTCCATTCCACAACTTCACGACTCCATGCACAACTGCACTACATGTATGTCTGATCAAAGTCATAAGGCCTTACAACAATCACATGCTCCTGCACAACATGTATGCCTAAACAACAGGTCTTACAACTTCCTGTGGAAATACAGTTCCTTGGCCCGAAACACCACTGCGGTTCTCATCACATGTTGGCTCCTTCACTAAAATTCAAACCATTGACTCCATGTATGTTTTCACTTCCTTACGACCACTCTCTCACTACATCTCTAGCTTTGTTGATCCATACCTTGACTTTTCCTTTCAACACAATTTGTACTCGCCAGATCCACATAATTTCTCATTACCACAACTTTTATCTATTTAGTGGGCATCATTCTCCTTTATTATGGCCACCTTAGCCTTTCACTACACATGCACAATCTTTTCATGATAGCTTGTCCACAACCTCCAATACCTAATTTGCTAGTTTCGATGCACGGTCCACTATGAGGGCTTAGAAATACGACCATTCTAAGATCTCCTCTTAAAGACTTAACAATCACTAGCCCAAACACACTAGTGTATTAATTTTAATAATTTTTTTTTGCTTTCATGGCCACCTGTTGGCTTGAGGGGTCCTGACCTAGGTTCAGAGTTAAGCTTCACCAACAAAACCCTCATACTACTGGCCCTTTCGGTAGTGACCTACTTGCGCAGGTCAAAGTCTCACCCGAAGCTGTATGGGGGGGTGCTGAAACGAGGTTTCCACACCCTGAAAGAGAATCAAATGACGTGGGTGTCTTCAGATCTATAATACTAGTGGGCAACCCTTCACAATAGAAACCCTAGCCAGAAAACCCTAACTAGGTAGATCTAGGTCAATTTACATAGGTTATTCTGTGCGCACACAAGGCTTTGCAATCCCTTCAATAGTCTTAGTAAGGTGATATTCAGTTCTTATAGTAACAGATCTATGCATTCAACATTCATATACGATAGAAAATTAGTTCCATAAATGATCCAAACACAGACAATATATTTGATGTAGTAAATGGAAATAATACACAGAAACAGGTCATAAAGCGAAACACTGATGCATTTGTACTCATAATTATCCCAAAATATTCCTTTATTAATTCACGGTGCATTTGTACAATCCATATAATAACAGCTGAAAATCAGGCTTTAGCAGAAAGCAACAAAGTTCTGAAGGAGCAAGTGTCATTACTGCAGGAAGCTCTCCGAATAGGGAAAACAGAATGGCAACGCATGAAAGCGGAGGTGCAAAACATGAAGAAGTTTGCAGTGGAAAACACAGAGGTGATGAATGCGAAGCCACCCCAGGATAAGGGGAAAGCAGTTGCTCAAATAGACAACAATGAAGAAACATCAAGAGAAGGGAGGAAAGAAGATCCCACAAAACTTTCCAAAACTTGGGCTCAAGTTATTGAAAATTCTGATAAGAGGGAAGGAGAAACAAACATTCAGGTTAACAACATGCAAGATAGAGAAAGCAAGGAAAGACTGGATAGAGCAACAAACATAATTATTAAAGGGGTGAAAGAGTATGGTAAAAATGAATGTACTCTTGACCTTGCAAGAGACTTCTTGAAAGACAAACTCCAATGGCAAGGACAAGTATGTCAAGCATGGAGAGTAGGTAAGCTCAACGGTGAGAGAGCCAAGCCCATAAAAGTCATCTTGCCCAACTTGCATGATAAAGATATCATTCTGAGAAAGAAGCAACTCTTAAGGGGTTCTTGGTTTTTTATAGAAGAAGATTTAACTGTAAGACAGCAAGAGGAAAGGAGGGATGAAATGACAAAAGTTAGGGCAGCAAGAGATGAGGGAAAAAGAGCATGGATTTATAAAGGTAAAGCCGTGATTGTGCAATTTGGACCTCCTTCCAAAACAATGCAACAAAATGATAACAAAGAAGAGGCAGCAAACTCTTTAGCAAGAAATGAGGAAGAAAGGTCATTATGGGCAAGCAGGGACAAAGACTCAACTGCGAGTCTTGCATGTCAAAACAAATAGCAATCAAGTCTTACCCAGGTTTCCTTAAAATTAGTTTGTTGGAACTGCAGGGGTTACCCATGGAGACGAGGACCTGGGTTAGGGCCTATTGCGGAAGGTAGAGATATAATTTGCCTCATAGAAACACATGAGCATGAAGGGTGTAAGACACCTTTGTTTGAAGGGTATTGGAAGATAGCAGTGTGGAACAAGGCAGCAGGGAATGGCAAAGGGCACGGGGGTATCATGGTATTAGTAAGAGAAAAAGAAGGTCGTTTCATTCAGCTAGAAAAGAAGACCCAAATAAACAATTTGTTTGGCTTAAAATATCAGAAAATGGAAATCTCATTAGAATTGCAGCATGCTATTTTGCACCGCAAGTTTCAAAAATCTACAAAAGTAGAGGTCTTGACCACAAAGATCCCTTTGCAGCCCTAAAAACAGATATTGCAATATATTCTCAGCTAGGTGAAGTCCTTATAGTGGGGGATTTCAATGCTAGAACTGCAAGTGAACAAGCTAGCATTCTTTGTTGTAAAGAAGACAGTGACCCTATCTGGCTTACAGAAGAGAGCAATCATCAGTGGAAACGAATTTCGGAGGATAAAGGCTGCAATATCTTTGGAGAACAATTGCTTATGCTATGTGGGGCTTTCGATTTAGTCATTTGTAATGGGTTGACTAAATGGGAAAAGTCCGGTAATTTCACTTGCAATACTTACAATGGAGCAAGTGTAGTAGATTATGTAATTTTCTCGCATAGTTTGTGTGAGAAAATGGAGGAAGTGTTGATTGGAGATCAAATGTGGGACTTAAAATCAGATCACAAGCCAATCTATTTAAGTTTCTCTTGGACCGGAAAGAAGCAATTAGGGTCAAAAAATCAATGTGTTCAACAAAATCCCCCAAAGGGCAGAATTCTTTTGAATCCAGAGAATTGTAATACCTTCAAAATAATGCTAGAGAGGCTCTTCAAGAAGGAGGAAATCCCATCTCATGGCCTTCATAGTCAAAGATTAACACATTTAATTCAAAGCGCACTTGCTGAGTGCAAAAGAGCAAAAATTAAGAAGTCCGAAAAAAATTGCTTTCCGGTTAATGCTTGGTTTGACGAGGAATGCAAAAAGGCAAGGACAAGGTGGAAGGAATCAGACACGGATAACATAAAGCTCAAAGCTTACAAGCAGTTAGTAAAAAAGAAAAAAGCCGATTTTATGGTTTCAAGGAGAGAAGAACTAATCTTCCTCGAGAAAAATAACCCCAAATTATTTTGGAAGGAGCTCCAATCGAAAAAGGTGCAAACTGAAAACAACATTACAGCTTCTAAATGGTTTGACTATGCAAGACAACTTTATGAGCAGGATCCCGAGGTTGACCCTCCTCCCTTGGTCAACACAGACACAAAACTCTTCACGGTGCAAGAGGTAGAGATGGGTATCAAGAAGTTGGGCGCTGGAAAAGCAAAAGAATTAGATGAACTCCAAGCAGAGTATCTAAAGTGGGGCTTAAAATTTCTTTCACCTCACATCAGAAGAATTTTCAACAACATCTTACAGCAGGGGTTCCCCACAGATTGGACAACTAGTATGGCAATACCTCTTTTCAAGAGTGGTGACGTCAATAATCCTTCCAATTATAGAACCATAATGATAAACCCCTTGTTTGCAAAGTTATTTGGAAGCATGTGGGAAAAGAAAATTAGCAAGTGGGCAGAAGAAAGAAATAAACGTGCTAAAGGGCAAGCAGGTTTTAGACCTAAACATTCCACAGTTGATCATTGTATAAATTTAAGGCACATCATTGAAAAAGGTTGGGAAAATAAGGAAGAAGTTTTTTGTTGCTTTGTTGATTTCAGAAAAGCCTTTGACACGGTTCCTAGGGATAAGCTTTGGGGCAGAATGGAGGAACTCGGGGTTCCCAAGCATTTGAGAGCAGCTGTGCATAGGTTGTACGAAGAGGTGAAAGTCAAAATCAGAACTTCAGCTGGCATTTCTGAAAGTTTTAGAAGCGATATCGGGGTCAAGCAAGGTTGCCCATTGTCTCCTACCCTTGTTGGGTTATATATTGACAAGCTTGAAGAGTGGCTAAATTCGCAAGGGGGTGACGGTATCCATTTGGGCAAGTTCGTTATCAGGCTTCTTTTGTACGCAGATGATCTTATATTGATTGCTAATTCGGCTCTTGGTTTGCAAGAGCATTTACATTCCCTTGAGCATTTTTGTAAAAGGGTTGGGATGCAAGTCAATATTAGCAAAATGAAAGTAGTGGTTTTCTCTAACAAAAGAAAGCATAACCAACATAAGTTCTATTTTGGAGGCAGCATTTTGGAAGAAGTTGCAGATTACAAATACCTAGGAATTGACTTCAACAGAAATTTAAGTTGGGATGGTTGTAGAAAGAAAAGAACTTTAGGGGGTTGGAAAGCATTTTATGCTCTTCAAAACAGGTGTAGAGAGGCAGAGCTGTGGGACTGGAAAACCACCCTAACTCTTTTTGGGCTTCTAGTGATTCCGGTGATTCTTTACGGTTGTGAACTATGGGCTAGCAGCACAACCAAGATGCAGTGGAAACAAATTGAGAAAATTCAAAAACGTTTGATTACAAACAAATTCAAAATTAAAAGTGCAGTTCCTTATGCTATTCTGTTAAGTGAAACAGGGGCTGCTCCTATTGAAGCAATCGCTATGGTGCGAGTCATAAGGTATCCGAAAAAAATTGAGCAAATGGAAGAGGATAGATGGCCTAAGGTGGTGTTTAGTGACAGATTGTGTAAAAGACAGAAGACTTGGATGCGGCAGAATAACAAATGGTTTAGTAAATGGGGTATTTGCTTGAGCATGTGTCCTATAAACAGTAAAGAGATAAAAACTTTTGTTATGGATAAATTCCATAAACATACTTGGAAGAAAGAGCTAGAGAGAAAGAAGAAGTACTACATAGAAGAGTTTAACCCCACACATAACCATCAACAAAAGGCATACATAGGGGCCGATATTTCTTGGAGATCTAAAATTCTTATTGCTCAATTAAGGACTAATTCTCATCAACTCCGTTGTGAAACAGGGCGCTGGAAAAGGCCAAAAGAAATATGGGAAGAAAGAGTATGTATTTTTTGCTCCTCCGGAAGAGTGGAAACAAAAAAACATTTCATTCTAGAATGTGAGGCCTTCAAGGACACCAGAGAAAACTATGTAGGTATTCTGGCAGCTAATTCTTGGGATAATCTATTCAGCGAAGAGTTTGTCGATAAGCTGGGAGTGCTCATTGTAAAACTTCACAGGAAAAGGGCCGAATACAAGAGTCAGATAGAGAAGCAATCTGTCCCATAGGCTATTTTTAGCCTCGTGGACATTAAAAATTCTTTCTTTCTTTCTTTCTTTCTCCTTACAATACTCATTAGAGGAATTTTGAGGCCTAAAATGAATCTCCTAAAGAAATAATAAAATAATAGTTAAACCGATAAAATAATATTTATGAATATGTAATTCACTTTTTGCACCAAAATCCATGTAACCATGGTTAAATTCAATTTTAAAGTTGTACCAAAATAAAATTAATAAAAAAATTATATTGATGTGACTATAAATAAAAATGAACTTTTCAAGAAAAAGTATTTATCAATGCACAACTAATGCATGGCTTGTGTAATTAAATAACTTGAAATAAAATATAAATATAAATTCATAAATTCTTGATTATAGAATATACTATTAATTAAAATTTATATTATTTAAATTATATAATAACATGTAATTAATATACTAAATAAAAATAGTACAATAAAATATAATATATGTAATATATTGTTTTATGTATGAATTTTATATTACATATTGAATTGATTTGATTTATAACATAAGAATAAATAATAATATGATATAAAAATAAATATAATATATATTCCATAACATTTAGATTATTTTTCATAATATTATATATACTAATATATAATATTAATATAATCATAATGAAATAAATTTAGTTTATATTTATAAGTATAATATAAGATATATATAGATTGAAATTTAGTATTTTTTTCTCAAAATATGTTGAATTTAATATATCTTTTTCAACATACAAAATTAATATACCTATTTTCATCCTACAAATCTAAAATGTGTTTTTTCTTTAATTTTAATATGTTTGTATTGCTATTAATATTATAATGATATTATTTATAGATTTGATTTATCCTAAAATTACAAGGTTACATTTTTATTTATTTTGATTTTATATGTATAATATATATGTATAGATATTAACTTATAATTAATTTGAAATTGTAATATTAAATAAAATGAGATGAATATATAGTTCAAAAATAAATATATGAAAATATACAAATATAATATTTATTGAAAAATGTGTAAATACATGAAGATTGTATAGCGATATGCATTGGTTCTTTCAAAAATATGAAATGACAATAATAATATTTTATTCAAAAAATGTGAAATGACATTTATTATGAGTATTTTACTTTATGACTTTAAAAGTACTTATAGCACTACCATGGTTAACCATGCGTTTTTATCCACCATTGAGAATGTGACAAGTATGTATCTTTAGCTCAAACAATGCCACCTCAACCATTAGGGATAATGTTATCTCCTAAAATGTGATTGGTTCTCATAAAGTAAATTTTGATTGTACATTTTCTTTAGGAGGCCCATTTTAGACCTCAAAATTCCCCTAATGTCATTTCCACCCATGCACAAAGCCAATGGGGTCCGCACACAACAAGACTAAGGTCTCTTCGCACACAGCCAGTAGGAGCCTTCTAAACCCAGAAAAATTCAGTTCACAGCTCATAACATCATAAACTTGTCAAAACTTACTTCAAACTTATCTATCTGTCTCGATCTAGACTTCTATTTATATATTTAGCCTGTGCTCATCTAAGGTCCATAAACTGTGGTTTGCGATCCCTAGTTCTACCCTTTTGCCCATTACAACTCATGAAGGGGCTTTGACCCGCCCCAAAGCCCCTTAACCTGTTCATTGCTTAGCGCACACGGCTCAAAACTAAAAAAATACTATATTTTTATCAAAATTGCAGTCTTAAAGGATCTCTCTCCAACAGCCCCCCAACAAAATCTTGTGACTCGTCCCGAGTCATAGCGGTGCTGAGGTCTTCATCTTGTTCTACAACTCTTCGATCGCAGCAATGAAGGGCACCAGGACGCTCGCGCTCTGATCAACTGCACTCTGCACTGTGTCCACCAATTTCTACGAAGTCAACCCTTCTGTGGCAAGATTTATGCTCTGATAAGTTTGGTTCAAATTCTTCACGGCAACATCTAGATCTTGCGACGGCTTCATCGCTTCATCGACCCATGGCTTCATGTGGTCTGTCACAATATGCTTCTTTCTTTGCGGCTCCTCCACTTCGTCACGCAAGATCTGGCTTGTCTGTAAACGGGCCATGCACCGAGCGGGTACAAAAGTAGGCAGGGCATCCTTCATCGAACGCCTGCTCCTTGGCGCGTAATTCCTGTGAGATCTTTCTGACTAGTGGATCCGTCTACACGGATGTCAACAGTCCCATGGCTGTTTGGAGCAGCGCGGTTCCCTTTTCAACTGTGGCAGAAATGGTTGCCGAGGCTTCTTTGACTAGGGCAGTTCATTGCGCCCGCACCTATGGTGGAGTTTCTGGTTGCAGCTTGGCCCTGCAATTTTTCAATTTATTGCTCAAAATCGGCCTTCACGGCCTGCACTTCGGATCTAGAGGCTTTCAATGCTGCATCTATTCCTTCAATTTTAGCTTGTGGCACAACTGATGTAGAAATGGCTACTTCTCGCAGGTCTCCACACAGTGTATCGATCAAATGTTCCTATTCTGCTCGCTGTGCTATTGTGGCATGTTGCGCTGTCTGAGGTTGGAGAGATTCTTCAGTTTTTGTCACAATCTTCTGCTCCACTTCACTCAGGTTCTGGTGCACGCATGCCTCCTTGCACTGCAACTCATCGGTGATAATGGTTTGGATCGCATGCAGCTTTCCATTGGGCAACATTGACAAGTCTATCCCAACTTTTGGGCAGGTCTACACCTGTGCGCGCAATTCCGGTTGTTCGATAGTCACTGTTGCGCTTGGGGAGTGCCAGATCCTGCTGTCCATTGTGCTGATGATCATAGTTGTAGGCTCGCTTGCTTGAATTTGCCTCACTTGATTCATGCTTGCCTGGATGTTGTCGGTCTTCAACTGCAACACCTACAACCCTAACTGTAATGCTTTTACTACAACCTTGTATTGTTCTTCCATCACGGTCCACCTATCTTCAAAGGCAGATGCGGCCGCATCTACTATTTTGTCTAGGTCCTCCTCGGTCAGTGTAACGTCCTCTATTCCTTCGACCTTCGAGCCTTTCCTCTTATTGTGCACGACCTTGGAGGTCTCAGTGCCACGTTTAGTGCCTGTGGGAGACTCAACGCCAGTGCCATCTAGACCATCTAGGTCTCCAAGGTCCAATTCCTCTTCTCCTTCAGGTTCTTGCTTTATGTCTTTCTTTGCTTCCTTCTGGGTATCTTTTTCAGCATATTTTTCTACTTCTTTTTCGGCTTCCTTCTCTGCGTCCTTGTCTTTTGTTGCTTCTTTGCCAGATGTGGAGGCTATGATGGGCACAATAGAGTCTAGCCCGGTCTTCCACGCTTTAGGCCAGGTTTCAAGAACCTGGTCGATTTCAGCCTCTGTGACCATGCGAGGCATGTTGTACCAAATGGGTTCCTTACACGACTGGATCTGTACATTATGCATTGTGACCTGGAAATACGCAATGGTTCTGTACTTGGCATACACGGCCGGGGACAATTAGGGCCACGAGTTGATAGCTGCTGCCAGCGCACCCTCAAATAGAACCCAGAATATTTTGTTCTCTTTTAAACTCTATGGGTCTAGCGAATCCCACATATTGGCATAACACGCCCCTTCGCACACACCAACTTCAACTTCTGGGATCACGGTGCCCTTTGGCGTCTCCCATGCAATTAGAGTGATCAACAGAAGCAACTAGGAGTAGTTTAACTTCTTCCTTTCTTCTTGCACCTCGTTCACATTCTCCATAAATTCTTGGTAGAGATATTGTGACCAGTTATAACTTACGCCTTTTTCACATTGTCCCGCCAACGCGATAACATGCGTAGGGACCACCTTATGTGGACATTTTCATATTATCTTGCATCCCAAGACTAGGGTTCCAAGGCGTACTGCTGGGTTTGCAATTTTTTGTACGAGGAACCCCCTAGAGTTGTGCCCAACCTTATAATCCTTCTTGACTTTGGCGGTGACCTCCTGCGCATTACTTTTTCCAAAATTGGACATGGGATGGGGCCCCTTCTTGGGCAGGCTGGTGATCCGGTGGATCAGTGTGACATCGATGGGGATTCAATTCTTGATCCATAAACATCCATTATGGATCAGCGCCAAAAACTGGCGCACACAAATAATGGTGATTGGGTACCTACCAAAGTAGGGAATCCTTTGCAGATTGAGAATCCTCATGTTGCACAGCCCGCGTGCCCATGACATAGTCTCTACTTTCACCACTCCATCATACAATACGTGCTCTAGGTAATATGTAGACGCGAGCTTAGGGAACGTCTCCTCGTTCGCAAGTAATAATCATCAAATTTGACCAGGGGGAGCTTCCCAAACGTGTCCCCCTCCAACATAACTTCTTCTGGGATCAGTGGCATCTGCAGGTATGTGCGCACTGTATCCAAATCTTTGGGCGCCCTCACAGAGGGTGTGAGCGGCTTGACGTACTTCAGGAGCCACGAAATGGGCTCGACGAAGAGCACAACCTCCTCAGTCGCACTCATGGGTTTCTTGGTTGGGTCGCCTATAGGGGACCTATCCTTTGTCGCTTGGCGCGGGGATGTGAATTTCCTAGGTGACGTTCACGACTTGGAAGATGACCCCTTGGTCAACTTACCCTTTCTTTTAGTCAGCGTGGACACAACTTCTTGGACCTCTGGTATGACTTCATGAACATCATCCGATCTCGGCTATGTAGACGCTGTGAGCGGCACAAATTTCTCTTTAGATGGTGCACTCCCAGGGTTAGTGGTCATCATTCTTCGTTGAAAAATGAACTTTGGGTTGCTTACGTCGGATGCGGGGATCTCATGGCTAGACATACAGGTCTCAGAGATGAACACTCGACACAATTCATAGATAAATCCAGGGCGCAATATACTCAGAAAGAAAAGGAACAAAATAAGAGTCTCGCCCTTCCTTTTATAGGTGATCTAAGGTAAAAATGGTCGGATCTTCATTAAATGCATCTTACCCCCATAAAAACAGTTAAAAATCCCATAAGATTTCCTCATTAAATGCAAAAACCCTGCTCCATCCAATAGTGAAATCGCCTTTTCACCTCGTTTTACTGTTCCAACGGCTAGTTTCCCCTGCTGTGGACTACCTCTGTGCTCTTGTTGCACCTGCCTGCGCAACACACAGACAATCGGATTACCATTCGCCGACCATATAGTCATTTGGTAGGCACAAGGTTATCCTTATACGACTTCAGTCGAGTTCCATTGAAATACCCGGGAAGACCTTCACCACGTAACGTGGCCAAGCGCACCGCGCCTTCATCAGTGATTTCTTTCACCATGTATGGGCCAAACCAGTGCTTCCTAAACTTTCCTGGGTGGCGCACAAACTGACTGGCATATAACAAAATCAAATTGTCTTCTTTGAATGCCTTCTGTTGAATATGTCTATCACGTCAAGCATTTTCGTGCATCTTTTGTACTTGTTGATGAAAGTTAGCAATGAACCGATCCTCCTCCAAGGCAACTAGTTGCGCAAGACATTCTTCCATGATGTTAGGCTCAGCCATATTAGTGAATGTTGTGATGCGCTGGCTTGGGACAATATATTCCATTGGCATGATTGTTTCTTGCCCATAAACCATTCAGAAATGTGCTTTTCTAGTCAACTTCTTGCATGTGGTCGTATAAGCCCATAACATAGAAGGGATGCAGACATCCCAATCATTCTGATTTGCATTACAGCTCTTTGTGAGCGCATTCTCCATTTTTTTTTGAAAGCTTCTACTGCACCATTCTCCTGAGGGTGATAAGGAGTACTTTTCTAGTGATGTATTTGAAATTCCTCTATCAGAGCTTCAATGGTTTCATTAACAAAGCGTGTGCCCCTATCACTCATCAATATCTTCAAGCACCCAAACCTAGTCAAAATATGTTCAAAAATGAAATGTGAAGCAGTATATGCGGTACAATCCTTGACTGGCTTATCTTCTGCCCATCTGGTTACATAATCCCTGGCAGTGATGATATAGCGCGCGCCAGTCTTCTTCCCTGGAGGATTGATAGGTCCCACAAAATCTATAGCCCATTTATCAAAAGCCTATAGGGTCATTTGTGGCTGTAGGGGCATTTCATCTCTGCGCAATGGATTCCCCGTTCTCTGGCATGCATCACAAGCCCGATAGTACACATGTGCATCACTTTGCAGTGTGGGCCACCATAACCCAACATGCAACACCTTCTGTGAAATGGCCTTCCTTGCATAGTGGCCTCCTACCATTCCTCCATGAGCCTCAGCCAAGATGTCCTGTCGCTCATGTTCCAAAACATACCTTCTTAGTACGTCATTTGCTCCCAGCTTGTACAATTGACCAACAATCAGGGTAAAATCAACTGCGCGCGAAACCAACTCTTTCTTTTACTGCACCGAATATTCATCAGGCGCACTTCCAGTGGTCAAAAAGTGAATAATAACAGCAAAGTGTTCATCAACCACCTTGATAGCAAAGAGCTGTGCATCAGGTAGTCCCTCCTCCAAACTGGTTGGTTCCTCCCATTTTTGATGCGTGACAGATTATCAGGCCTAACATTCAATCTAATAGGTTTCACAATGATTTCAAAATCATATTTCTAAAATAGCAGCAATCATATACAAATCTTCCCCCCCAACACAGTTTTATTGACCAGGTATTTCAAAGAAGAATGGTCAATGAACATCTTAAAGTTCCCTCCTAGAAGATAGTGCCTATAATTTTGTAGAGCATAGACCATGTCCAATCCTTCACTTTCTGTGGTTGAGTAGTTGTGCTCTGCACTAGAGATATTTATACTGGAAAAAGAAACGGGGTGATCAATGTCTCCTTCTCCTGGTTGCGCTAAAACAGCTCCAAGTGCTATACCAGATGCATCAACATGTACATGGAATACTTTGGAATACTTTGGGAATATTAGAATAGGTGCAGTAGCCATATTTTCCTTTAGCAACTCCAAGCTCTTTTGGCATTCCTCATCCCAGAAAAATAACACATCCTTTTTCAACAATTTCTCCATACGCGCAGTGATCAAAGCATAGCACTGAATGAATTTTCTGTAATATCTAGTGTGTCCTAGAATGGGGTGCAACTATTTTTCATTAGTGAGGACTTCTAGGTTGATGATAACTACAATCTTGGCCGGATCTACCATCAACCCTTGCTGACACACAATATGGCCCAACAAAATTCCAAAAGGAACAAAAAATATGCATTTCTTCAAGTTAAGAGAAATCTGATGCTTCCTATAAGTGTCAGGCATCATGCACAGGTTGGACACGTGCTTCTTTACCAACCCAAACACAATACATTCATCAAAATACACCTCCAAGAACTTGTGCATGAATGCTTTGAACACAAATACTACTACGCACGAGAAGATAGTAGGTGCATTCTTCAATCCGAAAGGCATGACTGTGTATTGGAAAGACCCCCATTCTGTTGCAAAGGTAGTCTTGCTGCAGTCTTCTGGCGCAATTCTGATCTGATGATACCCTGAAAATTCATCAGTAAAAGAATAAGCCTCTTTTCCTCCCAAATTGTCAAGGATCTCTTCTGAAAATGGAGTAGTGAAAGGGCCATGTAGACATGCATCGTTCAACTTGCACAAATCTACACAAATCCTTCTCTCTCTCTTGGTCTTCTTTTCTTGAACAACCATGGAGCTCACCCAATCAGACTGCTCCACAGGCTCGATGATTCCTGTAACAACCATCTTCTCTAGTTCCTCTTTCACTTTTTCCTTATACTTAGGATTTAATCATTAGGTTCGTTGCTTGACAGGGTGCACATATGGTTTCAGAGTGATCTTCATAATGCCTAAATCTCCTACAATTCCTTTAAGCTCAAATAACTTAATGGGAAACAGGTCTTGATACTCTGTCAACAGCTCCACAACCTTCCCCATTATGTCACATCCCAATAATCTCTGATTTTTTCCAACTTGGGCTGTTCTTCTGTTCCAATGTTGACTTCCTTCAACTTCAGGGGCTTAGTCAAATCCACCACTCCCAATAAGGGCCTTGCAACTATGCGCTCCCCTTAAGACCCAAGGATGTTGATATTTCTTGGGTCTTCCTCATTTTCTTATACTGAAAGGTTCTTGCAATTGACAATATATTGCATCGGTGCTTCCTATGCTGGTGCAACACATTCTATCCGAGGCCGGGATTCATCAAAGACAAGTGCTTCTATATCCTGCAAGGCTTCGTCTAATCCCTCCAATCCCTCGACCAAGCCAAAGGTCGATAGGAAAATATTAGTCATCGTATTCCAATTGCGAGTCCCCTCGGCGCAGCTCCATTTCCAAATACCATGTAGCAGGTATGGGTCCCAACGAATAGACAAACATATGAACCCATTCGTTCCAGGTATTTTCATTCCAAACTTCCATCCACATGGCCAGGTGTTTGCGTAGGTCACCCTGACCATAGAAAAGCTCACTTGGTGGGGTAGCGGGCGGCTCAAAGCGCAAATTCATCATTTTGTTGCATTCCTCCTAATCCTTAAAGCTTCATTTATTTGTATCCCACCAACGTGTTGGGGTTGCGCGCATGGCCAAATCAAGTGCCCAGAACCTCCGTTCTTCCGGGACAACCTTTTCCAATTTTTCCAGAAATAATACAATACTATTCTCTTACCTCTGAGGAGATGCATTGGAAATTTTTAGTGATCTTGAGGCAACACAATGCAGACTCCATTTCCCCATCCGAATCTAAAAAACACGAGCTATCCTTTTCCCAATTTAGCATTCCATCAGCTGTAGGGTTGATCCAATCCTCATCCCGCGCAGTCAGCTTGTAGATATGATCGAAATCATCTCCTTCGTGCACTAGTTCTGTATATCTTTCTCCTTATGCTAGATCCAGAGGTATTATTATCCACGTACGATCATTTTCAAAGATCATGCTTCTACGCTTCAAGTTGATGATACCTCCCATATCGATGGCCCAATCCAGCCCTAGTAGCGCAGGGTAAGGTTCTACATCATCCACAATTTGTATTACTTCAAAATATACATGCACCTTTACTCCAACAATGTCTACCAGAACTTGTGGGAGCCTTCTAGGTGGAATGATATTCTGCTGATTAGCCATGTGTCGCTGAATGGTGGACCATTCCAGCTTTGGTTTTCCCGTATTTTTCCAGGTTTTCTTAAGTAGAACATTTTCATCAGACCCTAAGTATAATATTATCTGATCCATCTCATACTCTCCAATTTGCACGGTCATGCACATCTCCCGACCAGTTCTTTTCTTGTTCTTATAAATCTTGTTTACAACCTTACTCTCAGTTTGAGGCAATTCCTTGTCCGTGCAACTATCTATCAAGGTCTAGAGATTGTCTACTGCTTTCTGATTACGCGATATCTTAATCCAAACTTGTAGGAAAGGTTTGAATTCATTATCAATATTTTATTCCATGATTGACTTGGATGTGGACGCACCTGTAGCAGCAAAATCCCTCCTGGCTTAGATAAAATTCTCCTTTTTATTCTGCAGGTTGAGTCCTTCCTTCTTTTCATAGGCCTTCCGAATCAATGGCTATGCATCAACCTTCTTTCCCTCATCTTCTCCGGTGGCAGCAACACTACGTGTAATTATGTTTACACTTGGATTGTCATCACATGACTCAACTTTAACCATTTGTATGTTCTGCGTAGACATCTGCTTTTGCTTTTCCTGCATTCTAGCAATTAAAACATGACAGTCTTAAATAACATGATCAAATTGTCTACAGTACTTGCAAGAATGTCGCGCATGATTCAGGAAGTCATGCACATAGTGTCCAATGTCTCGACATTTATAGAAAATTATTGTCCTCTTCCATGACCTGCGCCTCCACCTCTCCCTCATCCCCTTCCTCTTGCTGGAGATCCTCCACACCTAGAGGGAGATTATGGTGAAGATGGGTCAGCTTGCACCCTATAGAGGTTGGCACTATCCATCATTATCTCGAATGTGCAGCAGTGGTGCTCATCGTGACCAGCTGAAGAGAAAAACCTGCACCATTGCTGCTTCAGCTATGGCACCTAACTTCCTAATCAAGGGAAATGGTTTGTGTCATGCCTTCCAGCTACCTTACAGTCAGCGCATCATAGTTGGGGAGACCCACTTGGTCCTGCAACATCCCTGGGGCGTAATGGATTTGGCCCTTCCGCTTGCATATAATCTTGAAACAAGGTACACTGATCTTTTGTGTGCCCAGAACCCTTACACCGTATACAACATACATCTACTCCAACTTACTTTCCTCTGTCTCTACACAGGTTTTGGATCTCCAAGTGCATTGCCTCCAACTGATTTTGGATCTGCAGAGTTCCAAATTGGTCATCAGCTCTAGGTGCAGCTTCTAGTTTCATAGCAACTTCAAGGGTTTCAGCTTCAGAGTCAATATTTTGTTGGTTCATCGGCCTGCGCATATGTGGTAACAACATTGCAATAAACCATTCCTTATGTTGCTTATCATCATTATAGATAAATCCTCCCTCGTTGATGGTGTGCTTCCACCATTGATCGACCTCCCACACAGATTCATTTGGCTCTTGTTTGATATCTTTCAATTCTGTCACACACTGTGAGTAGGACTTTGGATTTCTGAACTGATGCTTCAAATAATCCTTGATGTCATCAACAGTAGGATTAGCATGCTAAGCTCGATATCCCATAAACCAATCCAATGCATGACATTCAAACGCCATAGATAGCTATGCTCTCTTGACATCATCAGTGTTAACATTTTGCGCAGTACATACTCCATTGGAAACAAACCAAAACATATCCATGTCCTCATCTCCCACACCCTTGAAGGTGGGTAGCTTCATATGCGCAACCATATCTCCTTGTGATGGCAGTGGTGGTGGGGTAGGGAATGTCTTACCCCTATGCGAGTTCGACTTTGGAGTAGCAGAAGGGCTATCTCCAGCGCGCGTAGCCTCATTGCTTTCTATATCACTGTCAGGCAAGTTTCTCGGAGCGCTGTATACAGATCTGTCTCCTCTCTACTTAATCTGGTAATACTTTCTGCTGTGCATAGTGCTTGCTAGCTTATCTAGGGTCATTCACTCAATGTGACTACACAAAACACCCTTTTCATACAATAACATCTTAATCAGTAAAGGCAGAGAGCATATGAATTTGCCTCTCAGTCCTTTGAAGAACCTCCTTTCAACATCAGAATATGACACAAACTGATCTACTACAAAATCTGTTACAAACCCACCCAAAATGTTGTCAACCCAATGATCTACAATACGGGTGATGGAATTATCAGTCTGCTCTAACTTTTGGATCAACTCAGGCATCCACTGAATCGACATTATCGTCCTTCCAGCAGGTTTGGAACTCAGCTAATCTTGATAACCTCTCTTGTAATTCTTGTGTAAAGGTCACAAAGAAGATCTTATGAACCTCTGTGAAAATATACTTCTGTTTCCAATATTCAGCAGACAACTTCTTAATTCTGTTTTCCTTAAGGGAAAATTCTTGATTTTTCCTCTCAAACCAGTCTTCTAACTCAGGCTTTGATGGCCGCCACATCACCCAATCTCTCTCAAAATTATCCCGATCCCGACAACGGAACCATTTTTTGGGTTGAGGGGTCTTGACCCAGGTTCAGAGTTAAGCTTCACCAAAAAAACCCTCTTACTACTGGGCCTTTTGGTTGTGACCTACTTGCTCAGGTCAAAGTCTCACCCGAAGCCATATGGGGGGGTGCTGGAGCCAGGTTTCCACACCCTGAGAGAGAATTAAATGATGTGGGTGTCTTCATATCTATAATACTAGCGGGTAACCCTTTGCAATAGAAACCCTAGCCAGAAAATCCTAGCCAGGTAGATCTAGGTCAATTTACGCAAGTTATTCCACGCGCGCACAGGTAAAGGCTTTGCAATCCATTTAATAGTATTAGTAAGGTGATATTCAGTTCTTACAATAACATAGCTATGCATTCAACATTAATATAAGACAGAAAAGAAGTTCCACAACTGATCCAAACACAGACAATATATTTGATGCAGTAAATGGAAATAATACACAAAAACACATCATAAAGCGAAACACTGATGCATTTGATACTTAGAATTATCCCAAAATACTCCTTTATTCATTAACGGTTCGTAATATCTTTACAATACTTCAGTTCCACCCACGTACACAACCAACTAGGTCTGCACATAGCAGGACTAAGGTCTCCGCACACACAGCCAGCAGGATCCTTCTAAACCCAGACAAATTCGCTTCACAGCTCAAAACATCGTAAGATTGTCAAAAATTACTTCAAAACTTAGATATCCGACTCAGCCCTGGGAACATCAAGTCGGCCTTGGGAACATCAAGTCGGCCTAAATGAGGGAATTCAACCCCTTGAGAAGGCTATGTAAAAGAGCAGTTCGACCTCATTTGAGACACACTCACTTCACAAGCTTGATCTATCAAGAAAGAGTTCGATCTGAAGTGGGGAAGTAAGAAGAAGAAGATTGAAGGTCTAGGAGAAGCTAGAAGGACTAAATTTCTTGTTTTTGGGCTCTATCTCTCTCATAGGTGCGAAATTCTAGGGTTTCTAGGCTCCAAAAAGAGGCCAAGTTGTAGGAGGACAAAGTGCAGTAACTTGTAGTTGGAAGACAAAATACTATGTCTAAAATTTTTTGACCTTGGGAAGAGCTCTCTTGCTCTAGGAAGGTCTCAAGACAAAGCTGGATTAGGGTTTCGGAGGAAGCTGCAAGTCTGAAATTGCAGGGTCGAAGTAGTTGGAAAAGTTTCAATATTGAAGCTAATAGGTTGAAATTGCAGTATTGAAGTTGGTTGATGTGGAATCAAGGAAGGGATGACTTGGCACAATGAGAAAGACTTGGTCTAGGGTTTGGGTCTTTATATTTCATTTGAAACAGATTCTAAGAAGAGAAGAGTTTTTGGGTTTTCTCCTTGGAGGGGCTTTGCCCTGGCTGAGAGCCTAATATATGTGTCATATATTTCTGCAGTCTGTATTCTTGATATTTGTTTAATGAAAGATCTAACTAAAAGAACACAAGAAAAAGAATAAGTTCACAAGCGAATATTAAGGTTAAGGAAAATAAGTTTAATAGTTTCCACTATTGATTTTCAAACAACCATGATAAAGGAGAATGATGCCCACTAAATAGATAGAAGTTGTGCTAATGCGAGATTGTTTGGATCTGGTAAGTGCAAATTGTGTTGAAAGGCCAAGTCAAGGTATGGATTAACAAAGCTAAAGATGTAGCGAGAGAGTGGTCATATGGACGCAAAAATGGAGATGGAGTCAATTGTTTGAAGTTTAGTGAAGGAGCCATAATGTGACGAGAGTTGTAGTGGTGTATGAACACCTAAGGGTTTTGGTCCAAGGCAATGTATTTTCTTGGAAAGTTGCAAGACCTATTGTTCATACACACATGTTGCACAGGAGCATGTGATTGTTGTAAGAACACATGGTTTTTCCCATGGTATTCATGTGGAATATAGCCTATTTAAAGGTGGAAAGACTCTAGGTAAATTTGTCCTGGTGACCAATGGGGTCCCAACAATGGTGTCTTTAGACACCACCAGTTCTCTTGATGTTTCATGACCCCAACAAACTATATGTTCACAAAGAATTTTGAATATTCATTTATAGTGGCAACTTGATTTTCTTTTAGAATATTCTTTTTCTTTTTCTATAATACAAATGCTTTTAATTGAATTAAAAAATATAAAGGTTTTGGATTTCTTGGCATCTTTACATTGCATGGTGAGGAAAATGACTATTAACAAGATGAGCAAGGAGAAATGTTGAATATTAATGTAATTTTATGACTTTACATTCTTTGAAAATATCTTTCCTCCTTTCTACATAATTTCAACGTTTACACTAGTTACTATCATTGTAATTGGTCAAGTATAACAATTCAAACCACAATAATTTTTCTAACATATAAACACATTTGACAAGAAGGTTTATATTTGTGTTTTTTGTCTTTCGACATTAGATAAAACAATGAGTATTGTTGGTCAAGTATAAAAAATCAAACCACGGTAATTTTTCTAACATATAAACAAATTTGACAGCGAGGTTTATATTTGTGTTTTTTGTCTTTTGACATTAGATAAACTAACGAGTATTGTTGTGATATGAGGGACTACATAGAGAGTTACTAGTAGATATTCACACAACATAATATACACAAAGCATTATACAACATTATACACATATACACGTAGAAAAAGAGAAGGAAGAGACAAGTAATGGTGAGACTATCAACAAGTATCTTCTATTATGATCAATACTACACTAGTAAGGGTCTACATTTACATTCATGATTACGTGTTTATACCATGAAATAGTTGATGGGTAGCTACAACTACTTTAACTTCTCTATTTGGTTGAATTGATTAGTGGTCGATTGACTTACATTCATATTTGAATAATCCTCTAAGTGGACTAGCTTTACAATTGGTTAACTAGTGGGTCTAGTCGATAAAGTCGTCTAGGACCTGCAAAATTTCCTCCAGCCTCAAATCCTTTTATGTCTTGAAGGAGAGGGAGATTTGGACTTACAATTACAATACTAACTATATGCCAACTTTTATATACTCTAATGTGTGAGATCATTTAGTTTGGATCCTTCATGGTGATTTGGGTGGCATAATTCAGGTTCTTTCTTTGTGCTTGACAAAAATTGCAGAAGTTGATTGGTCACTACTCTTGCCACATGGTCCTTGTTGCTATAATGGTCTATAGATTGGAAGAATGGCTCAATTTCCATTCTCACCGATAAACCTTTAATGGTTTTGGTGGCCTATTCTTGTGACTCTTCCCTCCTAAATTTGATGTAGAGTCAACCACTAGCTAGATGATGCAAAGTTGCCTTCAATTAAACTATACCATACCAAAGGATGGTTATCTTTGTTCTGTGTTGATAGAGGGAAGTCCCACTCCTAATTGTCTGAAAATACTAATTAGTCTCTGTTTATGGGGAATCAATCCTAATTCCTATTACTGGTTGAAACTCTGAGATAGCCGTAGTCATGGAGTACTAGGTCTCCCTAAGATAACATACTAATGGACCTATTGGCATGGTCCCTATGAATAAATTATTTTTAAGGCCTTAACTATAGAGAGCTAGACAAACTACTTTCCCTTTGTGCTAGCCAACTCTATTAGCATATGGTCCTTGATGCCCCGTGGAGGTCAACCTTATAACAAATCCACATGAATGATAGTGATTACTTTGGTTGTCATGCATACTATGCTTAATGATTTAAGCTAGTGTGGTCGAATGCATTTCCCATGTGACTCGATCGGTCGACTACGTGTCAACTTGAAAATTGAAAATAGATGCCAATTGCTTTTTATTTTTTTTTACTAATTCTTGATTTTTGATTGGTTAAAATAATTGATCTGTCCATCTAGGTACAGTTACACTTGTTGATGAGTCGAGGGTAGTGCACGTGGTTGTATTTTTGAACCCAAGTACGCTTCTTGTTTTTGAGTCGATTAATGAACTTGAGGCTTTTGGATTTTTTGGTTTTGACATGTTTGGCTAGTCAACTGTTGCTTCTTCTTGATTTTCCTTTGTTACTCTTGCTGCTCTAAAGCAATTCTGAGCAAAGCTGGAAAATATGTGGTGCAATATGTTGGATTTGAATTTCAAAGTTTAGCTAATATTCTATTGCTTGTTTTGTCAACAAGTCTAGCATGTTAAATGTGAATTTCCATTAACCGAAATTTCCCTTCACCCACAACTTGGCATGTTAAATGTGAAGTGAAATGAAGTCAACACCACCAATTTCGTTGTTCACAACTGAAAGCTTACCGACGTAGTCTTTATCCGAACCTACTCCATCACCGCCCTTTGAATTTTGAATTCATTGTGCAACCATGAATTTCATTTATGAGGAGAAATCTCAAACTCTTCTCCTATCTATAAATTTGTAATCTTTCCTTTGCCTATACATTCCAAGCAAGGCCAAGGCCTGTCATGTGTAATAGAAATGTGATTTTTCTCTCCAGTTGTTTGTTGTAGTTTTATCTCTGTTCTACTGGCTCTATCTGTGATTGATTTATTCTCTGTTGTTGCTCTATGTACCCATCAACTGGTATCAGAGCCTGGTTTGTGAGGTCTGCATTGAATTATTTTTTCTGTGAGAATTTTTGGAGCTTGTTGCATGGAAGTGCTGGTGGAATTGTGTAACCAGCAGAGCATTGAAGGAGGCTGTAGCATGTGCGTTGTAAAGTTTGTGGAGGAGCGTTGATTAGTAGAGCATGTATTAGAGTCATGGAGACTAGCGCTGAGCTGAGGAAGAGCTTCTCGATGATGTTCTTGCAGTGTCAAGCCTCGGCTGAGGACCTACAACATAAGTGAGTGCTGTGGGACATGTCTGTGAGCTGCTGCACACACATTCAATCTTGTTAAGCGTAGGTTGTGGTCATGATTTTTTTAAATGAATATGAAATTTGTAAACACATGTCTGAAGTGGGTTTAATGTTGGGATTCCATGTTCTTTTTTAAATAAAAGTTTAGTTTATTAAATTTGAGAAAGGATTAAGTTTAAATTTATTATTAAAAATAAAAGAGCTCATAGTTTTCATATAATTTTTATTAAAGGAGATTTATTTTAGCTTTTAATTTTAAAAAAGGGTGTAATAATTGAAGTCCTGGAGATTAATTTTATTGAGAATGGAGACATTAATTGATATGGAGAAGTTGAGTAGGGCTAATTTTTCCATATGGAAATTACCGATGGAGGATATATTTATTTTAAAAGATCAATATTTGCCGATTGAGGGCACAACAAAGAAACCCTCATTGATGACAGATGAAGAGTGGAATAAGCTAGATAGAAAGATGACTGCGGCAATCCACCAATATCTAACAAAGAATGTGTATTTCAATGTGTCCGGAGAAAACATGACAAATGGGTTATGCAAGAAGCTCCATGATCTATATGAGAAGAACAAGACATCAAATAAAGTGTTCTTGATGAAGAAGCTTTATAATCTCAAGATGAAAGAGGGTGCTTCAATTGTTGAGTACTTAATGAATTCAATATTATTACTAGTCAGATTTCATTTATTAAAATAATTCTATATGATGAAATTAGAGCTATTTTGTTAATGTGTTCTATGCCAGACAACTAGGAAAATTTAATTGTAGCTATGAGCACTTCAACACTTGCAGGGACCCTGAAGTTTGATGATGTCAACAAAAATTTAATGAATGAGGATATGTGACTCAAGTCAATTGCGCAAAACCAGGGAGGAGAAGATCTAGGTATAGCTGATCGCGGTAGGAGAATTGATCGAATCCGATAAGGGTGATCAAGGTTAAGAGGCTGATAGAAATCAAGGACGGTTACGTTCATTTTCTTTCATTGTGGAAAACTCGAGCACATGAAGAAAGAATGTCGAGTCTGGAAGAAATGAAAAAAGGATAAGAAACCGGCCAATAAAAATCACAAGTCATCCAACACAAATGAATTTGAGACTACTGTTGTATTCATAAATGGTGATGTGTTGTTTACTATTTTAATAGATGATGCATGTTTATATACATCTAGCAGTAGCTTTGATTGGATCCTTGACTCTGGGGCATCTCACCATGTAACCCCATGCAAAGATATTTTTGTTGCATATAATCATGGTTATTATGGTAGAGTGCATTTGGAGTATAATAATTTTTGTAGTAATGTTGGAGTGGGATATGTCCATATCAATATGAAGGATGGCCAAGGTATATTGTTGAAATAAGTCATACATGCACCAGAAATGCGCATGAGTTTGATCTCTATGGGACACCTAGATGATGAAGGTTATTCCATGAGCTTTGGAAAAGGAGGTTGTAAAATTAGCAAATGAGCATTGGTCGTGGCTAGAGGACCCAAGACAAGAACATTATATACATTGAAGGCAATGATCGGAAAATTAGATTTGGCTATTTTCACAAAAGAAAGAAATTCGATAGATCTATGGCATAAGTGCTTCAGTCACATGAGCGAGAAGGGCTTAAAAATCCTTGCTGGTAAAAAATTACTGCTAGGTTTGAAATCCTATAATCTTGATCTTTGTGAGCATTGTATATATGGTAGACAGAGAAATGTTTCATTCCTTAAAGGTGGCCATGACAAAAAGAAAAAAATGTTATAATTGATACACTCAGATGTGTTTGGGCCTGTTAACATTAAGTCATTAGGAGGAGAATCATATTTTGTAACATTTATAGATGATGCATCTAGGAAGGTTTGGGCCTACCATATGAAAATTAAAAGTGAATTGTTTGAAATATTTCAGAAATTCCATGTTGTTGTTGAAAGAGAGACTAAAAAATTTCTCAAGTGCTTGAGAACAAATAACGGTGGAGAATATTGCTCAAATGCATTCAAGGAATACTATAATAAGTTTGGCATAAAACATGAGAAGGTTTTTCCTCGTACTCCTCAACAAAATGGTGTTGCAAAAATGTTGAATCACACCATTATGGATAAAGTGAGAAGTATGTTGTCCAATTCTAGTTTGGAGAAGCATTTTTGGGCAGAAGCAGTGAGGACAACTTGCTACCTTATCAATTGATCTCCTACTAAAGCCTTTGATGGTGGCATCCATGAAGAAGTTTGTACTAGTAAGAAGTTGAATTATTCTCATTTGAAAATATTTGGATGTGAAGCATTTATACATATTCCCAAATAAAATAGAACTAAGCTAGATGATAAATCTATGAAATGATTTTTTCTTGGATATGCGGATGAAGAATTTGGTTATCGTCTATGAGATCCAATCAAACATAAAATTATTAGAAGCAGGGAAATTATATTTAATGAGTCAAAAATGTTTAAGAGGTTTGTAGGTGAGGTGGAGGTCAAGAAAATTATTGACAGTTTTGAAGAGTAGCATGAAAACAACCCACCAATGCAAGAAAACGGACAACAAATTCAAGAGCGGGAAGTACAACAAGTGGAAAATGATAAGCACCAAGAAGAAGGAATCTTGCAGGAACCTTTGTAGGAGATTCAACTTGATAATGCACCACCACAGTTGGTTCACCGTTCTTCTAGGCCTCATAAGCCTTCATAAAGGTATCCTCCTTCAAACTATATCCTATTAACTGATGAAGGTGAGCCTGATTGTTTTCAAGAGGCTTGTAAAGTTGAGAAAAATAAAGAATGGAAGAAAGAAATGGAGGAAGAAATGAACTCTTTGCTGAAAAATAAAACTTGGGATTTGGTAAATCTCCCAAAAGGTAGAAAGGCTCTACAAAACAAATGAGTATATAGGATGAATCATGAAGGTGATAGAAAGAAGGAGAGGTATAAAGCGAGGATGGTGGTGAAGGGATTTTCCCAAAAAGAAGGTATTGAATTCACTGAGATTTTCTCACATGTTGTCAAAATGTTATCCATCAAAGTCATTCTTGTTATTGTTGCTACTTTAGACTTGGAATGTGAAAAGTTAGATGTAAAAACTTATTTCTTTCATGGTGAATTAAAGGAAGAAAATTATATGGAGCAACCAAAAGGCTTCATAGAAAAAGGCAAGGAAGACCTAGTTTGCAGGTTGAAGAAGAGTCTCTATGGGTTGAAACAGGGACCTCGACAATGGTACAAGAAACTTGATTCATTCATGTTGGAACATGTTTTTCACAGGTTGGAAGCTGACCATTGTGTCTATATCAAGAGATATGATCAAGGAAAATATATATTATTATGTTATATGTTGATGACATGTTGATTGTTGAGCATGATAAAAATATGATAAATAGGTTGAAGTTGGGCAGCAAATTCACAAAAAAGGATTTGGGTCCAACAAAACAAATATTGGGTATGAGGATCATGCATGATAGGAAAAAAAAAGGGCTGTGGTTGTCACAAGGAAAATATATCAAGAAGGTCCTTGACAAGTTTAATATGAAGGATTTCAAGCCAGTTGGTACACCCCTTGCATTCCACTTCAAGATGAGTACCAAGTTATGTCCTAACGATGATAAGGAGAAGGAAGAAATGAGAAAGATTCCTTATGCTTCAATATTTGGCAGCTTGATCTATGTCATGGTATGCACACGACCATGTATTGCATATTCAATGGGAGTAGTGAGCAGGTTTCTTCCCAATCCAGGAAAACATCATTGGAAAGCAGTAAAATGGATTTTGAGGTATCTCAATGGTACTAGTCATTATTGTTTATGTTTTGGTCATAATGAGATTGTGCTTGAAGGATTTACAGATGAAAATATGGCTGGAGATATGGACACCAGAAAGTTCACTACAGGTTATTTGTATACATTTGCATGTGCCTCAATATCCTGGGTATCATGGCTACAAAAAATATTAGCTCTCTCTACAACAAAGGAATAGTACATAGCTGCAACAGAAGCTTGTAAAGAGATGTTATGGATGCAACGATTCTTAGGAGAGAGAGGAGTAGAGAAGGAAATATATGTGCTATATTGTGATAGTCAAAGTGCCATTCACTTGGCGAAAATATCCAATATTTCACTCAAAAAACAAACACATTGACTTAAGGTACCATTGGATACGAAATGTATTGGAGGAATGCCAATTATTCTTGGAAAATATCCATACAGATAGGAACCCTACTGATATGCTCACTAAGATTCTACAAAGAAATAAACATGATTTATGTAGAGGCATGGTAGGACTAGGTGTGACTTGATTCAAGATTCTTCATTTGGCTTCAAGTGGGAGAATGCTAAATGTGAAGCAAAATGAAGTCAACGCCAACTCCACCATCCACAACTTATAGCGAAACGACATCGTCTTCATCCAAACCTACCACATTTCCCTTTGAATTTTTGGGCTTCAATGTGCCCCTATGAATTTCACATGAAGAGAAATCTAGAACTCTTCTCCCATCTATAAATTTGTAATATTTCCTCTACATATGAGATCCAAGCAAGGCCAAGGCATGTCTTGTGTAATAGAAATGTGATTTTGTTCTCCAGTTGTTTGTTGTTGTTTTATATTTGTTTTATTGTCTTTGTTTTTTATTTTTTTATTCTTTGTTGTCGCCCTCTAAACCCATCATGGAACTGATGAAATGCTATAATAATTGTAGAATGTTCTTGTAAAAAAATAAAAATTAATTTTGAATATTTTCTTGATACATTACCGAATATGAACAGATTGTTGGAAATACTGAGAGGGGGGGTTGAATCAATAATTTTTATCAATTAGCACTTTTTAAATATTTTTAGATCATTAGTTAATCTTCAATTATTCTTGATTTTTATCCAATAACAACAGTAAAAAATAGAACACAATAGGCACATGAATTTTAGGTGGAAAACCCCCTCGGGGTCAAAAACCACCGAACAATTTTCTAATAAATTATTTAATCTTCAGCCCCAACTGAAATGAAAGGTACAATTTTTTGGAATTATAGAAAATAATTATTCTCTAGATCCCACTGGAAGGACGCCCCAACGCCCTGGTTTCTTCAGTATTCAACTGAATGGATGCCCCGACATCTTAGACCAACCTACCACCCTGAAGTTTCCACAAGCTCCAACCTATAGGAGACTTCATGCACCAACCTAGCACCTACTAGACACCCTATAATGATTAGAAATAAGACAAGAGTGTGGACTCCCATACCAGGGAAAATGATCCCTGATACAATATGATTCACAATGATTTTCTTGAACTAGACCAATCACCCAATCACACTATGAAATGCAACCCAACCATATCATTATCATACAATGACACTTATACCTCCCAAAAATTCCTCTCCAGCTCTAGGCAGATTGACTCTTTTACAATAATGAATCTTTTACAATTTTACAATGATGATTTTTACAATACTTATTTTTGACACGATCTGATACTTGACTTGACACTGCTTCTTTGAACACTAGCAGGTGTTGATGTATTTTTGTGCTTGCTTCAAGTAATGGCACTTTGGCGTTGCATTTTCCTTCTAGTATGTGTCTGAGTTATCCTATTGTGTCCTCCTTCATGCACATGCAAGGCCCAAATTAATATACAAACAAAATACTTACACTATCCTACAAACCACATGTCAGAGAAATATTGAAAATCCAAATGCAAATATGTTCAACATTTATGAACAAAACCCAATCAAACATACACACAAAATACTTACACTATCCCGCAAAATCACGTGTCAGAGATGATATTCAAATTAAAATTTAAACACTAATCATACATACCTTGTTGAGCAGCCTTACCCTTGACTATTGATGCGTTGTCCTTACTATAGTGATCCTTGAATGCATATTTTTTCATGCCTTCTAGAAGCTCGATATTGAATCTGCTGTATCTGTGTAATTTTAGATCTCTAGGGTCTGAAATTTAGTCTTGTGGTAGCCCTCTAATTCCTCTTTCCAACCCCGTTGGTCTGATCAGCATTGGATGCTTCAAGAAACAATTATTCCCAATCTCCTTCGATGACCTAATTATAGACTGGTTTAGTACAACGAACTTGTACAAAGTGCCACGTGTCACTGTTTCAACCTTTGGTACTAAAAACGATCCACAACAATCTACAACTCGTCCTCTTTCTGTAAAGTTTTATGAAATTTGAATCCAATGCTCAGAGAGAAAGTTATGACGATTTTCCCAAGGTCACCTATTTGACATGAAATTCGGGAGCCTGCAAAAATCCTAACTTCCTCAGATCATTTCTCCAAAAATATAACGAACCAATATCTGAAATTTAGACACGAGCTTCATCAAGATTTCACCCAAATGGGTTTTTAGTTTCAACATCTGAGGCTTCGCAGATTTGTTTTTTAGTGAAACTTCCATGATGACCTATTACAAGTAGCGAAATCCTTTCTTGAGGAGGATATGAGGGTCACAATTTATATAAATGCTTAGGTTGAGAGGGTATTGAACAAGTGAACATTGGAGGGATTTTAGGAGCTTAAAAAATTACTAATTATTAACAATTAAATGACTACAACCAATGATTATTGTCATGCCACAACCCCATGAATTTTTAGCTCACTAATTGGGGTTACTAACTTCAAACACGAATATATCTCAAACCGTGAAGAATTACATGGCTTGCCATATATCAACGGAAACATATCGAAAATTATAAACCATCCAAAATATCCTTGTCTTAGAATAGAGTAAGTTGTCAAGTTAAAATTCCTATGCAAGATCGAGGTAGCCCCCGGTGCTGCTTGGGTTGACATCAATGAAAATCACTGATCAACAATATCACCTTTTGGCATTGATGGAAACACAAGAACTCCCCTTGTGATCATGAAACCTCTTCCTACATCATTCTCTCCCCCTTTGTCATCAATGGCAGAGGGTAACTCACCCTGACAAATGTCATCCTGCGGACCTATACGCACCTCAACTCCCCCCCCAACCCCCCTCCCCCCCTTTTTTTTACTTAGTTAGATAAGAGAAAGAGTCCAATGAGAACTTGGGAGAATCCCAAGCTTTAGGTGAAGATACTCAAATTCTTCACGAGGTAATGGTTTGGTAAAAATGTCAACAATTTGTTCCTTTGTGCCAACATATTCAAGCTTGATATTATTTTCGGTGACCTGCTCTCTAACGAAATGATATTTGATCAGAATGTGCTTTCTTTTGGAATGCATCACAAGATTCTTGGAGATACTGATGGCACTGGTGTTATCACGAAAGATGGGAATATGCTCATCAAACTTGACTTGAAGATCTTGCAAAGTTTGCTTCATCCAGAGAACTTGAGTACAACAGACTGTTGCTACGATATATTCTGCTTCTGCTGTGGATAACGAGATTGAATACTGATTTTTACTTAACCATGAAACAAGGTTATCACCTAGATAGAATGTTGCTCCACTGGTACTCTTTCGATCATCAACACTTCTTGCCCAATCTGCATCTGTATAAGCATGGATAACTAGATTATTTCCTTTGGGATACCATAAACCATATCCTGTTGTGCCCTTAAGATATCAAAGAATTATTTTTATGGCAATAATATGAGATTCTTTTGGTGCTTCTTGGAATCTTGCTACTAGTCCAACTGCCTGCATTACGTCTGGCCCAAAAGTTGTCACATATAGAAGACTTCTAGTCATAGATCTATACAACCTTTGGTCCACATCCTTTGGTGAATAATCTAAACTTAAATTGCAACTTGTTACAATTGGGGTAGGCTTGCAATCTTCCATCTTTAATTTCTTGGGCATTTCCTTGATGTACTTGGTTTGATATATAAATATTATTTTATCCTGCTTGGATATCTGAAGCCCTAAAAATTATGCCAGATCGCTAATTAGATACATTTCAAACTCACTTTGCATCTTTGTGGCAAATGTTTTACTTAATCTGTCATCATTGCTTCCAAAAATTATATCGTCTACATATACCTCGATAATTTTTAGGTCATCTTGATCCAGTTTCACATAGAGATTGTTGTCGACACTTCCTTTATTGAATCCTTGTTGATGTAGATATCCATCAAGATGACCATACCAAGCTCTAGGATCTTGCTTGAGACCATATAGCGCCTTATTTAATCTGTAGACACAGTCTTCCTTTTCAGAGAGCAGAAAACCTTCTGGTTGTTCAATTTAAACTTCTTCTAACAATTCACCATTTAGAAAGGCCGAATTAACATCCATTTAGTAGACCTTGATTTTTCTCGAGCATGCATAAGAGAGAAAAATTCTGATAGCTTCTATTCTGGCAATGGGAGCAACTGTTTCTTCAAAATAAATTCCTTCAACTTGTGCATATTCTTTGCAGACTAATCTTGCCTTATTCCTGGTAACCTATCCATCCTCATTCAATTTGTTTCTGAAGACCCATTTAGTTCGAATAACATTTTTATCCTTTGGTCGTGGAGCCAATTCCCAAGTATCGTTCTTATCAATTTGATCCAGTTCTTTATTCATAGTTGCTACCCAGTGTTCATCTTGACTAGCTTCCTCATAATTTCTAGGCTCAAAAGTTGCTAAAAAAGCAAGGTGGGCTTGTTGTGATGAATGAATACGGGTTTGTGGGATTTTGGTTCCAATTCCTTCATTTATGTTGCCAATGATTTGATTTGATGGATTATTATTTTGACACCATTATTTTAAAGATTTTGGAGAATTTACTTGTACATCCTGTTGATCATTTCTTATTTCTTCTTGGTTCACTTTCGTTTCCTTATTTGATTGGTCTTGTTCTGGAGCTTCTTCTTCATCCTTCATAGATTCTCCCTCAGATCCCTCATATTTTCTTGAAGGTACAATCTAATCATCATCCTTTGTAACATAATATTCATCAAAAGTAACATTTATGTTTTCCACTATTTGCTTTCGCCTCAAATTGTAGCATATTTAAGCTTTCCTTTTGCGTGAATAACCAACGAAAATACCTTCAATGACATGGGAATCGAACTTGCCCAATTTTTATCTTCTCTTTTGATGTATCATTTGCTTCCAAATATTTTGAAAAATTTGACGTTAGCCAATCCGCCTTTCCATAATTCATATGGAGTCGTGTTACAATTGTTCCTTAGCAAACCTTTGTCTATAATGAATACAATTGTATCGATTGCTTGAACCCATAATTTATCATCTAATTTTGAGTCATTTAACATTGTTCTGGCCATTTCCTGTACGGTTCTATTTTTTATTTCAACAACTCCATTTTTCTATGGTGTTTTGGCTGTTGAGAATTGCCTTTTTATTCCATTTTCATCCCAGTACTGCTGAAATACCTTGGAATTCAATTCTTCGCCATTATCTGATCTCAGAAATTTGATATTCAAATCAGTTTCATTTTCGACCAATTCCTTGTAGATTCTAAAACATTTGAATGCCTCAGTATTTTTATTTAAGAAGCCGACGACTGTAATTCTGGTGTAATCATCTATCATTAGTATAAAATATAATTCTCCATCTAAACCTTTTGTTTTCATAGGAACACATAGATTAGTATGTACTAATTCTAATGGATGTGATGCAAAGTGTTCTTTTGTCTTGAACTCAAATTTTGTCTGCTTGCCATGCCGAAAAGATTAACATATCGTATTGGTGGGTTTTGAAATTTTAGGCATTTCTCTTACTGCTTCATTCTTGCTTATCTTGAACAAATTGTCAAAATTTATATGTCCCATTCATTTGTGCCATAACCAAATTTCGTCTTCTTTCACCAAAAAGCACCCTTTAGGTGTCTCATCCAAAATATATGTCATTTGGAGCTCTGCTTGCCGTAGCCACAATTTTACCAAAATTTCCTTTCCCGATTTCACATTTCTTAGAGTTAAATAACATCGTGTGTCCTTGATCACACATTTTTCCAACACTGAGCAAATTTTGATTCATATTTTCAACCAACAACACATCTTTCACTAATGCATTATTGCTTCCAAGTGTGACTGTACCTATTCCTATGACATTTGAAGACCCGTAATTTTCAAAAGACACTGTTCCATCCTTATTTTCCTTAAAGGATATGAATTTATTCCTATCTCCAGTGAAATGAGTTGAGAAACCACTATCAACATACCAAACGTTTCTGTTGCTTTGAGCCTTGAGAGCGATAGCACATTTTTCAGTCTTCTTTTTCCATATTTGTTCATTCTGATTTTGTAAGAATTCGTTTGAGGAACTTCCAAGTCTGAAATCTTTAGCCAGGTGTCCAAAATTGTTACATTTGTAATATTAGACATCATCTCTCAAATGATCAAATCTGTTAATATTCTGCTGAGTTCCGAAATATCCATTTCTGAAATATCTCTCGAAACTGTATTTATTCCAAACATACGTGTGACATTATATAGCTCTATATACAAACCTTCCACATGAATAAAAATGACCATAGAACATAGGTTGATACCTGGGAGGAGATATTCTTCAAGGAATTTTCTTCCATGGTTCTTCCTACAAGTCCTGATCTCTTGAGTTGGCTGGAAGGTCTACCTGCTTGTTAGATTTTTCATATCCATCTTCTTTTGTTGTCATAGAAGGACTTGGCTCCTTTTCAGATTTTTCTTTGTAACCAAGACCAGTCTTGTCACTATTTGATCATTGATTGTTTATGATTTCTTCCAATTCCTTGGAGTTGTTGGTGTATTTTTGAAGAATTTTTCCATTTTTTACTTGCTTTCGAAGAGAAACTATTTCATCTTCCAATGCTTCTCTTTCGTTGTTGCTTTCCTTTAGTTCTTCCCTGAGTGATTTTTCAACTCTTTTGTATTCTTCAACCTTGATTTTAAGATTTAGGACATGTTCCCTTTCTATCTTCAATTCATCTTCAATAGTGTTGACATGATTCTTATCGACCTTGAGCTCTTTGATAACCTTGATCACTTCGTTTTGAAATTAAACCTTAGTCATCTCTTCTTCTTCATCTCCTTCTTCGTCAGGTGCATCTTGCTTATTACACTTGGCCATAAAAAATACTCTTCTATTGATTTATTCTTCATTATCACTATCTTATTTAGATGAGGAGATATCTTCTTTGGAGAAGAAACTCTTCTTAAACCATTTCTTCTTGAGTTGCTTGTTGAAATTCCTTAGACCTTTCTTTCATTTCGTAACAGCCTCATTTTTGTGAGGACACTTGGCTGCAAAATTCCCAACATCACCACCATCGAAACATATCAATGGAAGTTTACCTTTAAATTTCCTCGTACCTGTTCTCATTTTTCGCGTTAAGTAGGAAAATTCTTTATCTGAAAATTCTTCTTCATATTTTTCCTTTTCTTTTTCCTTACAACTACAAGTTTTCGTTTTCGGAGTATGCTTGTCCTTACTAGTTTTCTTGGATGCAGTGAATGTTGTTTCTAGGTGAGATGTATCGTCCTCTTCTTCAATCCTCATTTCATATGCCGTAAGAATTCCATGCAATTCATCTTTGCTGAGATTGGCTAAATTCGAACAATATTCCAAGATAGATACCTTTGGGTTGAATCTTGCCGGAAAGGTTCTAAGGATCTTTCGAACAACAATTTTTCGTGTTAACAAGTTCTGCCAAACCTTCCAATTCATTTGTTATTTCATCAAAACATTGTAAGTATGCATCAATATTTTCATCTTCCTTCATTTTGAGTTGCTCAATTTTTTCCCTGAAAATTTGAAGCTTTTCTTCTTTCACGTTTGAGTGACCTGCATATATATTCTCAAGCTTGCCCCATACTTCTTTAGCAGTTTTGCAACTCAGTACCTTAATATAGAAAGAATCGATAAGCCCAATAATAATGAAATATTTAGCCCTTGCATCATATACCATATTTTTCTTTCCTTGTTCATCCTGGGTCACTGTAAAGCCCTTTTCAATGATTTCCCATACTTCGTATCCTTGTGCCAGCAAATGAACCTGCCTTCTTCCACTCCAATGTGTGTAGTTATTCCATTGAACAAAGGAAATATATTCATAGTATACTCCATGTCATCCTTACTGTTGTTAGACTTCTATTGAAGGAACCAAGATCTGATACCAATTGTTGGAAACACTAAGAGGGGGGGTAAATCAATATTTATTATCAATTATCACTTTTTAAATATTTTTAGAGCATTAGTTAATCTTCAATTATTCTTTATTTTTATCGAGTAACAACAGTAAAAAATAAAACAAAATAGGCACACAAATTTTAGGTGGAAAACACCCTTTGGGTAAAAAAAAAACCACTGAACGCTTTTATAATAAATTATTTAATCTTTAGCCCCAACTGAAATGAAAGGTACAACTTCCTGGAATTTTAGTAAATCATTCTTCTCTAGCTCCCATTGGAAATACATCCCAACACCCTGGTTTCTTCGGTAGTCAACTGAATGGATACCCCGACATCTTAGACCAACCTATCACTCTGAAGTGTTCACAGGATCCAACCTGTAGGTGACTTCATGCACCAACCTAGCACCTCCCTGCCACCCTATAATGATCAGAAATAAGACAAGAGTGTGAACTCTCATACCAGAGACAATGATCCACGATACAATATGATTCACAATTATTTTCAGTCACATGAACAAGAAGGGATTAAAAATCCTTGTTGGTAAAAAATTACCGGCAGGTTTGAAATCCTATAATCTTGATCTTTGTGAGCATTGTGTATATGGTAGACAAAGAAATGTTTTATTCCTTAAAGGTGGCCATGAAAAAAAGAAAAAAAATGTTATAATTGATACACTCGGATGTGTTTGGGCCTGTTAACATTAAGTCATTAGGAGGAGCATCATATTTTGTAACAATTATAGATGATGCATCTAGGAAGGTTTGGGCCTACCATATGAAAAGTAAAAGTGAAGTGTTTTAAATATTTCAAAAATTCCATGTTGTTGTTGAAAGAGAGACTAACAAATTGCTCAAGTGATTGAGAACAAATAACGTTGGAGAATATTGCTCAAATGCATTCAAGGAATACTATTATAAGTTTGGCATAAAACATGAGAAGATTTTTCCTGGTACTTCTCAACAAAATGGTGTTGCAAAAATTATGAATCAGACCATTATGGATAAAGTGAGGAGTATGTTGTCCAATTCTAGTTTTGAGAAGCATTTTTGGGCATAAGCAGCCATGAGAACTTGCTACCATATAAATCGATCTCCTACTAAAGCCTTTGATGGTGGCATCCCTAAAGAAGTTTGTACTGGTAAGAAGTTGAATTATTATCATTTGAAAATCTTTGGATGTGAAGCATTTGTACGTATTCCCAAAGAAAACAGAACTAAGCTATATGATAAATCTATGAAATGATTTTTTCTAGGATATGTAGATGAAGAATTTGGTTATTGTCTACGAGATCTAGTCAAACATATAATTATTAGAAGCGTGGACATTATATTTAATGATTTAGAAATGTTTAAGAGGTTTGTAAGTGAGGTGGAGGTCAAGATAGTTATTGTCAGGTTTGAAAAGAAGCATGAAAACAACCCACCAGGTTTAATATGAAGGATTTCAAGCCAGTTGGTACACCCCTTGCATCCCACTTCAAGTTGAGTACCAATTATGTCCTAATGATGATAAGGAGAAGGAATAAATGAGAAATATTCCTTTTTCTTAAGCAATTGACAACTTGATGTATATCATGGTATGAACATGACCATACATTGCATATTCAGTGGGAGTAGTGATAAAGTTTCTTACCAATCCAAGAAAACATCATTGGAAAGCAGTAAAATGCATTTTGAGGTATCTCAAGGGTACTAGTCATTATTGTTTATGTTTTGGTCATAATGAGATTGTGCTTGAAGGATTTGTAGATGCAAATATGTTTGGAGATATGGACACCAGAAAGTTCACTATAGGTTATTTGTATACATTTGTATGTGCAACAGTATCTTGGGTATCAAGGCTACACATAATATTAGCTCTCTCTACAACAAAGGCAGAGTACATAGTTGTAACATAAGCTTGTAAAGAGATGTTATGGATGCAACGATTCTTAGGAGAGAAAGGAATAAAGAAGGAAAAATATCTGCTATATTGTGATAGTCAAAGTGCCATTCACTTGGCGAAAAAAATCCAAAATTTCGCTAAAAAACAAACACATTGACTTAAGGTACCATTGGATCTGACATTTATTGGAGGAATGCCAATTATCCTTGGAAAATATCCATATGGATAGGAACCCTGCTGATATTCTCACTAAGATTCTACCAATAAATAAACATAAGTTATTTAGAGGCATGGTAGGACTAGGTGTGACTTGATTGAATATTATTCATTTGGCTTCAAGTGGAAGAATGCTAAATGTGAAGCAAAATGAAGTCAACGCCAACTCCGCCATCCACAATTGATAGTCGAACAATGTCGTCTTCATCCAAACCTACCACATTGCCCTTTGAATTTTTGGCTTCAATGTGCCCCCATGAATTTCACATGAAGAGAAATTTAGAACTCTTCTCCCATCTATAAATTTTTAATATTGCCTCTGCCTATGCAATCCAAGAAAGGCCAAGGCATGTACTGTGTAATATAAATGTGATTTTGTTCTCCAGTTGTTTGTTGTTGTTTTATATTTATTTTATTTTCTCAGTTTGTGATTGTTTTATTCATTTTTGTCACCCTCTAAACCCATCGTGGAATAGATGAAATGTTATAATAATTGTAGAATGTGCTTGTCAACAAATACAAATTAATTTTGAATCTTTTCTTGATACATTACCGAATATGAACAGATTGTTGGAAATACTGAGAGGGGGGGTGAATCAATATTTTTGATCAATTAGCACTTTTTAAATATTTATCAGACCATTAGTTAATATTCAATTATTCTTGATGTTTATCCAGTAACAACAGTAAACAACAGAACACAATAGGCACACGAATTTTTAGGTGGAAAAACCCCTCCGGGTCAAAAACCACCAAACGCTTTTCTAATAAATTCTTTAATCTTCAGCCCCAACTGAAATGAAAGTTTCAACTTCCTAGAATTCTAAAAAAAATTATTCTACATATCCCACTGGAAGGACGCCCCAATGCCCTGGTTTCTTCAGTAGTTAACTGAATGGATGCCTCGACATTTTAGACCAACCTACCACCCTAAAGTGTTCACAGGCTCCAACTTGTAGGAGACTTCATGCACCAACCTAGCACCTCAATGCCACTCTATAATGATTAGAAATAAGACAAGAGTGTAGAATCCCATACCAAGGACAATGATCCACGATACAATATGATTCACAATGTTTTTCTTGAACTAGGACAATCACCCAATCACACTTGAAATGCAACCCAACCATAAAATTATCCAACAATGACACTTATACCTCCCAACAATGCCTCTCCAACTCTAGGAAGATTGAATCTTTTACAATAATGACTCTTTTAAAATTTTACAATGATGATTTTTACAATACTGACTTTTGACACGACCTGATACTTGAGTTGACACTACTTCTTTGAACACTAGCAGGTGCTGATGTATTGTTGTGTTTGCTTCAAGTAATGGTACTTTGGCGTTGCATTTTCCTTCTAGTATGTGTCTAAGTAATCCTATTGTGTCCTCATTCCTACACATGCAGGACCCAAACCAATATACAAACAAAATACTTACACTGTCATGCAAACCATATGTGAGAGAAATATTCAAAATTCAAATGTAAAAATGTTCAACATTTATGAACAAAACCCAATCAAACATACAAAAAAAATACTTACACTGTCCTGCAAAAACACATGTCAGAGATGATATTCAAATTAAAATTCAAACAATAATCACACATACCTTGTTTTAGCAGACTTACCCTTGACTGTTGGTGTGTTGTCCTTACTGTAGCGATCATTGAATGCATATTTTTTCTTGCCTTCTAGAAGCTCGATATTGAATTTGTTGTATTTGTGTAATTTCAGATCTCCAAGGTCTAAATTTTTTTCCTGTGGTAGCCCTCTGAGTCCTCTTTCCAACACCGTAGGTCTGATCAACATTGTATGCTTCAAGAAATAGTTATGCCAAATCTCCTACTATGACCCGATTATAGACTAGTTCAGTAGAGAGAACTTGTATGAAGTTCCATGTGTCACAGTTTTAACCTTTGTTCCTAAAAACGATCCAAACAAACTACATATCATCGTTTTTTTTTCACTTTTTATGAAATTTGAATCCAATTCTCAGAGAGAAATTTATGACGATTTTCCCATGGTCACCCATTTGACATGAAATTTGGGAGCCTGCAAAAACCCTAAATTACTCAAATCATATCTCCAAAAATATAGGGAACCAATATCTGAAATTTAGACACAAGCTTCATCGGATTTCACCCAAATGGATTTTTAGTTTCAGCATATGAAGATTTGCAGAAAACAAGTCATAGAGAAAATTCCACAATGACCTGTTATAAGTAGCGAAATCCTTACATGAGGAGGATATGAGGGTCACAATTTATATAATTGGTTAGGTTGAGAGGTATTCAACAAGTGAACATTGGAGGGATTTTAGGAGCTTAAAAAATTATTAATTATTTACAATTCAATGACCACAACCAATGATTAGTGTCATGCCAAAACCCCATTGGGTTTTAGCCCACTAACTAGGGTTACTAACTTCAAACACGAATATCTCTCAAATCGTGAAGAATTACAGGGCATGCCATATATCGACGAAAGCATATCGACAACTAGAAACCATCTATAATATTCTTGACTTGAAATAGAGTAAGTTGTCAAGTCAAAATTCCTATGCAAGATTGGGGTAGCCCTTGGTGTTGCTTGGGTTGACATCAATGAAAACCACTGATAAACACAAATCTACTACTACAGAAATTTGGAATTTGAACAAATTGCGACTACAAAAATTAATTTTGAAATCCAAAAAAATTTCCTTATTAGATGTGGTTTGCACTCTAATTTTATCTTCAAAATAATAGAAACTCCTAGTTATTCAGTGTTGCGGTTAGAACCATAATACTTTGTAGAGTTGTGTAATTTAAGGGTTTGAAAATTGGTTCCAAAATAAAAACACAGGTAGTTTCTGGTGATGATTCTGAAGGTTTTCAAGGATTGGCGGATGATAATGACAGTATCTCAACTTTATTTTACATAAATGGTTGGCTGAAATTAAGAGTCGTGTGGACCATAATCTCTTTGAACGTGTCTTCATCATGGATTGTTGAAAGAGATTATTAATGACCATCCCACTCTTTAGAGCTTGGTTCTAACTGATGTTGATGGCTAGGAGGCTCTCTGTATAGAATATAACTCTACGAGTTTTGGAATAAGCCCTAATAGTTTCACGATATTCGAATAGACTATAAGTCTCACCGATGAAAATGAAATTGAGGCATGTGCCGATTGCCCTATACTTTGATTGGGAGTTTATTTTTATCTTCAGTGGATGTGATAGTCTAAGACTTGAACCTAAAGCTGAGCTTTCATGATGAATAAACTCCATATAACTGAATTGGTTTACACTTTATGAAGAGTAGACAACACTATTATCAATTTCCATTTAAATAAATTCGTTTATATTTTAGGTAGCATAAACAATACATTTTTCCTATTGTATTTATGATTAATATTTATTAAAAGCATTAAAATTTTATTTAATTTTAAATTGGAAATAGTTATCTTTTATATATAGAAAATTTAAAATTATAAAACTGTTTGTTATATATATGAGAGTTAAAATTTTATATTGACATTAGCTATTTTGGGTTTAGTTTTTTTTATAATAACAACATCAATAAGATTTAAATTTAAGAAAAGTGCTTATTTTAAAATAAACATTACGCATGCACACACACATATATTAGTTTTTTTTGAAATTAAGTAATGCATTTTTTAACGAAAGTGTAGTTTTATGCTGTTTAAATCATTTTTTTGAATATATAAATCAATTCATTATGTTTAAAAACCTCTCTAAAATTAAACAATTAAAATTTAATAAACACAAATCCTTAAAAATTTTACTGTTATTTTTATAATATTTTAGTTAAAAACATACTTGAAATAAATTTAGTGAATTTAGTGAGTTTTTCTCCATAATATTTTAATATTTTTTTTTAACTTTTTCCTGTTAAACATATTGGGAAAAATAATTATAATTCAGTTGTCAAAATCACATTCGAGAAAGTCGTCATTGGATGCTACCTATAATGCAGGTTGAATCATCATAGTTATTTAAAAAAACCACTCCCTGGAATTATCATACTAGTGGTCCAAGCCTAGCTTTCAGTGTTACCAAATGTCTCTGATTGTAGGCCATTAACCTATTTCCTTACCACCCATGAAACCGAACTCTTAGCCAAACAAAAGAAATTTTAAGACATACTCTAGAACTAAAAAAATATTGTCAACCATTCCAATTTATCAACAAAATTGTGTTATAAAATTTGTAAAATGTTTATATATATTTAACTATTACGACAATTTGTGTTTTACTAAACCACACACTTGAAATACGTTAAGCGGGTTAAGCATTCAAGTAAGTGGCTATGTCCCTATAATACTAGTGTATCCCCTTATTGTTATTGTTAGTATAACCCCCTTATTGTTATTATTGTTCCCATGTAGTCCCCATATTGTTATTATTGTGCCCCATAGAAGCCCACTATTTTTATTGTTGCACCTTTATATTTTTATTGTTAAGTCGAGTAGGATTATATTGTGACCCATTGGACTCCTATATATAGAAAGGAGGTTTTTCCATCTGTCTCATCAAATAATTTCTCATTTATGTAATGTAAAAAAGGTTCCCCCCTCGAAGAGGCTTATTTATAAGTCTTTGATCTATCTCTTCTTCTATTTTATGCGTTGGTTTCATAACACCTGGTATCTGAGTTTTGGATTCTAGGGTTTTGCTGCTGCAAACAAGCCATCTTGGAATTTTCACTATAATTTTTTTTCTACAAAGGTTCAGAAGCTGAAAAAAAAACCCATTTGAGCGAAGATATTGATAAACTTCATGTAAAAATGTCAGATATTGGTTCGATATATTTTTGGAGATATGATCTGATGAAGTTAGGGTTTTTGGAAGCTCCAGAATTTCATATCAAATAGGTGGCCGAGGTAGAAACATCATAACTTTTGTTTCAGACATCGAATTGAAATTATATAAAAATTGACAGAAAGTGCACAAATTTTAGTTTCTTTTTTATCAATTTCAGAGCTGAAAGATGAAAAATTGGCACGTGTCATGTCGTACATGTTTGATCTACTGAACCAGTCCATAATTAGGTCATTGTGGGAGATTAGGCATAAATTTTTCTTGAAGAATCTAAATCTGGTCTGACCCATGGCATTGGAAAGAAGATGCAAAGAGCTACTACATAACCAAAGTTCAAATTTTGGGGATCTGAAATCACAAAGATACATCAGTTTCAATATATAGATCCTCAAAAGCAAAAAAAAGTGTGTTTTAAAAAAATATAAATAAAAAATTGCATAACCTTTGTTTAAAAAATCAGTTTGAAGTGATTCCTAGGGAATATTGAAGCATTGTTATCAGTATTGGGTTCTACAATGCCTCCCAAAAATAATTCCACACCCATTAAGCCCTCAAAAATCTCTACTTTGATGCATGAAGAGGAAGAAGTGCAACATAATATATCAAAATTACAAGACCAAGTGCAACAAATTTCGCTCTCGCAAAGAGTGAGATTGAACATATGGTTGTAGAAATGTTAGAGGCTCGTATAATTCAACCTAGTCAAAGTTCTTTCTCTGCTTTAGTAGTATTGGTGCACAAGAAGGATGGATCATGGGTATGTGTTTGGATTATAGGGATCTCAACAAGCTCACTGTTAAAGATAAATTTCCCATCCCCGCCATTGATGAATTATTGGATGAATTACATGGAGTAATTTACTCTACCAAGTTGGATATTCATTATGGATATCATAAAATTAAAATGAAAAATGAAGAAATTTTGAAAACAAAATTCAAAACTCATGAGGGTCATTATGAATTTTTTGTCATGCATTTTGGCCTTACTAATGCACCTTCCACATTTCAAGGTTTGATGAATTCCATTTTCAAACCCTTCCTTAGAAAATTTGTGTTAGTATTTTTTGATGATATACTGATCTACACCAAGTCTTGGAAGGATCATGTTCAACATGTTGATAGGGTACTCAAACTATTGGATGAGAAACAATTATATGAAAAAACCTCCAAATGTTTCTTTGGAGTCCAAGAGGTGGAATATTTGGGTCATATTTTATGTCATGAGGGTGTTAAGGTAGACCCTAACAAGATTAAATACATTAAGTAATGGAAAATCCCTACAACCATAAAGTATCTTCGAGGATTTATAGGGTTACCATGGTATTATCGCAAGTTTGTTAATAATTATGGGATAATATTGGCACCTCTAACATCATTATTGAAGAAAGATGCATTTTCTTGGACTCCAAAAGAAACTAAGGCCTTTGAACATCTTAAAGAGGCAATGTGCCAAGCACCAGTCTTAGCTACGCCAGACTTCACAAAAACTTTTATTGTGGAATTTGATGACTCAGGAAATGGAATTGGTGTGGATTTAATGCAAAAGGTAGACCCATTACTTTTTAAAGTCATCCAATCAAAGGAAAGTATTTACAAAAGCCTATTTATGAGAAGGAAATGTTGGCAATATTACATGCACTAAAGAAATGATGACCTTACCTAATGGGAAGACATTTCAAGGTAAAAACAAATCATGATAGTCTTAAATACTTTTTGGAACAAATATTATCTTCAGAAAAGCAACAAAAATGGGTCACAAAGATGTTGGGTTATGAATTTGAAATCATATACAAAAAAGGGAAGAAAAATGTTGCTAATGCACTCTCAAGAAAGGATGATGATGTGGAAACATTTCTTTGTGCCATTTCTATTATCCAACCCGAGTGGATAACCGAAGCAAGGGATGAATGGAAGAATGATGAAGAGGTGTGGACACTCATTCAAAATTTGCAGCAAGATCCTAGTACATATGAAACATTTAGCTAGAAAAATGATTCATTATGCTACAAAAATCACTTATATATTTGTAATAATTCCCAAATCAAACAAAATATTCTTTTGGAATTGCACACCTCTCCCTTAGGAGGGCACTATGGATTTTTAAAAACTTACCATAGGGTCAAGAAGTAATTTTTTTGGGATGGCCTTAAATCTGATATTCAAATGTTTGCAGCAGAATGTTTGGTTTTCCAACAAAATAAAGTGGAGACAATTAAGACCCCAGGTCCGTTACAACCTTTATCCATTCCAAGTAAACATTGTAGGAGGTTTCAATGGATTTTATCACAGGTTTACCCAAGTCCAAAGGAAATACTGTCATCATGGTCGTAGTTGAAAGACTTACCAAGTATGCACACTTTTGTGAATTATCTCATCCATTTAAATCCAATACCATTGCTATAGCATTTATGGAAACAATTCAAAAGCTACGTGGAAACCCAAAGATCATTGTAAGCCATAAAGATCCCATTTTTCTAGGAAATTTTTGGATGAAATTATTTTCTTGTTTGGCTAATCAATTAACTCATAACTCATCATATCATCCTCAATCTGATGGGAAAATTGATATAGTGAACAAATGTTTGGAAGGATACACTACAAGGAAAAGACCCTCTAGCGGATGTTTTTGAGGAACCCCACAGAAAAATACCCCATACATCTGTTTCTAGCGGAGGTTACTAGAGGAGGTTGGCAGGCGGAGGGTTTTGCAGATGTTTTCCGCTCGGTGTGCTTATCATTAAATGTCGCCCTTGTGCTTTGCAATACCGAAAGCACTGGTGTGCGCAAAAACATTGGCACACCAGACACCATGCACTCCGTACACACCTGCCTGGTGCGTCGTATTATTCTATAGCACCGGTGCATCTCAACTCTTCCACGCCGGTGCATTATAAAACACCGTGCCAAAACCGAAACCACTCGGTGCAGTAGAAAAAAACCGCATCGGTGCATAATAAGACAACGCACCAAAACACAAACCAACCGATGCGTTTGTAATAAAAAGAACCGGTGCGCCTATAAACCATGTGCACTGGTAAAGGGTTAAATGAAAAACAAAAATTACGGAAAAAAACACGGATTTTTCATTTTCCAGTGCTCCTGAGCTCTCAATTACCTGTGCGTGCTCTACCATAGAATGCACCGGTGTGAACAAAACATTGGCACACCAGACAACGTGCATGACGTACACACCCAAAGAGGGAATCCTATTACGGTCTCGCACCGGTGCTTCAATACTCTTCCATGCTGGTGCATCATAAAACACCGCGCCAAAATAGAAACGTGTTGGTGCGTTCTTATCCAAGAGAACTGGTGCGCCTATCAAACTCACGCACCGGAATAAAGTTAAATAACAAAAAAAATTAAGGCCAAAAAACTGGTGCTTTAAGACTATTCCGCACCGGTGCGTTACAAGTATTCCGCCTCGGTGCATCATCAAAACATTGCGCTAAAACTAAAACATACCGGTGCGGTGTTAGGGAACTGCCACCGATGCATTATTAACAACGCGCCAAATCTGACATCGCCCGGTGCGGTTTTAAGCAATCATACCGGTGTGCCTATAAAAACCCGCGCACCAGAATAGGGTTAAATAAAAAAAAAATTACGGCCAAAAAACCACATTTTTCACTTTCCTCAGTGCTCCAGAGCTCTCAAGCACTGGTGCCATTTCCCCTTCTCTGAGCTGCCCTGACTTCGGTGCTCTCATTGCACCCATTGCACGCACTACTACTCTGCATTGGCCATCAATCTCCAGCTTGCATTTTGAAAAATGGTGGTCAAATTTTCTTTTGCAAATTTTACAGCCAATATGCCTCTTTGACAGCGAAATGTACAGGTATTTTTCTAGTTTTTCCATAATTAAGCCTTTTAGCAGATTAGAATTTGAAATACCCTTAAAAATAACCATTAAAAAAGAAAAAAAAATATTTGTCGCGCGGTGCGCCTGAACTGTTCGGCTTGCACCGGATAGCGGTGCTACCTGTAAAATTTACAGGCCGCACCACCACCGATGCTAACGGTATCTGCATCGTTTCCGAGGTGGTTCCGAAAGGCACCCCGTATAATTTTAAATTAAAAAAAAAAATGTGGTGTGCTCATTTGGCCAGGCGCACCGTTGACCATGGGAATCCCAGTGCGGTGCATTGATGAAATTATCTGCCTCGATGTATGTCAGCGCACCGCATTATGCATTCTGAGAGGGTCAATGGTGCAGTCGGGTAAAAGACTGCACCGTCGACTATGTAATTGTCATGAAGTCAGTGCGCTGACACGACTATACGCTCCGGGGCATATATTTTAGTTAGCGCACCACTATTTTAAACTTAGATATAGTCAACGGTGCTTGAAAAATAGACAGCTGCACCGAGGCCGGTGCGTTGTATTTCATTAGGGGCACTGGCACAAATACGCTACAAACTTAAGCTGCATCGCCATCGGTGCGTGGCTTTTTTTGTGGCGCACCAACTGGTCTATTTTTTTTTCAAAATATATATATATATATATATGTATATTCTTAAATACATGTCTTTTTTAATATTTTTTATTTATTTAATATGTCAATGATTCAGGGAGAAGAGGAGGAACAACAACAACAATAGGTTGAACAATATGACATGATTCGCCAATGGGAGGCCCAAGAGAGGGAGAGAGATGCATACCCTCACCCTATTACAACAAATACACAGGGGATACTTAGGCAGGTAGGCCTCATCAAGTTCTATGAGGAGGCTACTTCCCTAAAGGCCCTTAGTGTGTTTTTGAGATATCTTATCCGCAGGTGGAATGCCCACAGACAGGCTTTTCAGGTTGGTCCTAACCAGTGGTACACACCCACTGAGGAGGATATTTATTTTATTATAGGACTATTGAGGAGAGGGGTGGATTTTCCCTCATTCCTAGATGTGGCAGATGGTTGTGTAGCAGGGAGTCAGTTAGTTTACTTTTAGAGATACATTGGAGCACATGTACTGTCTCCTTTAGAGTTTCAGGTACCTGGAGGTCAGTTACGTATAGGTGCATTTGGTAGATAGGACGTGCAGTGCCTCTCACTTATCATTTCGACCATTTCGCACAACACCAGTGATGGGCAACGCATTAGTTGCTCACTTTTATATTATGTTGATTCTTTAGTACATCAGCCACGACTTGTCAGGTGGTCTGCCATTTTTTTGCGGCAGTTTTATACCGCCTTAGATAGATGTCGTGCTCATGCACAGGGGAAGGTCAACTTTCCTTTTGCTTTAGAGCTGTTTTGTTTATTTTTTGAGAGGTTTCCAGAGATGATACCTAGTTTTTTTCGACAGCCTCACAGGCCAATGTTTGAGGCCCAGATGCACATGTGGGGGTAGATGATGCCCAAGAGGGGAGACACTATGTTTCTAGCCAGGATATCGCATGATGCACTAGACTTACTAGCCAATGTTGACGAGCTGCATCCATTCATTATGGTCCCATGTCCTTATGCTGGATTAGATTGGCGAGGGTGTCCCAACATCCTCTTCACAGATGATGAGCCGACAAATGATAGAGGTAATATTATTGTTTTATTTATATTTATTCTAACATGTTCTTTAACTTGGTTTCATTAAATTGTGTAATGAAATTATCTAATTATTGTTGTGTATTTGTATATATTTTGGAGACATTGGCTCTTTTTATGGCAAGGAAATGCTGGATCCACCACATGATCCAGGTGTGGATCCTGATGATGATCAAGACATGGCAGATGCCGAGGATGATCATGATCAAGATGAGGCCGGTGCAGCAGCGAGACATGCTCCTACTCATGGTGCACCGGTACCACCTTTTTCTAGGAGCGGTCAACTTGAGACTAGATATAAGATGGAGTTGGGCAACCAAATCTGTGCATTGATTGTTGATGTGGGCATCAAGCCCGCTCATTACAGAGACATACAAGCCGATGATAGGTTGTTACAGATGTGGAGAGGCACGCCGCATGACATGTACAGCCTGATGCAGCATGTCGTAGGAGCTACGACAGCTGTTACGCGACTGAGGAGGATTGTCTGTAGCTATAGGCGTAGTCGAGCCGTGGCACATGATGGACAGTCCGCGAGCAGAAACTCATATGCATCTCATGATCATTCACCTCGCACTGCGCCTGATGAGCATGAGGCTCCACTAACAGAATCTAGCAACAGTCATCATGGAGATGAGGCTGGACCATCAGCCACGTCCAGTCAGCAGCTTGCTGCAACATCCATAATTAGTACTAGTCATGATCATGAGCAGGCGCCTGGACCATCAACCATCGAGGCTACACTATTGACTGAGCAAGCCTCCACTAATACTGCTTATATTAATGTTGTACTACCACCAGCTATCGATGCATCCATCAATACTAGTGATAATGATCATGAGCAGGCTCGACCATCGACTGCCGAGGCTGCACCCTTTACTGACCAGGCCTCCACTTGTACTAATATTGATGTTGTTATACTACCACTAGCTGATTCATGACATTTATATCACAGTTGTATATTTTTAACATTATTCTGTTATATATATATGGTCCATGTATTTTATGTTCATGTTGCAATTGTACTTAATTTACATGTTGGTGATCATCATGATGTGACGCATATTGTTAGGTCATGTTAGATATGTTCATTTAATGTTTAGCTTGCAGATAGATGTGTATATGTGATAGCATGAGTTATTTGACATGAGATGTATATTTGATGTTTATGTTGTGATGATGTTAATATATAATGTTAATTTGATGTTTGAATGTGTTTTTTAGTCGAATATGATGTTTGTACGATGGTTATCATGATCATGATAATGTTTATTAATTAATTTAATATTAAATGACCATGATATTTATTAAATATTATGTCGTGATTGTAATTGAAATTGAAATTTTATTTGTATGTAAAATTGTAAAATTGTATTTGTATTTGTACTAGTTGTAATTTTGACTGTAATTGTATGTAAAATATTTATTAATGTAAAATTTTAATTGTAATTGTAATATTTAATTTATTGTGAAATGATTGTAATTGTATATATGAAAAATTGCAAAATTGTAATTGTAATTCTAATTCAATGTAAAATTCTAAAATTGTAATTGTATTTGTAATTGTAATTTTAATTGAATTGTATATAAAATATTTGTAAAATTGTAATTGTAATTGTAAATGTAATTCTATGTAAAATTGTAAATGTAATTGTATGTAATATTCTAAAATTGTAATTGTATTTGTAATTGTAATTTAAATTGAATTGTATGTAAAATATTTGTAAAATTGTAATTGTAATTGTAAATGTAATTCTATGTAAAATTGTAAATGTAATTGTATGTAAAATTAAAATTGCAATTGTAATTCTAATCGTAATTTTAATTGAATTGTATGTAAAATATTTGTAAAATTGTAATTGTAATTGTAAATGTAATTCTATGTAAAATTGTAAATGTAATTGTATGTAAAATTCTAAAATTGTAATTGTATTTGTAATTATCATTTAAATTGAATTTTATGTAAAATATTTGTAAAATTGTAATTGTAATTGTAAATGTAATTCTATGTAAAATTGTAAATGTAATTGTATGTAAAATTAAAATTGTAATTGTAATTCTAATCATAATTCATGTCAATGTAAAATTGTAATTGTAATTTTAATTGTAATTGTATGTAAAATATTTGTAAAATTTTAATTCTATCAATGTGAAAATTTTAATTGTATTAGTGTGAAATGATTTTATTAAAATATTTAAATTTGTAAATTTGCAAATAATTGTAAAATAACAAATCTAGAATAATACGAATTTTTGTAACATAATAAAATTTATAAAGTAATGAAAATAAATTCATGTACTTTAGAATTATCATTATTTTATTATGATTTTACATGCAAAAAAAAGAACTTTATATAGTCTGGTGCGCTTATCATCATATCACGCACCAGTGTGTCGTATTACTAATACGCATCGGTGCTTCACAACTCTTCCGCATCGGTAAGGAATCGCAAATAAAAAAAAAACACAACTCTATTTTCTTTAAGTGAAAAAAAAAGCGGCAATTTGAAAAATGGGCGGCAAAATATTTTCAAAAATCTAATTTCATAAAAGAGTTTTTTAAATACTAAACACTTTTCATTATTTCACTATTTTTGCTAAAATTTTCAGCCAAATATTTGCAGGTGACAGACCTGGAGCAAAAGAGCACAAGGGCACTCTGGAGCAGCGAAATACATTTGAAAAAAAGTGTTCAGACAATCATAAACTAAACCTATGGTGATTCAAACCCTGCATCATAGAATTTCAAACCATCTCGTGATTAAATTTGATTATTTGTTTTACTTTTTTTCTGCAATTTTTTTAGTTTTTTTGCAGTTTTATCCATTTTGACCCTAAACCCTTCAATTTTTTGTTTTTTCCCCTTCTTCTCCCTGTTTTTTGATTTCAGAATTAGGGTTTTTCATTTTAGATTGACGTCCAACCCACGGGATGACTTGCATAGTCGGATCCCAATCCATTCGGCCGTTGCGTGAATTTTTCAAAAAAATGGATTTTTCTTTATCGGTGTGCCCTGCGTACACTATCGCACCGGTGCACTGTATTATATAGCGCACCGCGCAAGTACTTTGTAGTAAAAAAAATGAAAACATTTTTTCTAAATCCGTGCGCCATATCTGAAATAGAGCACTGGTGCTCCATTTAACGAGGATAACACCGTATGATATATTACACCGTTTTTGCTGTGCGTTTATAATATCCCACGCACTGTACGATATAGTACACTCTTTCTGCGATGTGTTTATAGTACCCAACGCACCGTATGGTCTATTATACTGTTTTGTGGTGCGTTTTTAATATCCCCATGCACCGGTTGAGGTGTGTACCTCATGAAAGGCGCATCAGTGACTTGAGATTTATTTTCTACCTGAAAAGTTGAGAATTTATTTATAAATATATTAATGAATGATATAGTACAGGTTTCAGATTGATAAAGAAATAACTGACAAGAGATCAAGTAACAAAAATACTGTTAACACATCAAGAATAGCAAAAAAGGCAAGCTCTTTGTAAATTCTTTATAAAAAAGATTATTTTTGAACTATATGTAAATTTAAGTAATATGTATTGTTTACTGTGTATCATGCAGAGCCACAAAATGACGAAGCTCGAAATGATTATTTCTGATCTAGGACCAGAAGAGCATAAAAGTTTAATGGAAAAATTGCAAAAGGATGAATCAAGTGAATGAAAAAATACTATCGATCCAATATGAGTTTCTTTTTTTAATTATCATTAATAATATACTTAAAATTATTAGGTAACATGTGTCAAACATCAATTCACATATGTAACCTTTAATACAGTGGACCAAGAACTCATAAGGGATAATTCAAGAAAAGAAAAAAATAGAACATGAAAATAAAAATGAACTTCTCCTTAGCTCATCTGGAGTGGTGCTAGAAGTTACGAAAGGGGGGAAAAATTTTACAAAAGTTTGAGGGATCTAGTGAAATGAATGTATAGACGTTCTTTCCACTTACAATACAAAAATCAATCCAATGATTCCAAGAACCAAATTTTATCTAAACTACAGGAAGAGTTTCCAGAGAATTGGTCAATGATACATCTCAGACTTTTAATAGAAAAAATGCACAACAACAAAAAATAAGGAATGAAAAATTAATATTCCTTTAAATGTTTGTCTAGAATTATTTATAAATATCACTTTTGTTATATTTATTTTTCATATATCAATATAAAAATTAAATAGTTTATTGTCATGTTACATTTTCAGGAAGATTATGAAAATCTCAAAAGATGAAAGCGCTGATATCAGAAATATGCCAGTAGGAATGTCCAAAAAGGTCTACAAGGAGATGGTCAAAGAAATGCACAAAATTGCATCGCAGGAGGAGTCATCTCAACAACAACATGCTTCAAATGTAATATGTAATCATTGAATTTTTTGATCATTAGGTACAATAAATAAACAATTTAGCATTAAATATTAATTTTCAAGAATTTTCTTGCATAAAAGAAAAGAAAATGGAACCCATTCAGCACATAAAACAGGATGACAAGGAAGAAAAGGGTTGATATCTAAGTTTGTGAGTAATTGTTACTTCCTTATAACAACTTAACTAGATTTCATTTTTGTATTTTTTAAGTTGTTTTAAAAAAATCATCATTGAATGTCTTCAAACAGGTGCTAACATACAAAGAAGAACCATCAGACGAATTGATTGAAATTGGGTTAAATATGGGTTGTGAGTATATGTTGGCATATCATAATTTAATTGTGGAATTTGTAAGCATCTATCGATCTTGTTTTACTTAGCTTCATCTATAATTAGAAAAAAACATATTTTATATTAAATATATGATTTGTTATAGGGTATAAAACTTGCAGGAAACAAAGTATGGAACTACGCCAACAGATGAAATTTTGAAAGATGGCATGGTACATGGTTTTGAAAGAATGTGTATAGTTTATGAGTCAATTGTTGCTATGGTACGCCATTTTTCTTTTCGATTTACATTGATGTATATTATTTAATATTGCAATTTTCTTTATTCTCACCAATGTATATACACTCATTTCAGTTTAAGTTTATGTTTGTAGATGGAAGGTGAAGAAGAAGAAAACAATCAACGCCGTGAACAAAACATTCCTGAAAATAACCCAAGTCATGGAAGTAGCTCTAGCAGTGACAACAGTTCAAGCGAAGAATGATGATCACTATGTTTGGATATCAAAGCAAGTCGTTTTATTTTTTGAAATATGTCTGTGAAATCAGACATTTTGTTTAATGTAATGGACATACTGTCCCAATTGAAAGATAAAGGGATACAAATAATTGTCCCATTTTGTATGATAAAGACTCTTATATATATATATATATATATAGATAATATGTTTTAATTTATTCTATTGCGTTCTCCATTGTCATTCTCAAATGCACTAATAAAAATTTAATTCATATGAATATTGTTATAAGATATATATGTGTCGAATTTTGATGAATAATGAATTTTAAAAAACCACAATAATTCTGATATGATATAACAAATTAATCCAAACAACACATTCAAATGCATTAATAAAAATGTAATTAATATGAATATTGTTATAAGATATGTCGACTTTTGATGAATAATGAATTTAAAACAATCACAATAATTGGACTGTCACAGGTCGATGTTTCTAAGAAAACAAAATGAAAACCGGTACGTGTTAGTAACTGTAGACTGGTGTGTTTATGTGTCTATGCGCACCAGTTCCATTGTACGATCCATGGACACCACACAAATACCTATACCAGTTATAAATATCAGTGCGTTTGTATGATACTGCATACCGGGGCATTTATGTATCTATAAGCACTGGTGCATTTTTACAATCAATGGGCACCGCACGAATACTGATACCAATTTTAAATCTCGGTGCCTTTCTGTGATACGATGCACCGATGCATCATAAAGGTATACACATCAGTGCGTTGATACGACCTATGGGCACCGCGCAAATCCCAAGACCAATTAGAATGGCCTCGTGCGTTGTATGACCAACACTACGCCTGATGCAGTTTTACACCTAAATGTCCCAGTACATTTGTTCGACTGAGACAACTCCAGGGCGCCGTCTTCATGTACGCACCAGTGCGTTATATCCAGAGTAGCGCACTGATGAAAAAACATCCGTAATAACCTCCGGCCGCCCATTTTTTTTTAGTTGTGTTGAATTTCTGTTAAAAGCTCCGCCAAAACCTCCGTAACCATAAATGGATGTTGTAGCAAATGTTTTTTTGACAATTTTGACCAATTTTATAACACTAAAAACCTCTTTTATAACCTCTGCTAGAGGGTCTTTTCCTTGTAGTGATATCTTCGTTGCTTTGTATCTGATAAATAGACACAATGGGTCAAGTGGTTACCTCTGGTTGAATGGTGGTATAACACTTCCTTCCATACTACAGCAAAAATGACCCCATTTATGGCACTTTATGGATATCATCCACCATCCATCACATCATATTTAAGAGAAAATTCTAAGGTTCAAGCAGTGGAAGATCACATCGAGCATCAAAAAAAATTTCTCCAACTCTTAAAGGATAACCTCACTTTGGCATAGAATCAAATGAAACAACAGGCAAATGAACATCACAACGAAAGAAGTTTTGATGTAGGCAATTGCGTGTTTTTACAGTTAAAACCATACAAACAAATGTCCCTCAAGAAAGCTAAGAAGGATGATAAATTATCACCAAATTATATGGTCCTTACAATGTGTTGTAAAAGATTGGTACTATGGAATACAAACTGGAGCTTCCTGCATCTTCCCGAGTGCACCCAATTTTCCATGTTTCTTGCTTAAACAAGGTTATAAGTGACAAGCTCCCAATTCAAACAATATTTTCATAAGTTGACGAAGAAGGAAAAATCATATTGGAACCTGACGCTTTCACGGAAACAAGAACTCGACAGCTATGAAATCAATCAATTTTAGAGTATCTCGTCAAGTGGAAGAACTTACCCGCTAAATATTTGACATGGGAGGATGATAATTTTATATAGAAGCATCCAAAACTACTCAAGTGTTGAGGAAAACACTTTTTTAAAGGAGAGGGGCATGTTAGGTCCCTATAATACTAGTGTATCCCATTATTGTTATTGTTAGTATAGCCCCCTTATTGTTATTATTGTGCTCATGTAATCCCCATATTGTTTTTATTGTGCCCCATAGAATCCCACTATTGTTATTGTTGTGCCCTTAAATTGTTATTGTTATGTCAGCTAGGATTATATTGTGACCCACTGGACTCCTATATATATAACGAAGGTTTTGTCATTTGTATCTTCCAAAAATTGTTCATTTATGTAATTTAAAGGAGGTTTCCTCCTCGAAGAGGCTAATTTCTAAGTCATTGAGATATATTTTCTTCTATTTTGTGAGTTGGTTTCATTAATAATAATATTATTAACTATATTAGTTTTTTTTTTTGGATTTAAGTAATGCATTTTTTAACGAAATTGTAGTTTTGTGTTGTTTAAATCATTTTTTTGAATATATAAATCAATTCAATATGTTTAAAAACCTCTCTAACATTTAAAAATTCAAATTTAGTAACCACAAATCCTTAAAAAGTTTAGTGTTTTTTTTATAATATTTTAGTTAAAAACATACTTGAAATACATTTAATGAATTTAGTGAGTTTCTCTCCATAATATTTTAATATTTTTTGTTTACTTTTTCTTTTTCAACATATTGGGAAAAATAATTATAATTCGGTTGTCAAAATCACATTTAGGGAAGTCATAGTTGGTTTCTATCCATAATTTAGGTTGACTCATCATAGTTATTAAAAAAATCAGCCCTGGAATTACCGTACTAATGGTCCAAGCCTAGCTTTCAGTGTTACCAAATTTCTCTGGTCTTAGGCCATTAACCTATTTCCTTACCTCCCATGAAATCAAACTCTTAGCCAAACAAAAGCAATTTTTTTTCTAAATTAGACTAATCTATTAATATAAAACATAGTGTACAGGTCGAAGCTTGCCTCTGAAATTTTTATGCTAGCCAATTCTGGAGGGATAAGAGTTCAAAAAGGCAAAAAAAAGACCACCCTAGATGGGGAAACCAGTCCAAAAAACCCTGCCCACAGTGGGGAAACCAAAATTTTCTAGTAACGACCAAGAGTTTGAAAAATTGCCCAGGAAATACATAATAATAGAGAAATTAATCAAAAATGAGAGAGGAAACCTATCAATGTTGTGGCTATAAATCATGTTGGGTGTCATGTGGCTGTGGCAGTGGCTCCTCAACGATAAGAAACCTGTAATCGTCTGAAGAATCATCCTCTTTCTTTGAGTGTTGGGCGGTAGGCTTTGGCGTGGTAGCGGTGCACACAAGATTGGCGCTGTCCTTTCTCTTTTCCCCCACTAAACATTCATGACTTCCACTTCCACTGCCTTCGCTACTGGAGGAGTGCGAACTAGGCTTGACCGGCAAGGCTGTGGACTTCTGAGAGTGTTGTGGAGGCACTAGAGAGATTGTGGATTTCCATGGTCATTTTCTGGAACCAGACCCCGTAGAGCTTGAAGGCGCTCCCTGAAAAGTAACGGTGATTGTAGCTATGACTCGGGGTCTATCCATGGAGAAGTCATAGTGAAAATGGGAAGAATTATATTCTGGAGGCAGGGAGCAGGTGAGAGGCCTCACCCCTGCCTCTTCCACAATGACAACGCATATGATGCCTTCTCGGCATGTTGGAGCAGGAAGGCACGTGAGGGAGGTCGGAAAGCGGAGGCGAGGAGGTCGAGTGAGCTTTGGGGTTGATGAGCTAATGTTGTAGGGAAGAATGATAACAAGTGCAAATGGGTATCGGAGCAAGCTGAAGATGGAGGTCGCAATGCGTCTTTATGGAGCTCGGAGTAGAGACGATTGAAAGACAAAGGCTGCACGTAGAGAATGGCGGTAATGGAGGACACGATGCCATTAAGAGAAGTTCAGGGCGGTTTTCCGGACGAGAATTAACGCGGAGGGTAGAGGCAGTTAAGTTTGTCTGAGACGAGCAACTGGAGATGTTAAATGTTGCAGGACATACCCCATGCGTGGCCATGTGGCTAGGCCATGTGTCGCGCATTGGGCCTGCCACCTCCCATTCTATTTCAATCACCCACATTTGGGAAAACAAAAGCAATTTTAAGACATACTCTAGAACTAAAAGAAATTGTTAACCATTCCAATTTATAAACACAATTATTTTATAAAATTTGTAAAAAGTTTATATATATTTAACTATTACGACAACTTGTGTTTTACTGAACCACATAATTGAGATACGTTAAGTGGGTTAAGCATTCAAGTAAGCCAAAATCTAATTTATTAATTTTAAAATTTGATCATAGGAATCAAAAGAATCCAAAACATCACTGGAAACCATTTATTAATTTATTAAAATTAATAAATGTAAAAATAGTGTTGAAGAACTCAATTGTAAACATGATAATAATGTAGATATCTTACCTTGAAAACCTTTGAAAAAACCATCTAGAAATAACCTTTGTTTGGCTCTTTTTATGCTTTAGGAATTATTAAAAATAGAAACTATAAACTTGTAGATAACGAGTTTGTGTATTTATACTCCTAGGATTCACATTCTTAGTCTTTCTCTATTTTCTTTTGTGCCATTAATATAGCAAGCTTTCAATTTTCCATGGGTAAATCTATTTAGGCCCCTTTTCACCTTTGATTGATTTGTTTCCTTGATGATGTAGCTTGAGGTGCATGTGAGTGGGCCATACCAATTGAAGGGAGCTCCATAGTGAATTTGAATGTGCACACACACATAAGGAAAAACATATTTTTATTCAAGTAGGAATTAAAATACATCCATTTTGTGAAAAAGAAGCTATAGCATAAGGATAAATAACCACTAAACACACACATGCGCGCGCGCACACACACACACAACACAACAAATTTGGCTTGGTTTGAAACATTTTGTTCATGATGAGATCTCATCAGGTGCTCAATCTAGTATGATTGAATTCCCAAGGTGTCCCCTAGAAGGGATAAGGGGAAAAAAATACATATTTCATACTCCTTGGAAGGAATCTCTTTCAATAACTCAAAATCCATTCATCTGATTAAGGTAAGTTGGATTAGAGTCCAAGTCCAAATAATTTCCTTGGAATCCAATGGATATCTGTTTATCTATTATGCAAACATCATTAAAATTCCCACTTGAATGAAACAATCAATCAATCCATGAGCATGCTAGTGCATCATCAAACCCATGTAGTTGAAAGCATAAAACCTATTCCTTGTCATAATGAATTTGTACCATAATCTTGATTGTTTCCACTTGCTCTCCCTAAGTGTATTGGCCATCCACCCTTTATTGGATTGTTTGGTCCGGGGCCTGTCACAATGTCATCAACTCACCACTAACTTATTAAAGTTATCCTATGTCACAATGTCACCTATGAAACAATGGAAGTGTCACTTCAACTACAATTTTCACTATATCTCCAGTGTCTCAACATATCACTTAAAATCTCTAGTTCATGAAGAACAACGTCTACTACCACTTATGAAATATTCAAATACTTTTAATACATTGTGTTTTATTTAATACAAAATCTCTACGGTGGACCCCCGCATTGATTCCATGTGATTATGACCGTGTGGAGAGGATGCAAAGGATAACCCATGTTATATTTCTACTTTGTTGGTCATCTTGTATGTCCCATAAGATATACTTAGTCATATTTCATATATGCAAATGCTATGGAATGTCCAGGTCAAGGACATTTGATTTTAGAGTTATGGATATTTTATTGTGAATGTTCCATACAATTTCAAAACAATATTGAGAATTAAATAAGTCATTTGTGTGTTATGGTCATTATGTTTTTTCCTGATGATATTTATGTTGAAAATTTTAACAAAACTATGTTATTGAAGGGCAATTTTTTAATGAAACATTTATTGGTGAAGGGTTAATTAATTATCAAAAAATCACTCTTGAAGGGAATTTTTTTATAGATAATGTTTCTTGAAGGGAAGCATAAAGACCTAAAACGTAAAAAAATAAAATTGTATGATGGGTAAAAAGGAATCTAAATTCCAACCCTGAGGGGTTTTTGTACTTTTAGTTAAATGCATTTACTAGAAAAATGCATTGGCTAGCCGTTAAGGACTATTTTAATGTCAGCAACATGGGTGTTTTCCTTTTGTAAGGTTACCTTAGTCTATGTGGATTTTTCATGTTTATAAAATTGGGTTTAATATTAGGGTTTACAATATTGGTTTTATAATATTAGGGTTTAAAATATTGGGTTTAGTGTTAGGGTTTACTATTGGGCTTTTATAATGTTAGGGTTTAATATTGTGTTTATAATATTAGGGTTTACAGCCCACGTGGTGTAGAGAAGTTGGTGATGGGGTGCACTCTTAAGGCACTCCATTCTGCAAGGTCAACGGTTCGAAACCCGTGGGTGGGATGGGAGGAGAAAAAATGAGAAGATTAGAATTAGTATAAACCAGCAAAAGAAAAAATATTAGGTTTTACAATATTGGTTATATAATATTAATCCCTTGGATTTATAATATTAAAAATACCTTGGGCTTAAAACATTAATCCCTTGGGTTTATAATATCAATCGCTTAACTTCATTATTTCCTTGGGTTTATAAAATTTTACTTTGTAATTCAAAAGACTTCATTAGTTTAGAATAAGATTACATCATGATAAACTCAATTTTTGCAGTCTTATAGCCTGAATCCTACTATATTTGTTGACCAGAAGATGAGAACAAAACCAAAACACAACTAGTGTTGACATAAAGGGAAAACAAGAGTTTATGGCCAAAAAATACCAAAATATCCCAAGTAACAAGATACAACCATACATCATCTTAGTCCAAAAGAGTTAATAGGTGTTGGATGGTATAGTCTGGTGCCAGGAGATGGAGGTGGATTGAAGGAGAAATGGTCATGCTTCTCCATGAGGGATAACCGTCCCTCCAAGTGATCTAGCTTCTTGTAAAGTTTTTGTTGTCCCCTTAGCAAGGAAGCCAATAGATCCTACATTTGACACCGATTCTATTGCAAATAATTCATGAAACTAATAACTATGTTTCAATAATCATGGCAGTCTCTTCCAAGTTGGTATACTAGAAGGGTGACGGGCTAGAGAGAGGTCTCAAGAGAGTCAAAGGGTGGCGGGAGTACCACGTTTCCCGAAGAATGGGTTGGGTTGGGGTCTAAATCCTCCCCTAGGTCCACATTTTCTGGCTTAGGTACTCAATGTTGGCCTCGAGGACCCACACCTCGGTAAACAGGTCCTCGCTGATGCTGCATAGAGGAATGATCATAGGTGTTAGATCAACCCACTAAAAACTAGGATGCCGAGTATACTAACTCCAAAGTCAAATTATAGCCCCTAGAGCCAACGCTTTGCTGCCCAGGGGTGGGATGCTTCACTCTCCCCCTCCCTGCTGTAAAATACCAACAATTCCAAATTCCACTAATGCTAATGACCTCTGAGTTGGTCACCCTGTAGCATGAAACTTCACAGAAGTCTGTGTAATTGAGGGTTTCACAATCTATCCCATGAGCCCCCCTCAGAGCTACATACTCATGTTTCACCTCGAGAGCCAACAACCTGAATTAAAATTGATCCAAGAGAGGCAATAGGTGCACACAAAATTATTTAAGATAGTCCTTCCCAGGTGGAAGCTCAATAAGAGGCATTAAGAAGCATTGCTCAGACACACCCACCTACCCCCCCCCCCCCAACCCCCCCCACACACACTCAACCCCAAAATCAAAAATATACTTCAAGAAAAAATTAGACACATTAAACCCAAAAAAATAAAAAACCCAGGACCCAATGCAATTAATTCCCATAGTGTAGGCAATCAAACTCAAGGAAAATACCAGAAACCTTAGAGACATGTTCCTCCTCTGCAGGGAGTTTCATGTTCCTTTTTCTAGTTTCCCTTATGGTGTGGTCAGGATGGACTTCCAAGGTCGAAGGCAGCTAGGTCGGAGGAGCAGGTTTACTCCATCAGTGGGCCCAAGGGCTTCTATAGGGTTTTTGTTGATTTTTGAGGAATTTCTATGGGATTCGATGGCATTCGCTTGGCATATTCCAATCATCTGCACAACTTTCCTTTTATTCTGTTGCATTACGACAACTTTCAAAAAATAGGGTTATTATTGGGCCTAACTCAATCAATTACGCTTAAGGTGGCATTCTGGTAGAAATAATTAACATAACACCTTAGTGTAATAACTTGTTAGAACCAGAATGAGAATATCTATAAGATGAGATGGTGGGAAGTGACATTCAGTAGCTCAAGGAGGGATGGTGGTTGATTTACCATTTTAATTAATTAAAAGGGAATTTTAATTAAAATTAAAAGATGGAAAAGGTACCAAGTGATTAAAATAATAATAAAATAAGGCTTCTAGAGAGGTCCAACAGATCTATAAAAGAGGAGGAGGATACCATTTGAGGATATCTTGGTTTGAGAATTTGCATTTGGTGTGGAGTGAAGAATCCAATTCTCTACCTTAGTATCCCTAGAATGGAAACCCTCAGGTGATCCAGTGAGAGTAGGTGAGCACCCAATTCTCCCTTTGGTGAATTCATTTAGAATTCACAAGAATTTGTAGCAGATCAACTTATTTTTAGAGGCTAAGTTTCTTCTGGTAGTTGATGTTTTTGGGAGGCCATTCTCGCAACCATTTCCAATATTTGCATGTATTCTCTATCTTAATAAAACAAGGATGAGTTTTTGTTGCATGTGTATTTTTTCCATTCTTGAGTTGCAGTTAATATTTCCACTGTTTTTCGTTAATTTTGTGGTTTGATTTGCATAAATTTCTTGTGAAATTAGCAATGTTCAATTTTGAAGAAAAATTCCGCAAATTTAAAATTTGGAACATTATAGTGGTATCAGAGTTGGTTCTCCTGCTAACCTAGGGGTTTTCATTGCAGAATGTTGAAGGGTTTATTTTGGAGGTACCAAAAATAAATGTTTCCGTCAAAGAATATTTGTTATTGGAAATAAAATTATCCAAGAAGTTGATATCTACTATAATGAAGGGCAATTTTTGTCTCTTCCATAAGTCAATATTACCATAATTTTGGGATAGATTTCCCTGCATTTCCATAGAATCTGAGCTGTTGATATTTAAAGATTGAAGAAGGGCCTACTCTCTCATCATTTCCAAGTTTAAGATTATTATTAAGGAGGTTGTGTTTTCCAAGGATTTGAGTTCTACTTCAGCTCAAAATCTTGGGATGTTGAGTGCTGGCCATTTGGTGGTCGTGATTATCATTGAATTAAAAAGGGGTGAATCTGATCATTTCCATGTAAAACAAGTTTATTATACTCATGGGAGTCAACTTGAGTTGTGGAATGCAACTCGTTGTTAGTTTGGAAAGTATCACGTGGATACAACGGAAAATTTTGGTATGGATATGACCAATGCTTGATACATTACGTTCTATAATCACATATTTATATAGTGTGTTCTAAAATATATAATGTATCATTGTTTGAAGTCATTAATCTAACAAGATTGGCACATGTGTGCAAGTTTGTGATCGTGGCCACCGTGAGGGAGAGTCAATGGAGGCATTTACGATAATATTGTCCACATATGCATTTGGTAATTCCATGAACTAAACATCCGATTGGATCATGGCTAGTTGAACAAGTTATCAGCAAGGCTGCATTATCTTCTGGACGAATTAGAAATGGTCCACTTCATTGAAATTAGTGGTGGTGTTCGTAGCTCCTAATGAATGAGATCAAAATACCAGTGAGAAATATAGGGTACATTGGAAAATCTAGATTGCAACGTCGGAAAAATTTCTCACCGTTTCCCTCTTAATTATGAGCCCTAGAATGTAACTTAAGTGAACCCACCATGCGACAGTCTGGAATGTGCAATAGAGGGATGGCTATGCACTGAAAGATTTGAAGCTGAGTGACCTTTGGAAGCGAAGTTTGGTTTTATCAAATATTTTCATTGGATGAGTTTATCAATCACGACCTACTATAATCGGGAATGAGTTCCATTCCAAAATCATATTGACAACATTGTAAGTAGTGTCAAGTTTCATACGTCATAATATAGTATGCATGGATGATTCCAAAGTTAATTCTTGATCTCAAGGACCACGATGTTGTCTCTTTGGTAACTGAATGTTATTTAGGGTCAAATTGTATAATTTCTAGGAGGTTGGGTTAATTCACAAGATTATCAGTTAATTAGCAAAGGACGCGTTGTCAAATTCGCTTAGAGATGAAAAAATATACTCGACTAGGGAAACATTATTAACTGTTGAGGGTTTGTATGCCAATATAGTATTGTATGTCTTACAAAACCTTGTAATATTGAGAGTTTATGTATTGCTGTTGGTAGGGTTGAATGTTCATTGCTAGTCCACTATTATGAACACTGTATATGTGTATGTTAATAGGCATATGTTATTAACTTTAATAGGCATATGTTATTCAAAGTGTCTCTGATTGGGATTTTATAAGGATATGTTAGAGATGTATTCTATCACATATGTTGCCTTGATTAAGCTAGACTGAGTAGATACTGTAGTGGTCATGTATTGTTGCTGAGACTTGTTGGGTATGGTTTTAATTTTGTATACTAATAGATTTTAATAGTATTATTGAGTAGAATTATTTTGACAAAGTTTATTCAGCTAGTCATTATTGTGCTTCTTGATGTACTTGACATCATTTGACTAAAACATGGATGAAGCCTTTATAAATTCTCTTAATAAACTAGCAACAAAAATCAATAGAACCTTTTCCAAGGAGATACTTACTATACTACAATAAGAACAACCACAGAAAGAACATGAGATGGGATAACAAATCTTTACTCTTGGAACATATTTGAGAATTGTGGAATTTTCAACAAAATCCCTCCTCAAATTGGAAGAACTTGCTTTACTCCTTTCTGAGGAGCATCAGTCAGATGGTAAAAACTTAATTTTGGTTCTTAAATTATCCATGCTTTCTTTAATACGACACAAATATTTGGAGCGCCCTTGTATACGAGTCAAACTTCCAATTTCCTCTTGTCTTAGTACTATCATTGATGTTGACCACACCTATACCCACTTAGAGTGATGAAATATGAGGGAGTCTTCATACTGATAGTGGACACATTTCAGAATTTAGATAATAGTGAGGGCCCTACCTTTGGGAAGAGGCTAGAGATTCTAGAAGTCACGATCCTGGTTAGATATTATGATCTCATGTTTGAGTTGGAGTGTGATGACTTGATCATGTAGATGTTATGATTCTTCTTCATCATTAGGAAACATCATATTGACATAGTCATAACACACATGCAGTCCATTTTGTCCTCATGTATGGGAGTCCATGATGCCATTTATAAGAGGTTGTAGTCTCGATTGTTTGCCATCTGGAGGAGAGAACAATTGGTCTCACCTGCTACTTATGAACTAGCCGAAAGGTTGGTTAAGAAAAACATTGGTCTATTTAGGAAACAATTAACCCAGGAGGAGTTGCGAAGGATTGGTGGTGACCAACCATGCAACAAGAATGAGCTAAGTTGGAAGTGTCTTTGCTTCATTTGCAAGGAAACTTGGGGAATTTACCACTCATGCTTGAGTGATACTGAGGGGATGACATGGGTGGATCAGGAGGAGATTTCTTCTGGATTTCAGGATGAGGATTCTTCTTCTATGGTTGAGTCCATGGGATTTTTATGAGGATACCTTTGAGGAGCACGAGCAGTCATGGGGGGTTGTGAACAATTATGTTGCAACCATGTTCGGTAAAGGAGATTGATGAACAACAAATTGTTCCCATTCAACGTGAGCATCACATAGTGGAGCACAATGTGCGTGATGGGCCATTTTTGGAGAGTCATCTAGTGGCTCATGTTGAGCCCATGATGGTGGAGGATGAGCAACCATCCTTGGGGCCAACCATTGATGAGGAGTAGATAGATGTACAAACAACTAGTAGGGTGGAGGTATTTGTATACACTTGTCATCAGGAGATGCTGGATCCTAACATGATATATTTGTAGGAGGTTGGTAGTTTGGAGGAGCTTAGAGTTTCCAGTCATACAAGGGACGATATTTTTGAGATGGTGGTGCATCCATATTTGGGCCTACCCATTGATGAGGTGTAGGTAGATGCATAGGAAGTTGGTAGAGATGCAGTACTTTCAGGGAGCATCCCTCTCCAGGAGTGCATAGATAGGGATTCCAACAAAAATTTCCCACTTTTACCCATTATAGGGACATAGCAACATGTGTTGAGCATGAACCAACAACAACATAGCAGATTTGTTCCATATACAAGTGCCTATACATTCGATCCTTCCCATAGGTTGGATTGAAAAGAGATCATGAGTTGGTACCCTATTGTTGGAGCAATATTTTTAGTCAGGGACACCATGAAACAAGAGCCCTTAGATCTAAGGGATGTTGCATGTTTTATTTGGAAAAGGGATATAGGCTTGCATCAACATAGTGGGGTTGACCTTGGTTTATGCCCGAGGGTTGGACTGGAGAAAGGTGATGAGTTGGTACTCTACTAGTGTAGCAACAACTATGACCTGAGGAAGACAATAGTTAGAGCCATGGGATAGGGGTGTTGGTGATTGGCCATGGTGGAATTTGGATCCAGGAGGATCTATTGATGGCAGGACAACTCAAAGTTTAGTTTGGGATCCAGGCATTAAGGGATTCGTACATGGTTGGGTGGAACAGAGGCATGGTATTACCGTGTGGTTTTTATGGGATCCAGGTATTGGTTCTCAGTTGCACTAGACTTATATATTGGTCGACATATATGGATTTATTGAGGGAAAACAATCTTAGGGTGGGAGGATTTTTCATGTTCCTTTTTCTAGTTTCCCTTATGGCATAGTTAGGATAGACTTCCAAGTCAGAGGCAGTTAGGTCATAGGAGCAGGTTTAATCCATCAACGGGCCCAAGGGATTCTACAGGGGTTTTGTTGGGTTTTGAGGAGTTTCTATGGGATCCAATGGCATTCGATTGGAATATTCCATCATCCACACAACTTTCCTTTATTTTCGTTTCATTTTGACAACCTTCAAAAAATATGATTATTATTGGGCCTAACTCAATTAATTACGCTTTAGGTGGAATTCCGAGTGAAATAATTGAGGGAACACCTTAGTGTAATAACTTGTTGGAACTAGAACAAGAAAATATACATGGTGATATTGTGGGAAGTGACTTTCAGGAGGGAAAATGTACCAAGTGATTAAAATAATAATAAAATAAGTTTTCTAGAGGGATCCATCAGATCTATAAAAGAGGAGGAGACCATTTGAGGATATCTTGGTTTGAGCATTTGTCTTTAGTGTTGAGTGGAGAATCCATTTCTCTACCTTATTAGCCCTAAGACGAAAACCTTGAGTGATCTAGTGAGAGTGGGCGAGCACCCAACTCTCCCCTTAGTGAATTCATTTAGAATTCACAGGTGTTTCCAGTAGATCAACTTATTTTTGGAGGTCCAGTTTCAACTTGTAGTGGATGTTTGTGGGAGGCGATTATCTCACCCATTTCTAGTATTTGCATGCATTCTATATCTTAATAAAATAAGGCTTAATTTTTGTTCCATGTGTATTTTTTCCATTCTTGAGTTGCAGTTAATAGTTCGAGTGCTTATCAATGATTTTGTGGATAAATTTGCATAATTTTATTGTGAAATTAATGGTGTCGAATTCTGAAGAAAATTTCCATAAATTTAAAATTTGAAACATTACAAAGAGGGGAATTGTAATGAGTTGCTCCAGTTTTCATTCTCCCCCAACACGAAATTGAGGAGAACATGACTTAAAACAACCCTTGGTGCATTCCAGTCCCATGCCACCTGAGGCTAGGGTATAGATTGAGAATTTCCACCAAGGTTTGGTATGAAGAGTTCAAGCGCTAGACGAAAACATGTGAAATGGTTCGGATATGGAGAGGATCCACCTTGCAACACACACTAAACACAATCATCCACTAATTTCACTCCCATTCCCAAACTGTATAGCCACGACCAAGAATGCCACCTCTCAACATTTAAGGACGACCTCCATTTTGGAGTGTTCTCTCTACATGGGAATGCCTTCATTTACATGTGCCTATATATTGATGCATGTGTCGTGTGGAATGTAAGGGTGGAACACTCTCCACTGATAAGCTCTGATGAATTGGCACCCCATCGGGAGGACCTTGAGTTTATAATATTAATCCATTAGTTTTATAATATCAATCCCTTAAATTTATAATATTAATAATCCCACAAGTTTATAATATTAATTCCAAGGGTTTACAATATTTATCCTTGGGATTATAATATTAACCCTGTGATATCCCTTGACTTGAAGATTTTGTTGTAAATTTGTATATATGTGGTTAAGTGTGGTTGTGTCTTAAATTTAAAATACTTGTTTGGAAATAGATAAAGTTTGAATGTAAATCTTGTATTTATTATACTATTAATAAAAATAAAGAATATGGAAATTAATATACAAGCTATATTTTGATGAAAGAGATAAAGGTTGCAAGTTAATGATGGTTATTAATTACTTATTCATTAAGTATTACGCATCTGATATAAATGATTGGATTAATTATGATTATGGATATAATTGATCCATAACTTCCCTAAAATACAAGATGTTGTCTTTGGAAGTGGGAAGTATAGCTCATAATGTTATAGGTCAATTTGGGCGCCATTCCCAATGACCTGGTTAACTGGGCATCATCTCCAGGACCAATGATCAAGGGTCTATCATTCCCTATCATTTCAGTTGCTACATGCCCTAAGACAAGAAATAAGACAAATCAAGCAAGACTTTCATCAAGTAAAGGCTTCCATGGTTTGAAGCTTATTATATAGCATATGAGAGCTCACCAACGCGGGCTCTAAGGGACCTAAGTGCGTTGCATATGTAGTTAGCCCCATGCAAGGCTACTCTGCGAAGCACTTCCCGACATTCACAGGTGCGTTGGTCACATTGGGAGAGAAATTCTCATTGTTCCGGAATCTCCACTTGGCCAGTGCCTTCTAGAAGAGTTCACATGTGTCAAGCTTCGGATCCAAGTGTCCATTTGACATCTACATGACTAGAAACATGTCTCGCCTATTATTGGAAAGTCATTGATTGCAAAACAACCTATATCTCATCTATAAATTGAGCACAGATCGAAGTGCTTGGGAGGAAGAATTTGAGTAGAGAAATGCTGGAGAATTTTCAATTGAGAGCTAGATTTGTGTAACTGCTACTGGAGAGATTTATACTGTGATGAGGTTTGGGAACGTTGCTGGAAGGTCACTTCATATCAGTCATTAGGTTGTAACCTCTCCTTCAGAAGGAAAATAAAGAGTACTGCTTATTTTTCCCTATATGCATCTGTATTGGCTTTGATTTTCCATATTGAAAGATCTTTGTTGATGTGTATGGTTTATGCTTACTGATTTAGCTAACTAGCTTGAATAGATATCTATATTATTGCATCTTCTGCTATTTCAATCTTCTTTCTTGTAGGCAGCATTCAGCCTACAAACCGCTTGAATTTGAAGCTGCAACGGAAGTGACAGAAGGAGCCATTTGGAAGCGACTGAACAAGTAAGCCTCCAATCCTCTATGTGTATCTATTCCGAGTTAGGAAAAATAGTCGTATAGTCTTTCACCTGTTGTTCTAGACTAGCACCTGTCTAGGGAAGTGTGATTTATCCATAATTCACAATTCTTTCCCAACAAATCGGCGACTCCATTGGGGATAATTTCTCTTAGTTCTAGGTGTTTAAGCCTCTGATTTGCTTTGTTTATCCACCCAGTAGTTGTTACACATAAAGATTAAACCTTTTCAGAGCTTAATTTGCAAAGACAGTGAGTTAAATAGTAGTATTTTTCTTTGTATACTGTGCCCAACACACCCTTAGACTGGACACAGTGCTTTTCAGAGCACTGTCTCCCCTTGGAGACTGGGTTGACTCCTGAAAGTGCCCAAATTCCCTTGAATTTTCCTTTGAAATTTGCTTTAGTTTTTTTTGCTGCTGTGTTCTGAAAAGTTTGATGCTCAATTGACCAGTGACTCTATATATTTCTTCTCCTTTGACTGAAAATTTGTTCAATGTTGTTTTAAAAAAGTATTTCTTTATCATTGACAAGTTGATTTCAAAGTACTTTTTATGGTCGCATTAAGAATCATTTGCTTTCGAAATAGGAAATTTTCGTAAAATCTTCATTTCCTTGATAGGAGAAATTGTTGTTGAAGTCCTCATTTTTCCTTCAAAAGATAAATTGTCATTTGTATTCTTCGTTTCTCAAAAGTAAAAAGCATTTGAATTATTTATTTAGTGCACCTAGTTTCTTTTCTGCATTCATAACATTAAAGAAACTGAAAAGAAAAACTTTCATTTGCATGTAGAATAATATGTGTTTTGCAAAAGGAACATTAGGAAATCTGCATTTAGTTTGTGATTCATTGATTTGTTTCTGTTCATTGATTTTTGTGCTCACAAATTATTTGCTCTCTTCCCTTAGTAGCTAGGTTTTTCATTGAAAAAGCTGAAAGTGAAAGTTTGTTTATCATTCTTAGCTTGCATTTTAGGAATTTCATACACATCATCGCGGTGAACCTTTGAAAGGAAAATTGTTAAGAAAGATCAACATAAAATTAATTTCAATTTACTTAACAACGCATTGGAACCATAACGATAACATTTATAAGGTCTAGGCTAGAGACGTGTTCCGGCGTCGTAAAATATAGCAGCTGTCGTTAACTTGTCTGCGATACATTCCGAGTGTGATACCTCACTTCATGTATGTAAGTATATCGTAGCTTTTCCATGTACTTTCAGGTATATCGGGCAGTGTTACAGTACGATAAGTATAAAGGGGTGCTCTCACTGTGCGGTTTCGCATCAGACAGCGCTAATACGGACTTGGGCCTCCGCGTACCTTCGGGTATATTTGGGAGGAGAAATTTTAGGTGCTATCCATCCATAGTGAACCAAGTCAGCAGCCTTGAAAATGTGATACACCGAACACAACATTCGGGGAGATTACCTGTCCGTACTTCTTGGTTCGCCAGGAGGTATTCTGCAGTTCACAGTTTCTTGGTAAACCCTTTTTCCTAGCATTACCTTCTTTTTGTTTATTTGTTTTTTGGATAAAATAAATCAGTAATCGTGGAAGAACAAAATTCTATCCCCCATTGTTCGCGTAGATTAGCTTTAAAACCACCTTTACCGCTGGAAGTTACTTCTGGTAGGCAAAGGAGATCACGATCTGCCGAATCAAGTACAATTTGTACCTCTGGAAAAACATCATCTTTTAAACCAGAGTTAGCTCAAATTTTTTCAACACATCTTGGTTCGTCTATTATTTTCGAAACAGAGTATTCACAGGTACCCGTGGTCACGATTCATTCGGTGCTATCCATCCATAGTGAACCGAATCGACCGCCTTGAAATTGTGATACACCGAACACAACATTCGGGGAGATTACCTGCCTGTACTTCTTGGTTCACCAGGAGGTATTCTGCAGTTCACAGTTTCTTGGTAAACCCTTTTGCCTAGCATTACCCTCTTTTTTTTATTTGTTTTTTGGATAAAATAAATCAGTAATCGTGGAAGAACAAAATCCTATCTCCCGTCATTCGTGTAGATTAGCTTTAAAACAAAATTTACCACTAGAAGTTACTTCTGGTAGGCGAAGGCGATCATGATCTGCCGAATCAAGTACAATTCGTATCTTTGGTGAAACATCATCTTTTAACGTAGAGTTAGCTCAAATTGTTTCCATACATCCTGGTTCATCTACTATTTTCAAAACGAAGTCTTCATAGCTACCTATGGTCATGATCCATTCAATCGCTAAGGCCATACCTCCTGGACCCGATGTTGTTCAATCAAAAATTGATCCATATCCTGTCTCTTCTTTGTCAGAATATCTGAATCCTGAAGTCGAACAATCAGAACTTGTTCCTACCTTGGTCATCCCACAAATTTCTATAGCTATTGAAACTCCTATTTCACATAGTCAACCGTCTAAAATATATTTTGGGCTTGACAGTGAAGTTATTCCTCCTAGTTTAATTCAGATTGAAGAAATCCTACAAGACGATACACCTTTAACTCCAACCCATTTTGGGGAGGACTTTTACCTGTACCAGCCTTTTCCTCAATCATTTCCATTTGCTTTTGTTAATCATATTTCCATTCAATCTTCCGTTGATTTTCGAGGGTATACATTTGGTCAAAAAACCATGTCTGAACCAACATCTTCGGTTGGGTCTGCTAGTCCAATTACGTCAGCTCCTACCCTCGCTACTCTATCGATGTTCACAACCTCACCAGAGTCATATTTGCATGGTGGCCCTTTGGTCCCAATAGGTTACAAATCATTGTCTCGCACTTTCTCTGGTCCATCTTCACGATCATGGTCTTTTCCAATGTCATCATCTGGTATTTTAACTGGTATTCCAATCGTTAGTACTGAACGACTTGATTCATTACATACATCATCAGGGCAATATCAAATTGGTCCTTTTGGGTCAATTCCTTTAAGTACCATATCAACTAGACTCCCAACATTTGGAGAAAATTATTTTCCATCTTATTATCCTCCTTATGTTGGGGGGAAACATTTGGTCACCCAATATGATAGTACTCAGTCACTTTTTGGTCAAACTAATGTTGACATGAATTTTTGTCAATGGCAGCCCACTCTGCTTATCCAATCACAAATGGTTGTACACTTGTATCAACTCGTTCAACCTATTACACCCACTTCATTACCACTTGTTAATACATCTATACCCCTATTACAAAATCAAAATATTGTACATCAACCTTATCAGGTGGGTTCTTTGACTCAATATCATCAAATGTTGGTCCACAGACTCAAAATCCTTTGGTTAATTTGCAACAACCTGTATCAGGAATCATTTATTCACAAGATGGTGTACCATTTTATGCGATGTCACAAATGCAACCTGGTTATACATATCAAACGAATCCAACTTATGCTAATTTAGGTTATAACATTGGTGGACAGACCCCTTGGCAGCCATAGGCACAAATGCCTAAAACTTCATTTCAACAAGTATCATATCCAGGTTCTGGTCAATAGAATTCTCAAGTGTTTGCTATGAAAAATAACCCCTATCTGTGTTACCAGCAATAGATTCCATATGTTGGTGCTCAAAGACCTGTTTCCCAAGAAATTCCATCTTACCCTGGCTATGCTCAACCTGACCTTAATCAACAGTTGCCTTTTGTTGCAACTTTGGAATTACCAGATTTAAACTGGTTAACCAATGATCCTATAAATTATGCTCCTTGGTGGTCGGTGATACCTCATAAATTACCCTCCAATATTCCTAAATTTAATGGAAAACCTAGAGAAGATCCGTCGACTCATGTCATGACTTATCATTTATGGTGTTCATCAAATTCCCTAAATGATGATGATGATTTTGTTACCTAGAGATTCTTTTGACAATTTCACTGCCCTAGCTACTGTCTTTTTGACCCATTTCTAGTTACCGATCAGATACGAAACTGGAACGAAACTCTTGACCAACTTCAAACAGCCAAATGCTACTCACATTCCTAATCATATTCATGAGTGGCATCACCGTTGAAGAATGGTTAAGACATTTTTTCCGAATCATCTCCTTGCTGAACGCTTCATTAAGTCCCTGTTACCATCTATAATTGAGGATGTGGCTAAATTTGGCGTCATCACAGAAGAGCAAGTTATCGCTTGTGCCCAATATTTAGACTTGATTTACACTCATTCTGGCATGCTCTATGAAAAAATTCCTAATGCGCCGCGATCTAATTTCAATGTTCCTCCTCAAATAAAGGGCTCTCATGCCAGAGACAGCTTGATAGGCACTGCAAACACACACCACGCTACTACATCTAATCCTGCTCCTACTTCCAAAATTAGCATCATGTCATTTGACAAAGGTAAAAGTGATAAGCAACCAGGAAGTAATAAAAAGGGGAAATCAAAGAAAAATCAAACTTCTAACCCATAGGAAAGATCATCTGATCAACCGTACGGACCACGAAAACCTCATTATCCATGCATAATCTGTAACGAGGAACACTTTGTTATGGATTGTCCTCACCATGATAAAGTCTAAAAAATCATCAAGACTTCTCATACATCATCTGTGTTGACAGACCCATTTCCAAATCCAGACACTAATTTGGTTGCTACGGATCCAGCTCCTAGTTCACAAGTGTTAATGTTATCCACCACAAAACCTTCACAAGATATTTTGGTGTCAATGTGGAATAAAGAATATGGTGGTCCAGCCACTGATCAACCTACTACCTAGACAAAATTAACTGAATCAGTACCACCTTCTGTTATTCTCGAATTGACAATTAAGCCACCAAAGGGAGTAATTGATAAATCGACATATAATCTTCGAGCAAGAGCTACACAAAATTATAATATAGTTGAAGATTTGGCTCAATCACCTTTAGCTATGTCTGCTCTTGAGGTATTACAAAATTGTTTGTCCTAGAAGCAGGCTTTATTGTCGGCCATTGGTGGAATTGATCCGACTGATTCTAATCTTATAATCTTTAATCATACGGGCTCTGTGCTGCAATTACCAGCAGAATTGGCATTCTCCATACAAGTAAATGTTCTCAATCACCTTGTTCATCACACTATTATTAATGAGGGAGCATCTACCTGCATTATGTCTCTAAACTCTTGGAGGTCACTTGGCTCGCCACGATTATCACAATAATCAATGGCGCTGAAGGATTTTGATGGAAGAACATATAAACCTTGTGGTACTATCAATAACCTGCATGTTGAATTAGGGGGAAAAACAGTAAGTATTGATGTCGAGGTTTTTGAAGGCCCCCTTGACTACAATATTTTACTTGGAAGACCATGGGTATATGGAATGACTGCCATTGTTTCTACATAATTTAGAATGATTTCCTTTCCACATAAAGGTACAATCACAGTCATTCGTCAATTATCCTTTTTTGCCTCCGCTTCGCAGGTAACTGGAAGCGTTCCGTTTGTTCACTTACCCCAACTAGAAATGTAGAACATTGGTGTAGGACTCTTAAAGGATTCCACTATTATGGGGACCTTTGCATTACCGTCGCCTGCGATGTCGGCAGAAATTTCAAGTATAGAGACCTGCTACATGATCTCTTCCACTCTATCTGGATTAAGGGAGAGTATAGGTGATTATGAAATTTCTACATTGGATGATGTTTTACTGCCCAGCCCTATTGAGCTGGCATAGCAACCAATCTATTTGGCTTGGGAAAAAAATCCAAAATCAATGTTGCCGAGTGTTTGGGTTGATTGTTCCTTAGATTTTGGTACTCCATCTGATCCATTTTCATCAAAATTTTTAACAGATGAAAATATTTTTGGAAGCTATGATGTCAGAAGGAGAACCATGGGAAGATTATCATCATCATTCTCATCTTCCTAATTATGAAGAAAACAATCTCAGTGAACTATATCACCCATCCATCAAAATTTTCTTTTCAATTTCTTTACCGATTAATGCAATTGACTCTGAGTGAAACTTATCAAATATTGAAGAAATTATTTCTATTGATATTTCAACCAAACCTGGCATTGTAGAAAATATTCATGTCGGTGTATCTTGTTCTCCATTAGAACTTGATTCATATCGCTCTCTTTTTCGTGAATTTCGTGACGTATTCGCTTGGTCTTACAAGGAAATGCCAGGCATGGATACTAGTATAGTTGAACACACTATTAATATGTATCCTGATGTCAAACCGATGCATCAATGGCTTCATCCTGTTCATCCAAAGAAAGCCGTTGCCATCAAAGCAGAAGTTGAAAAATTTTTATGTGCCAGTTTCATTTACCCTGTTCCGCTAACTGAATGGGTTTCCAATATCGTTCCTGTTATGAAAAAAAAAGGAACCATTAGAGTGTATGTTGATTATTGGGATGTTAATCATGCTGGTCCAAAAGACAACTATCCTACTCCCTTTATCGACCAGATTATTGACGATTGTGCTGGATGTGAAATATTCTCATTCATGGATGGATTTTCCGGCTACAATCAAATGAATATCCGCCCAGATGACCAACATAAGACATCATTCATCTGTCCCTGGGGCACATTCACATATAGGAAACTTCCATTTGGTTTAAAGAACGCTGGGGAAACTATTCAAAGAGAAATGGATTATGCTTTCAACGACACTAAGCACATTTTTCAACCATATCTAGATGATTTACCAGCACATTCACGAAATCGGAATGATCACCCGATGCATTTGAGAGCCATTTTATTACGCTGCCGACACTACAAGACACACCTAAATCCACATAAATGTGTGTTTTGTGTTGGTTCTGGTCAATTTCTCAGATTCGTAGTCTCAAAAGAAGGAATTCGAATAGACCTACTGAAGGTTCAGGCCATTCTTGATTTTCCTGCACCATCAAACTTACTTCAGATACAGAAACTTCAAAGAAAGGCTAACTTCCTAAGAAGGTTCATTCCAAACTACATTGAAATGGCTAAAGAATTTACTCAATTATTGAAAAAGGGGGTTCCCTTCCATTGGGACCAAGTTGTGCAAGTTTCTTTTGATGCTGTTAAGGACACTCTTGTCCGAGCGTCATTAATGTATTCTCCTAATTATCAAAATGATTATTTCCTATATATCGCCGCGGGTGAACGACAATCGCTATGGTTTTGGTCCAAGTAGAAGATGGAATTGAACATCCGATCTATTATTTCAGTTGTAACCTCAAAGATACGGAAGTTAAGTACTCGTATGTGGAAAATATTTCCTTGGAAGCTATTCAAGTTGTCCAGATATTTCGCCATTATATCCTGCTCCGAAGAACAACAATAGTTTCAGATTGCAACCCCATGACTTATATCTCATCACGTCAATTGCTGGGGGGGGGGGGGAATATTCAAAATGGATTGTCATTTTGCAGGAATTTGATTTGGATTTCATCAAATCCAAGTCAAAGAAGTCTTTAGTTTTGGCTAAGCTTCTTTGTGACCTTCCGTCTGATAGTACTCCTACTACGTCAGAACCATCTATTCCAGACGAGTCTCTGTTTCTGATCGGATCATCTGATCCTTGGTATGGGGATTTCATAATTTATATCCAAACCCAAACTTTTCGACCTAATACCTCTCACTTTGAATAATGATGTATTTGATACCAATCCAAATATTATCTGATCGTCGGCGATACACTTTATCGTTGTCGTGTCGATACCATTTTAAGGAGGTGCCTCACTCATGAGGAGGCCGAAAAAGTGTTAAATTATTGTCATGCTGGGGCTTGTGGTGGACACTTATCTGTATATGCTACTGCGCTGAAGATACTCCACGCTAGTGACTTTTGGCCTACTAGTTTTCAAGATTACATCCTCGCAGTTAGAAGTTGTCATGCATGCCAGATTTTTTATCGTAAAATCTGCAAACCGCCAGTGCCAATGCATCCTGTTGTCTCTGCTGGACCATTTGCGAAATGGGGTATTGACTTCATGACCTGTAACCCTCCTTCGTCTCGAGGGCATGGTTATATTATTGTCGCAGTCAACTATTTTACCAAATGGGTCGAAGCGATGCCTGCATTTAATAACACAGGACAAACAACTGCATTGTTTTTCTTTAACCATTTTATTGCATGGTTTGGGGTCCCACAAGCTATAGCTACGGATAATGGGAAAATTTTTTGTAACCATATTATGTCTGAATTGACTACCAAGTTAGGATTATCACATGATTATTCTAGTCCTTATTATCCATAGTCAAATGGACAAGTTGAGGCTATTAACAAAATTCTTAAATGAATGCTTCAATGAATGATAGGAGTCTGTAAAAGGAACTAGCACTTGATCCTATACTCCGCTTTGTGGGCGTATCAAACCTTGGTGAGAAACAAAACCGAATTTACTCCTTTTCAATTGGTGTATGGTTTGAAAGATATCTTACCAATCCAATGTGAAATATCATCATTAAAACTCGCGATAGACTTGTTACCTGACACCTCAAAAGAAGAAGCACGTCTCCTTAACCTCATCCATCTAGATGAAATGCGTTGTGAAGCCCAATTGACCAACGAAGAGCATAAGAGACGTATAAAGGCGCAATACAACAAAAATGTCCAGCCCCGCATCTACTCAGAGGGCGACTTGGTCCTTCTTTATGATCAAGAAGTTGATGTAATAGGTACAGGGAAATTCGAGTCATTGTGGCATGGCCCCTATATTGTCAAAAGAGTTCTTGCTAAGGGTTCCTACGAGTTAGTTGATTACGATGGGATTCCATTGGCACAACCTAGAAATGGGTTGTATCTTAAACGTTACTATGCTTAATCATAAGCATATTAATTTTTTGTATTATATTGTTTATATGATGTTGATTTGCATTCGCTATCTTAATTTGTTTTTATATTTTTCTTAACGTTAGTGATCCGCTTTAAATTCTATGGTAGATGTCTGAATCTTCGGAACCATTTGTTGGATATGCTGATGGTGCTAGTCGTAGTACGCAAAATCTATCCTCTGCAGCGTGGGCCATTTTCACTCCAAACGACGAGTTAGTGAGTTTTCAAGGGATTTGTATTGGTAGATCAACAAAAAATATTGTTGAGCATAGCACCTTGATTGAACTTCTCTCTAATTCCATTTCATTTCGCATTAACCACATAATCATAAGGTTAGACTCACAACTTGTGGTATTACAATTTACTAGTGTTTATACTGTTAGAAATCCAACACTTCTTAGATTGTTCCTAAGAGTTCAACTTTTGGAAAGTGTTGAAGCCCCAAAAATCGGGTCTTACAACAAGGGGGATACCCACCCGGTCCGGACCTTGGTTAGCAGCTCCTTTTCCGTTTGGTGTAGTGGGTCTGACTGGGGATAATGGGACTAGTTTCCCAATATGTGTGTGTGTGTGTTGAGAATTGATATTTCCTTTCTAAAGTTCCTAAGTGAAATTCTTTTATTCTATTTCTAATCTAATCATATGCAAATTGTATTCTAATTTAAGCAGAAATATCTAATTCGAAACTAACCCGGGATGTAATCTCTCTGTTTATGCGATCTAAAATGATTTCAAATAAAAATCGATAATAAAGATCATTCAACTATTATAAGAAAAGAATTCAATAAAGATAAAACACTTCATATAAAAAGTTAAATGAAACAGTTGTGAAAAACATATCGCATAATAAGCTATTCATACATTAAGCATAAATAATTAGCTATCACCGTACAAAAGTGTCAAATGATAACTCAAGAATTCAAGCATCAATATATAAACAACTAAAAATAAATATCACTTTAACGCAAAGGTAGAAATAGTTAAGAGATAAAAGTACCATTTATAACTAGTTCTACTCATGAGCTTCAAGCAATAATGACTTATCTCCTCTTAATCCAACATCCACTAAGAGTACAAAAGTGCAACATCAGTAGAAGATATTAAACGCAAATATCAATAAATCCTGTTCCATTCATTCATCAAAACCTCCTCTGAGGGTGCAAAAGTGCATGTTCTGAGGACAAGTTTTTGACAAATTTCAGGACCCTTCTCCAAATGCATGAGAAGGGTTTAAATACTACTAACTAAATCTAAAAATAGTTTATTACAAAAATTTAGGATTCAGTTTAAATGACCGTCCCTTTTTCTAGGAAAAAATAAAGTAAAACTAATACTAAATCTAAAATCAAAAATGACAACTAACTATTTGTGAATCTGATCTTTGAAATTGCAAGCATTCATCATTGATTTGAGAAGATTAGGTTGGCCAACCTCAGATTTTAATTGTCCTGTGAAAACAACATCGGCAAGTGCTGGCGCTATCTTCTCAGCAGAATTGATGATGCAATTGAGAGCCATGCATTGGCTGTGTGGTTTTACCAGACATGCCCAGTAAGAATCCCAATTTAACTTTGTTAATCCTTTAATTAATTCTGCCTTTTCGTGATGCTTCTGTTTCCACTCTGTCTGCAATTGCTGTGCTTGTGGTAGGTATCCTGGAATAGTTTCTGAAATTGAATTTTCCTTGTGCAAATTTTCATTTACACAATCAATAATATTTCTTGTTGCTGTAGCTGCTTCTTCCACCGTCTGTTCTGCATTCTTGATATGTGCATCCCAATTATTGAAGAGCATTTCTTTATGACTGTAATTGATGATTGGTGCTCCTGCTCTTTTCCCCTCCTCTGTCTTTTGCCAAGCCAAATAGTCGGTAACTCTTTTATTAGTTAAATCATAATCATGTCGTAATTCTATGACATGATTAGGAATTTTATCACTTTCTTCACAAAAAGAGTTCCACTGTGAAATTTTTTGGCATAATATATCCTGTTGCTACAATGGTTGGTTATTTAAGGAAATAGTCTCTGTGATAAATTTTGTGATCTTGGGGTCATATTTGTGCATCTCTTGCATAATCTGTATTTGTTTCTCTTTTTCAGCTAAATTTTTCTGATATCTGATATGCATTTGTTGAAACTCTTGCTATAATTTTTCAAGTTGTATCTGTGCTTCACTGTTAACAATGGCTTGTTGCAGTTGTTGTTGCAGAACTTGTACTTGATTTTATTTTTCATTCAATAATTGTCGTACCTCAGATGCTTTATCGATGGCTGCAGAGGCATATGCTCCTGTAATCTGAGATAATTTAGTAAGATTTTCAGTTGGATCAATAGTAGGATCTTGCCATAAAACATCCAATTGTTCTGCGTCATGAGAGAGTGCACTTTCTAATTTCCTTTTCTTCCTTTGTTTTCTTACTACTGCTTTATTTTTTGGACTATAGAATATATCAAGAAGAGGAATTTCCTCTATTTTGAGCACAAGCTCAGAGGAGGGGGAAATGGGAATATGTTTTGTTTCTGCGACATTGCTAGTTTCTCCTGTGACTATATTTTTTATTGTCTATACATTAGTTACAGGAGTCTGTGTGTTCTGTCCTTGAACATTAATCAAATCATTAAATGTTTCCCATTATTTTTCTAACTCAATTCTGATGGATGGTTGTTGTTCATTGAGAGGGGGAAGATTTATCTGTGGAGAGATTGAAATATGTTGCTGTAAAAGTTCTTTTGATTGGGCAGTATCCTTTACTGACCCTTCACTTTTATCTTGGTCATTATTAGTTTCTTTCCTGGACTTTGAATTTGACTTGTCTGTATCTGAACTCCCACTAAGACTGATGCTGGGAGTTGGTTCCCTTGCAGGTTCCAAGCACAAATTATCCAAAGGGAAGAGGTCAACCTTCTTTCTCTGTACATTTTAAACTCTTGGAATTCTTCTGGAGAAAAATGTGTTTGAGCTGAATGTAGAATCTCTTTAAATGTCCATTTTTCTTGAAACATATCATTAAAAAGATCCTCTTCTCTAGAAAATATTCTTACCTTGACTGCAGTGGTGAAATTATTAACAACATCATATGGGTCGAATAGCCTTCTTGGAAACTTGAAAAATTGTAAACATGTAATATTTTTTACTTCTTTAAATGCATGACCAACATCAAATAATGAAAATGCTTCACAGGCCACAGGAAATCGTGGCCAGATGGTCTTCTTTTTATCCTTTAAATCCTTGGTCAAACCTCCCTCTCCACAGGTTTGATACGCAATTTCCTGGGCCAGGAGTTTATCCGGAACATACAAAGGTAAAACATGAGGAGAAGAAAAACTTCCAAAAACCCTAACATAGGTGAACAATTCTTCTCCAAACCATCTTGGGACAGGGAGAATGTCTACTTCTGCTTTAGGGGAAAACCTTGGAGCATCCTTATTATACAACATTCTGTACAGTGGCAGCATGATGCCATGGAAAATCTTGTAAAAATGGGGAATGAAATTTGAATCCCACAATTCTTTATGATAAACATGAATGGGTAGGGGATCTTGAATTTTCCATTGCCAACCCATTACAGGAAATTTAGAAACATAACAGATTGAATCCATTACATAAGAAGACAGGAAAAAAGAAGGATAAATCCTCTAAGAGACAGTTTGTTTAGACCGATAATTAAAAATAGCCGTGGCTAAGTTATCAGAAAATATCTTAGCCCAATCTACAATAGTAGCATTAACAACAGCATTCAATAACGGAAGCCATTCGGAAGAAAACTTATTAATGTCAGGCTTTCCAAAAAGCCTACAAAGCATAGCAGCAACAAAGAAATACAGAGAAGTGAGAGAACCAGTATTGTACATACCGTGTTTATCTTTCTTCAGTGGTTCGTCTCTTCTGGACCATTCCTTGATGCATTCTGCTAGGTTTTCATTTTCCTTGGCAAAATTTTCAATAAACTGTTTGTTGTACATTGCCTGTGGCTCCGGAAAATGATATATAAGCCTTAAATCTTCTGGAGTAAATGAGCCAATGAACTCTTGCCCCTGAGTCTTGAACTATCTGTGCGTAATATCAGTGCCATCCAGTACCCATTTCACCATGTCCGTATATGGAATAATTTTAGGTCTTGCTGCTATTTGGTGCAAAAATGAACAAGCTAACTCTGTAAGAGATGCTTCAGAAGAACCAGTTAATCCTGCAGTAGCCGAAACATCCATTACTCTGGGGTTTTCTTCTTCAAGAAGATTATACATGCCCTCCCAAGTGGTGATACCAGCATCTTTGTTGCAGGCAGTGTCTGTGTACAAGGACGCCATCTCTTTACTTTTAGAACTCGGAGCTTTGTCTTTCTTTTCCATAATACTCTGAATATCACTTTGTATAGTCCTCTGTTCTTCACGCCTGAAATTTATGAATTAAGTGAGAGTAATGATATGAAAAGGTGATGGGAAATTTTTAAATGCTGAAGGCAGATAAAATATATCATCTTACGTGAAATAACTCTTCAATCAAAACAAAACCATTTTTCATTAATAATTGACAATCAATTCATTGATTAATCATTAAAGCGCATAACAGAGTCTTGATTTATGGAGAATATTTTCTTCGTACAACGAGCCTTAAGAATCTACGTTAATACGATCTGCAATTTGCTTCACAATATCGCAAAATCGCAATATCGCAAGATCGCAATATCGCAAATCGCAATCTCGGAAAATCTCAACATCATAATAGCGCAAATATTATATCATCGCGAAATCACAAAATCGCAATATCACAAAATATAACATATGACAAACATCCATTAATGTATTTTCTGTGAGATGTGATTTGAGAAAAATGTTATTGCACATCGGTGATTTGAGGTTTCTCCTCACAAAATATGAAACTTGCGATGCGATGAATGTTCTTTTAGCGCATAATTTCGTATCACAATCTTTAAAATTCCGCTTGTAAAGAGGCATTCATTACCCTTTTGCGATGCGATATTCCTCAAAGAATGATTTTATTCTATGCTATCATAAACTTAAGTTTATTTAAAGATTTTCCAAGGAATTTTCTTAAGTTAATGATAATAAGTTTTATTGAAAAAAGAAAACAAGCACTAATTAATTTTTTGGATTTTTAAACTAAGGGTCCCCACTTATTTAGTATTATTACTAATACTAAATAAGAAGGGGGGTTGTTACTGGCCACAACAGAAAGACATTTTGATTTTGTTCAATATCAACATATTTCCAGAAATTTGAACACTTTGATTGATTCATTAGCTAATCAAGTTTTAGACAGACATTTGCAACATAGGTAAATAAAACATTCACATCATTGAATAATATTAGGCATTAAACATAGGAAAAAATCTAAAATCATATAGATAGATAGTTATAGGTTTTTACAAAATTTGTGCCCAAGACACATTGGTCATCTGGCCTCAAAATGTATGCAAAATGTCATAAGTAAACTAGTGGTGCTCATGGTAACATGCTATAGATCTAGCAATCCTACGGAGCAACTGCATCCAATAGTTAGGAACCCCAATAGTGTGTCGCTGTAGTCGCATGGGAACCTCTTCGATCTGGAAATCCGAAAATCCTGAAGGTTAACCCCTCTATGTGCTACTGAAGCTTAGCTAGAGTCTCAGCCATATCAAGGTCCTGAAGGACTGCTCTCCCGACAACCCTCTCTGCTAACGCATCTGCTTTGTGCTTTGGTTCCTCTATTGGTTGAACACAACCAATATCTGCATTAAATCAAACATTTAGTTTAGTCTTGGAAAGAAATAAAAACAAAAAAACATTGTATAAACCTTAGAAAAATAAAAAAAACATGGTCAAATCATTCTTACCTATTGCACCCCATTGAGCACCTTCTAGTAATACTAGATCTGGATCTCCTTGGAAGTCGATGCCTGTGTATGCATACTCATATATGGCGACAATATGTCACTGGAACTAGGCAAAGAATGCAGTAGAGAACACAACGGTCGATTGGCCTATATGTCGACCCATGAGTTATACCCATCTCTACATTCGAGGATCTCTAGGACTAGATATATCCAATGTTACATGTTGTGGCTGCATCAGTGGAATCTATTCCAAAGCGAAGGATATAAGGAGTGAACCATAGCTGAAATTTTTCTTCCTACCTCCCTTTTCTTTATTCAGTTGTTCCTTTATCTGAGATAGAATAGCTTTAGACTAATTGAAGACTATTGGCTCTAAGCACTCTAGCGCATACTGCATATATGATCTATTCGCTGCATGTAGTGTAACGGTGCCAGCAAGTTTAGAGATCGTGAAAAGGATGGTTCTCAAAGAAAAATCCCTGACATCCCAGATGTTTATTTTTCCATATTTTCTAGGTTCTGCCCTTGGATAGAAATACTGCATAACATAATCCCTCACTATCTCCCCTCCAACGGTAGACCCTGTGAGAGAAATGGGAAAACCTCTCCTCGACAAACCTGTGAGAAAATACACATCCTAAACTATTATGGGTAACACTTGATTTTTAATATGAAGTGCCTCTATCACCGGATCCCATGCTCGAACTAAGAACTCAAAGAGTTCTATTTTTTGCCTCATTCCTGACAATTTGAAGTACTTAAGTAGTCCATAATCTCTTAGGGCTCTTAAAATACCTGGATCATTCAAGGCAATCATATCTTGTTCTTCATGTTCTCTTTCCCTCCATGTAATCGTCATTGTAATCTGATGGAAACTTGAAATGCAACCATAAGATCCATTAGATTCCATTCATTGCGAAAAACTAGGCAAATTTTGGGCACAATATGAAAACTAAAAACTTGAACTATGCCCAACGCACTCCCTGGGTTGAGACAGTGCATTGCACATGCAGGTACCCTTCACTGTACCTGCTATGCAAAGCAGGTTTTGACATTCAAGGGTGCGTTGCCCTCATTTTGGGCAGAATTTAACCTAGGGGCTTTAAAACCCAAAAAATCTACAAGGAATGGAAATGAAATGAATACCAAAAGAAAGAGGAGGTTCATGGTACTAACCTAGATCAAACGGTGAAGAAATCCGTCCATAGAAATGACCACAATCAATGACTAAAGTTCGGGGGAAAAATTAGGTTCAGAGCTCTAAATGCAAATGGTAACTATGGAATGGTAAAAATGAATAGTGAAACTACTTTATATAGTCATTTAATTGTTTGCAAGTTAAATTTATTGCTATGACTATGCTTTTACTATTTTTTATCATGAAATAGGTATTTTTAATCCATTTGATGTTGTTTTGAACAGGAAATACAACTGATGAATAGATTAGTTGTGCAGATTTATTAAAAGAATGATTTGACCACAAAGCATACTTTTTCTCCTTATTTTCCGAGCTTTGTTAAAAACGAAAAAGGATTTGAAGAACACTTTTATCTCTTTTTCGAGCTTCAATAAAAATGAAAAAGGAACCACTGGAGTCTTATTTTAGCTCTTTTCAGACTCTAATAATGTGAAAAGATTGCCGACCACTTGTCTTTTTGAGCTCGTTAAAGTAAATGAATTGATATCTACTCAGTATAAGTTTAACCCTTTTCCAGACTGAGATGGATTATTTACAAAAAAGGAATACCTTGGTTAAACATGACCAAAGAGGTTCTTTCAGATATTATTTTACACTTTTTCAGATCTGAGAGACAAATTTGTGAAAAAGTACTTTTGGAGTTTCTCTTTTTTAGACTCTCTAAATATGAAAAAGGACCAGGCTATCATTTTCGTTAAGCTCGTTAAAACATAAAATAGCGATGGGCTTGTCAATTATGGCAAGAATCAAGTTTCATTCATCGCTAGACTTGTTAAATTATTAAATAGCGATACCTTATTTTCCCGAAGGGTTGAATTATAGATCAAGAAAATGTTACCCTCCTCAAGCTTGTTAAGAAATAAAGAGGTACTGGTCGACAAATGACTGGGGAAAATTTGGGAAAAGTAAGCAAAGTTTCTTTTTGGTAGCAAGTCACTCTTGAACATGACATTTCTTTCACTCCATATCCGTGACTGTTTGGGTTAGGTAATCATCTTGATGGTTCATTCACACCTATGGTTCATCATACCTTCACTTTGGTTTTGGTTCAATGCTGCCAACTCATCACAGTGTCGTCGATATGTTCAAGAGAAGTCATCGAGTGATTAAAAACTCATCCTTCTACAATACTCATAAACCTTCATTTTCATGACCGTCATCCCTGAAAATTGCTATATCAAGTCATACCCTTGTCTCCGAAATCAGTAACTCTTGTTTTGCAATAAGGTGACTTCCTATCAACGAAAAATCAATATCCAGGAAGTTCACTTAGAAATAGTAGATTCCAGTACCATGAGGCTTGTTACATCATCGACAAGATCCTCGCTTTTGGACCTTTGACCAAAATATTTTGCTTGGTGTTTGACATCAAATCATCTATTCACGCCTTACGAAGTGTACTATAGTACCTTGAGGGCCATTAACATTAATTGTGGTTCTCTCACATTTGTTAACAACTCACATCATTGGCTGGTAATCAAACGACGTCTTTCCATGTTCGACTAAAAATCATATATTCACATGGCTAGACTTGTACCCGAATGATCGAGTGAACGAGATAAGAAGACCCTGGATCTAGTTTCAGCCATCCGGGTAGTGATTTCAAGATTTTTGTGCACATCATCTGTGCGGTGACCTTACATATAGATTGTCATCCAAACATGGGCCTATATCTGTAGGCATGTCTGCATCTGGGCAATATTCCAATGAAGATGACTTTTTGAATTATGTACATGTTATTAGATTATTCTATGTGCTGGACATGGGAATGCCTACCATCAACAATTATGATTAAAGAGGATATATCATGATGTAACGCATTGTAAGATTGATGCAGGTGACCACTCTGCTTCATTTCCAGACTCATCATAGTGTAAAACATCTAAATCAAATGTTCTTTTTATTTGGATCTCATGCTTTAGGGGGGAATTGTTATAGGTCAATTTGGGCACCATTCCCAATGACCTAGTTAATTGGACATCATCTCTAGGACCAATGATCAAGGGTCTATCATTCCCTATAATTTTAGTTGCTACATGCCTTAAGACAAGAAACAAGACAAATCAAGCAAGACTTTCATCAAGCAAATGTTTCCATGGTTTGAAGCTTATTATATAACATATGAGAGCTCACCAATGTAGGTTCTAAAGGGCCTAAGTGCATTGCATATGCAGGTAGCCCCATGCAAGGCTACTTTGCAAAGCACTTCCCAAAATTCACAGGTGCGTTGGTTACTTTGGGAGTGAAATTCTCATTGTTCCGGAATCTCCACTTGGCCAGTGCCTTCTAGAAGAGTTCACAAGTGTCAAGTTTCAGATCCAAATGTCCATTTGACATCTACATGACTGGAAACATGTCTTGCCTATTATTGGAAAGTCATTTATTGCAAAACAACCTACAGTTCATCTATAAATTGAGCACAGATCTAAGTGCTTGAAGAGGAAGAATTTGAGTAGAGAAATGGTGGAGAATTTTCAATTGAGAGCTAGATTTGTGTAGATGTTTCTGGAGAGATTTATACTATGAGGAAGCTTGGGAACATTGCTGGAAGGTCACTTCAAATCAATCACTAGGTTGTCACCTCTCCTTCTATCATCAATAAAGAGTATTGCTTATTTTTCCCTATATGCATCTGTATTGGCTTTGATTTTCCATATTGCAAGATCTTAGTTAATGTATATGGTTTATTCTTTACTGATTTAGCTAACTAGATTGAATAAATATCTATATTATTGCATCTTCTGTTTGTTTTAGTGTTCTTTCTTGTAGGAAGCATTCAGCTCACAAACCGCTTGAATTTGAAGCTACAATAGAAGCGACAGAAGGAGTCATTTGGAAGTGATTGAACAAGTAAGCCTCCAATCATCTCTGTCTATATATTCTGAGTTAGGAAAAATAGTCGTATAGTCTTTCACCTGTTGTTCTAGACTAGCACCTATCTAGGGAAGCATGATTTATCCGTAATTCACAATTCTGGCCCAACAGTATGTTTGGGTGGAGCACCTTCCTATCTATCAGTAAGTGAATCAATCATAGAATAATATCATATGAAAGGATATATCTCATGATATATGTAATTACACCTTTATTTTTGGCATCAAATCAAATGGGTTTCAGTAGGTTCTTGAGCCCTAATATTCCCCCCCCACCAACACAGTCATAACTTTAGAACAAGTTTCTCGATTGACCATAGGGTTGTAATGCAAAATTCATTCATATGGATGAGGGTTTCTCCCCTAGAATAAGGTTAGGGGGTGAGAGGAACTTTCCATCAATTATTTGTTCAATTATTCGAGAGCGTAATTACATATATATTAATAATTTCAAAATTACATATATAATAGTAGCATTTTCGGCTAAAACGTAATTATGTATATGATAAATCATAATTAAATATATAATAAGGGCATAAATCATAATATTAGATATAATGTATGTAAGGACCAATAGAAAAAGGAAAAAGGATAATTACATATATAATAAAAGATCGATCGAACTAAGGACTTTGACATAATGTTCAAAAGAATCATCCTCTTCGGCATTGAAATCCACGTGGGGAAAAGAGCAAGAGGAATGGCCCCCTCCTAGAACAATGAAATTACTATAAGAAATTAATTGTTCCAAAGTCAAACTCTTTGGGCAGAGGAGCAAAAGGGTTTGCCCTCCTAGCTAGATCACTGGGGTGACTCCATGAGAGGGAACCATTAGAGAAATTGATTGGTTGGTTTGCCGATCAGCCAGAGCTATCTCTGATTTTAAAGATTCCCCTACCTTTCCCCAAAAAGTGTGCAAGTGAGAGGCTTGAGTCTCTACAAGGAATGGGATCAACTAGGTAACCACCTTCCTGAAACTAGCATCCACCTTACCAATCAATGCACGCATATCACCCTCTAACATAAGTAGTAATATCAGCATCGCATGAGAGACAACAAGGGGCTGTCAAATCACCTATAACAACACCGACCACCATAAAGATACGAAGCATCGTACCTTCATATAAAAAGATAGCATGGCCAAGGCAAATGATATTGGTGAAGCAGGCATAACGGAAATAAACCTTGCTAATACCACCCATTCTTATGACTATAAGAAAAATTTAAATTCCGCCAAAGAGTGAGCACAAAAAAACCTTGTATCGCAGCTAGGCAACCCCTTGATGATCCCCAAAATTAGGAGAATAAGGACCAAGGATAATACCTAATGAGAAACAAATTTAATTAATGTCATTAATATCTTGGAGTAAATTTTGATTCTTTTCTTTGTGTATGCCATAAGTTCATTGTATGTTGTAATATTTTATGAAATATATCATTAATTTGACTTGGAGCTAGTGGCACCTATAAACTTATGCTAAATAGGTGCTCACATTCTCCCTACTCTTTTGGTTGCAATTTTACTTCTATTTGGACATGGTTGTTTGTGTTCCTCTATTGTTGTCTCATTATTTTCTTAATGTTGGGGTTTTCCTCCTTGGGATAAACTTCTTATATGCCTAGGTTGTGATATGTTGTTGTTTCATTTATGGTGATTAGTTTACTAGTTTTCTAGTTCACTTCAATGGTTATCTATTTCTCATCTTAGTGGGGCCTCTTGCCCACACACCCCACCTTTTTATATGGGCTTCTCATGATGGGTATAATCTCTAGATTGACATATTTTATCTTTAGGGAATATCAATATAAATTTCAATTTCAATTTTCCATGGTTTGATAGCTCACATTGGCCTTGTGTGTAATAGGGAACAATCTTGGTGATTTGGGCATGGTCCAAATTTCCATCTTTCTCAACATAACAAATTGTAGAAGTCAATAAGATTTATTTATTAGGAATTTTTCTTCTATGATCCATAAAATGTATAAAAAATCTTCGGTGATAATCACATCCAAGAATATTTTAGGTGACAAAATATTCTTGAATGTGATTATCATTGAAAGATTTTTTATACAAGATTTATTTACCTTAATTATTAGGAAATCAACTTATTGTGTTTACATTTTAATTTTTACATATTGCCATAAATTACCACTGATTATTTAAAATTATGTTTTTTATATTTAAATAAAATAGAGATTTACATTATAAAATAAAATAAAATCCATACCAAACCCAAAACAAAGAAAAAGAGTTTTCAGTGGGAACATAACAAAGATTTAAGTCTGCTAGAAGGGTTTATAAAAACCATTTTCTGTTATGTTGTATCCCTAATAATGCACCTCATGAGCGCGGGAAATGAGTAGAGAGGCCAGAAAGAGGCGTTGTGTTGTTTAATATCTGCAAGGAGAAGCCCCTATGGCCCTGAAGCATGTTCATGTCAATATCTACAAGGAGAAGAAGTTGGATGCTCTGGCCTTGAAGCTTGTTCATGTCCAGCGGTCACGGGTTCAGTGGAAAGCCTGAAAGAACTACCCACACAAACCACCTTCAAGGTCCACCTGCTAGTTTGAGTTCAATTCCATCAACAAGGTACTCTTCTCATTTATTTCTTTGCTACTTTAGGCTATGGTTAGAATATTTTTTGAATAAATAGAATAGCAACTGAGATTAATCTTAAAATATTGTTTGAAGAAATAGAATAGAAACCTTTGGATACATCATTGAGGGTCTATTCCAACCCAGCCACCTATACAAACCCTCTGTACAAACCCTCTATCTCCACCTGATCAAGATTCCATTGTAGAAAAGATGGCCCTCTTCTATGATTTCACAGTTGACTCAGTCGGTCCAGTACAAGCGACTCCACTAGAAGCACCCCAATCTAGAATTTAAATTTGATGAATGAGGGGGGAGTAGGAGGCTGTAGTAGGAGAGAGGAGATCCACAACATGGGCCCATATTTGAAGAGGAGCCACCACAATCTCTCATGTGCCACTTCATAACCGATATTTCAACATTAAAGATTCTCGCACAACTCTAGAGCTGCCTCAAACCCTAACGATCAACAACTTTTCCCCGCCTCTGCTGAGAGAAAAAATATTTCACTTCAACAAGGACACGATCTCGAGGCTAAAGAAAAAAGCCAATTGGAATAAATCAGAGGACTCAATTATACTCTCCTATTTCCAAGCACTGTGTGGACACATGTGGCAGGCCATCACATGGGCTCATGACCTGCTTCCCCATGAGCTGACGACCTTCAAGCTCTCAGTGAACTGCCGAGACAGATTGATTCCTTCGCTGCGTAACTCTTATTTAGACAATGCCATCCAAATTGTTAGCACCATGGTCACGGTCGGGGAGCTCCTGGCAGCTGATATCTCGTTCAAAATGTCGTTGATGCACCGCATGATATCACCACGAAGCCATGGGAGCATCAAGGCAGAGGTGCAAATATTTAATGAGCAAACAATTGTATCGAGGCATTTGTAGCATTTAGGACAGACTAAATTTTCTTTAGAGAGAATTTGATGATATAATTTAATTAGTGTCATGTACTATACTAGGGATCTCCGCCTCTATTAGTGAAACAGAGGAAACTGTTTGGGTTCTGGTAAGTTAAAATCAATGGACACTATGCCGCAATTTTTCCTTGATTTGTTTTTAATGTAGTTATTCATTTTATTGGCATGTGGGGAAGGAGGCCAGAGGAAGGAATTAGTTGTCCCTTCCCTTCTAGCCGACTGAAAAATCCCAGTTGGAAGCTTGGGAATAACACATACCTTGTTTCTCCAAATGGGATATTTTGTGTCAGCTTCTATAATGTTTCTCCAAATAATTATGCTTTTTTTGTATGGTATGCCCATGATCCTCAGAGAACCATGGCATGGATGGCTAATAGAGATGATCTTGTAGGCCACAATTCTTCCTTGACCCTTGAGAATGGAAATATCAGCTTATCAGACTCTGATTCCCAATGGAGAATATGGAGTGCAAGGATCAGCGCTTCCAAAGGAGACGGTGTTTGAATGGGTTTGTTTTTGCCAGACTCAGGGAATTTGATGCTCAAGATAAGCAAGAATTTCCATGTATGGAAGAGCTTTGGCTCTCCTACTTTTACTCTTCTTTCAACACATAATTTCTCCCAGGAAATTAGATTGGTGTCATCTAGAAATGACAACACCTACGCCTCAGGTGTCTATATCTTTTCTACCTCTCAGACCAACACTTAGACACCCTCCTTGTATTATAAAAGAGCGACTTAGGGTACTGGACCTTGACAACTAACAATGACGCAATTAGTGTGGGTGTTGATGGGTATCTAAGTTTAAGCAAAGATGGGAATCTTATGAGCTCAAGCAACTCAAAGATTTTTATGGAATCAGACAGTGGGTATTTGGCCAGTCCCTTAATAAGATCAGGTTTAGACCATGATGGAAATCTCCAAAATTACAACTGGAAGGGAAACTCATCTTCTTCTTGGGAAGTTTTGTGGGAAGAAGTACAACATCGTCGTCGAATTCATGGATTTTCTAATACTGGATAAAAAAATCCAAGGTAGTGTGTTCTGTTGTAGCACAATATCACTCAGCAAAAAGTGGGAAGAAGCTCCGGGCAATTTTCAAGTTTGAATTCTCAATCTACAGAATGCATACCTTTCCATTCAAAATCATGCAACTGTTCCTAGGTTGCAAACATAGTCCAAAGGATTTGAGTCTGAATCACAACCACCTTATATGAATAATAAGATAAATAGAGGGCCTATTAGTTCTGATTTGAGGCTACCTAGTGTTGCATCAGCAACAACTCTACAAGGGCAGCTAAATGAAAATCATTACAATATACAACAGCAGCACCTCAAATAAGTACAGTCAGCTATTCTAGCATCTTTTGGGATCACTGTAACTGGGAATATCTCACACAATCTAAGATTGCAGTATCAAGAGCATTGAATGGGATTGGACTTGCATTGGTAGTGCCTACCATCCAGTCTCTTATTGCTGATTCAACGGATAAGGGGAACCGAGGGTTGGCATTTGGTTGGCTATGACTTACATGCAAAATTGGGTCGATATTAGGTGGTCTCTTTCCTGTATTGCTTGATGCCACAACAGTAATGGGGATTCCAGGCTGGAGAGTTTCTTTTGACCTAGTTGCAGCAATAAATGTCGTGGTTGGAGTTTTGGTTCGTGTTTTTGCAACAGACCCACGGTTTTCAAATAATTTCATTGCCAATCTTAGACAAAAGGGAGCTAAAAGGCTCTGAAGGCTCTTATTCTGGAAGCAAAAGGAGTAATGCGAATTCAGACATTTCCAATTATTGTTGCTGTAGGATTATTTCCTTGGTCGTCACTGTCTTTTGTGCCATTGTGGTTGAAACTCATTGGGTTTTCTCATGAACAGACAACATTCCTTATGGGTCTTTTTGTTATTACTACTTCCTTCGGTGGATTATTTGGCGAGTATATGGGTGACACTCCGGCTAGGTATTTACCAAACGCTGGCAGGATCATTCTTTTCCAAATAAGTTCTGGTTTGGGTATCTCTTTGGCGGCAGTTTTGTTATTAGTTTTGCCTGATGATCCATCTACTGGGCTTGTACATAGACTAATGTTTTTAATCATTGGATTTTCAATATCATGGAATGGCCCTGCCGCCAATAACCCTATATTTGCTTACATTGTTCCTGAAAGGCAAAGAACAAGCCTCTACGCTTTAGACCGGTCCTTTGAATCAGTACTGGCATCATTTGCCCACCAATTGTTGGCATTCTTGCTCAACATGTTTATGGATACAGACCTATTCTTGAGGGTTCTAGTAAAGCTGATGAAATAGAAACAGATAGGGGAAATGCCGCCTCATTGACAAAGGCACTGTATACATTCATTGGTTGATTCTTTGCTGTCTCATTTATACAATCCTTTATTGCATTTATCCCAGAGATCGTGATAGAACCCGTCTAGAATCTCAGTTGCATTAGAGCTGCGGTTGAAAGATGCGGACCAGGAGAGCATGTTATCCAACCCCCTCAGGCGGAATTACATTCACGATAAGACCTTCACGGCAGAAATATCCAATGAAGAAAAATACAGAGAAAATTGTAAAGCAAAAGTGGAGGGCTCGAAACTGCGCCGGTCCTTTTGACAGTCTTCATGACGATATTTTGATATCTGTTATGATAGCTCTCAACTCTTCAACAAACTCTCCTGCTGATCTTGTCAGCGCGATGCTTACGTGCAGAAGGTTCTGTGCAACTGTAACGCTTCCTCAGGTGCTTGCCCATGCTTCTATGATGGCTCTTTCAGTAAAAGCATCAAAATGGTCAGATGATGCTCATAAATTTTTGAAAAGATGCACAGACACAGGCAATTGGGAGGCCTGTTACACACTTGGCATGATTCACTTCTATTGCCTTAGGAACAGGGTTTCAGGTGTGGCCTTGATGGCAGAGGCTGCAATTGCATCGCATCCAGTGAAGAAGAATGTTACAGAGGGAAGGAAATACCTTCTGGAAGCTAATGCAAGAGAGGCTGAGAACTATCTATGTAGGTTTCTGTTGATGCCAAGCGACAGTCTCGCATAGTATGCAATGGAGCTTATGCCGATCTAGAACTGCAAAGCCAATCTCTGCTAAATAAGTTGGGTTGTTCTCTGGTGCAGGGCCATGCTTCTGTTGGTGACCAGTACTCTGTGCAAAGGCTCATTGAAAGAGATGACTGCTCATCTCTTAGTGACTTTAGCTGCAAAACGCTACCTTCAAATATTTATGTGGTCAATGCATTTCTCGTGGATTGGTTTGCTGCAAATCCACCAGAGATAGGTTTAAGATTATGTTCTCATTCAAAATGTGGGAGACCAGAAACCTGAAGACATGAATTCAGAAGGTGTTCTGCATGTGGTTCTGTCAACTATTGCTCGCATGCTTGTCAAGCTATGGACTGGAAACTCTATCACAGACATCACTGTGCACCAGTGGCAGATTGGGAGCAAACACATACATATTTCAGTTAAATCAACGACGTGGATTATTTGGCCTGGATCCAATGATATTGCGGGGGTATAAATTAAACGGATTTTATGGGAGATGGTACCCCGTAAATGGTTTAATCGAAACCACTTTTTACAAAATCGACAGCCATGATATATTACGGTACCCCCGATTCATTTCGTACAAGCTGCCATCAGCACCCCCCGTAGGTGGTTATCAGTTTTCATAAACCATGGGCGGTTTTGTCGATTTAATACAAATGCATAGTAGTGGGACCCAAAATGCACTATTCGCCCTTTTAAAACTTTCAATTCGATTTTTGGGTTTTTTATTATATATTATATATATAATATTCAAACATATACTTTGTAAATTTAAATGATTCCAGCACTTTCAAGAATCAGTTTTATAACTGATCAAAACAGTTAGGAAGTTACATCAAAGGGCTGATATAAAAGCAGAGATAGGAGTAGCAGAGAGGGTTCCGAGTTTTGGGAAATCTTGAAGCCAAATTCTGTATTCCAGAATAGCAAATCAATGTAAAAGTATGCAAGTTTCTAGCATTTGTTTATGCTGAAGAGTTTATCCAGTTTACATAATGTTTTTCGTCTGTGAATGAAATAGAGTGATTTGAGCTGCGGGTCTCTTTATACTTGTGTATATAAGAGTTAAATGCACCTTAATGTGCGCTCCTCTATTTTAACCTTATCTTTACATAATTATTCTGAGTTTTAAAGTGATAGTTTCTGTTTTAAACGACATATCAGTTTGAAATTCCTTTCTCATTTTCTTCCACCCAATCATTTCAGCATAAGTGAAATATGACATTGTATAACATATATGGGTTTGCTATTTAAGGGGTTATACAATAAATGTTTTAAGAGTTTTTCAATACAGAGACAAAGTATATCAATTTGTGACAGAAGTACATAATGTCTCAAGCACTGATTTCTTTACACAGCAAGAAATTGTTTCTTGAGGAACAACATGTTCACTGGGAGCTCTCCCAGATTTCCAATGTACGACAACGACTTCGGATGGGGAAGGCTGGTTTGAGTAAGGAGTGGTTGTGCCAACAATTTTGATGGGAAAGTATCTCTATATCCCACTAGGGAAGGTGGAGGAAGCGTCGATCTCGAGATCAGCTTGCTACCTCCTTTCATGGCCTCCTTGGAGGTCGACCCGCAATTTATTTTCCCTTAATATATATCATTAGAAGAAAATTATAAAACACTTATCATGCAGAAGGCAACCTTTAACCATGCTACGAAAATCGACAAGATGGCCGTGCTGTTTAAAAGCACTATATATATATATATATATATATACTGCACTGTCGTGTTGTTTATAAGCTTTATATATATTTATATGTGCTTTAGTTTGCTGGTATTTTGAAGATATTTAATGGCAATGCGTTGTATAGTCTTGTTTGGCTCGTCTTTATGATCTTATTCAAATAGGGGCCTACTTCAAGAGGTTTCAAGTCAAATTCAAGCACAAGATATTACAGGAAAATATCTGACCGAAAATGAGTAGGTACGTAATTCTATTGGCGACATTTCTCTACTTGCTTCCCCTGCAATTTCATTCATGATGGATCCTGGATGAAACAAGTGGTAAGCGAGTGAAATTTATGTGCGTGAACTGGGTGGGTTACATGGAACCTGTGTTATCAGAGGGCCTCAGCACCCAACCTCTGCAATATATCACCAACACCATCAACTCCCTCGACTTCAACTACATGCACCTCACGTGGGCCATTTTTAGGTCATCGATCCATCCATTTCTAATCTCATCGTTGCCTTGACATTCCCCTCTCTTAACCTAAGTTCCGCAGTAGCCAAAGTAGCCACGTTTAACCCAGAGCTCCTAGGGATCTCTCATATCGGCTCCTACCAACATATGGTCACAAATATCCAGAATGTGGACATCATGGTCATACTAGATAACCGCGTAAGAAAATTGTAGTGGTGTTGCTCTCTCAACAAAAAAAATCACTATTGAAAAAGACCTGACCACTATACCTTCACAAATTAAGATTGAGTCTTTACATAGAAAACTTATTTTCACCATTGAGCCTAAGTGATTTGGCTCCCTTAATATTTCTTTGAAGACTATATCATTGGGATGTTTTTCTCTTACATATGTTATAAGATCATTTGATGAATTTGAGAAGGTTGAATTAGAATATTTTCTAGATCCTCTAGATATTCTTTTGGAATATTTACTTCCATACCAATTATTTTTCCACTTGAGTGACATTTTCATCTCTACTAGATGACTCTACAACAGTTATTTGTTCACATGGATTTGCTCTTCTTGATACTTTATCATCCTCTCATTGAGATTTCTCATAGTCTTTAGGTTGACATGTACTACTCATTTTTGTTTCCATTTGAATTCTCTTCCACGTATGCATTATTCATCTCTTGCACATTGTAGCTATGGTCTAGCTTCTATTATTTGGATTAAAAATTTGTATGTTTGCTTGTAATTGATAGAATGTAGTTTCTAGAAGGTTGATGCTTGAATGATTAATCATTAATGTACTATGGATGCCATTTCTATCTTTATTGATGTACAAATATGTAGGTTTTCATATATTCTACAACCAATTTGACATTCTAGATATTTTTTATGAATATAAATGCAACATAATTTCTCTCTCTCTCTCTACACACACACACACACACACATAGAGTCCTGGAGATTTGGGAAAATGATGCTCTTGACAATCTCACTCTCAAACACTCTCTCACTCCTTCTAACCATGTGCCCTTTATTATGTGGTTTTGATATTTCATATTAGAAATATTAACTATTTAATGTATTATAATAGTTATAATATTGTATGTGGATTTTTATAACAAATCTCTCTTTTTTGCATTGCTTCACCCTCAAAATAAGATTAGAGCCTTACTTGAGTAAGAAAGATGTTGTATCCTTGATCCAAAAATTATATAGCACTTTGATTAAAAAAATGATTTTCTATTGTGCTTAAGAAGGAATTATATTAAGAAAGGTGGTTAGGAGGATAGACTCTTGAAATTTTTCATAGTTGATTGTGATAAATTTACATTCAACTAAATATTTTTCTTATATATACAAATGATTCTTGATTCATAGTGCATGAGTGTCTAAGAGACATGATTATCACAAAATCACCATGACCTTTCATAAGTAGTGATTCAAATATGATTAGTATTCATTATGTGCATCAAATGGAGAGGATACAAGAGGAAGGGATAGAGGATACCTAAGTGGGAAGTGTCTAGGAGTATTGTAGAGGAAGGAGGTGTGTGGCCATGAAGTGTAGGGTTCAATCTCAGTTGGTAGTAATTTATTTTGAGGGAGGTGTATGTGCCAAAAGGATTTGGGATATCTGTGAAGGAGGGGAAGGAGATCTCTCCTCTCGACAATTCAAGAACCTATGTTTCTTCTATGTAAGGTCAATTATACTCCTTATGGGTCGTTTTGGCTATCTTGGTATGAAGGTCTAGATCATATTTGAGCCTTCTATATATGGCTTTACAATCATCATATACCATTTGTTAATAGTTCTGGTGCTCAGGGGGCATGTGAGTCACCGTGAACGAAGGTTATGAAGGAATAAATCTTTGATGGCTTCCCAAAGAATATGTGTCCTTGATGATGGGTGATGAGACCACTCGAAATGTAAGACATTAGTAAATCTACACACAAAATTTATCTATAATCTTACATAAACTAGATTTAGAGAAGTTGTGTGTGGAGTGAAGAAATGAAGAAGTTGTTGATGAAGTAGATTTTCATAGGTAGGGGAAAACAATAGTCAAAATTGAATGCGATGTAAGGTAAGGAGACGATTGGGTTGATAGTGCACAACATTCTATTCATCATACTGGGAGTTCCTTGACCTCTTGGAAGGTTTACCATTTCCATTTCCATTTCGATCAGAGGGAGCCTTCCTCTTTTATTTGAACCTATCGTGCCTTTGATTTCCATTCCCTCTGAAGTTTTTATTGTTGTTGTAGTAATCATATTAGGGAGAGTCCCTTTTATTGGGGCATTCTCTTGCATAGTGACCAAACTTGTTACAATTATAACATCTTCCCTTTCTTCCTTTGGGACTCGCTCTTCAATGAATTTGATTTCTTGGTCCAACATTTTTCTTCTTCTTTGCATGAGTGCTGAAAGTAGTAAGGTCACTTCCATTTCCATTTTAGGGATGGTCTCTCTCCATCATCCTTGTCTCCTCTTGAGTGAATCTCGTCAATAATTCATCAAAATCAGGAATTATATTATTATTGAGAATAATGGTATTAAATACATACCATGGTCGAGGAAGTCCACCAAGAGAAATGAGAATGAGCACTCAGTCAGTTATGACCTCTCCAATAGCTATGCGATCGTTCTTGATTTTAGTGGGCCTCATGAAATATGATTGGATTGACTCTCCCTTGTCCATCTTATTTTTCTTCAACTTGTTCTTCAAAAAGAGAATTTGATTAGCATTGTTAGCCCTAAACATGCCAACCAAATTATCATAAAGCTCCTTAGATGTGCCCAACTTGGAGATATAAGCAACCAAGTTCTTATGAGTAGAATCCCTGATGAGTGCACATTTTTGCAAATGGCCATCATAAATACTTCTAGCTAGCCCATGAATATCTCTCCAAAACTGAAATGCTTCCCTTGCAACTATCTAGGAGCATACGGTACTGGTTCTACTGCCTCAAATTTAATTCAAGTACTGTAGGATAAGGTCGAGCCTTTGTCATAAGAAGAAACTCATCCTCATAACTTTTTTTTCTGCATGAAAACACAGTGCTGGAATCCTCAATTCAAGGACATCCTCAATTCCCTGTGCACAAACAGGGTCAATATCTCTTTGTCACACCCCATATTGATGGGTGTGCAACCCAACACAAATTCCATCATACTTCAAAACTGAGATAACTTCTGAGTGCACATTTTTGCAAATGGCCATCATAAGGACTTCCAACCCATGAATATCTCTCCAAAAATGAAATTCTTCCCTTGCAACTATCTGGGAGCATACAATATTGGTTATACTGCCTCAAATTTAATTCAAGTGTTGTAGGATAAGGTAGAGTCTTTTTCATAGGAAGATAATATTCCTCATAAATTTTGTTTCTGCGTGAAAACATGGTGTTGGAATCCTCAATTCAAGGAAATCCTCAATTCCCTGTGCATGAAAAAGGTCTAGATATCTTTGTCACACCCCACATTGATGGGTGTGAAACCCAACGCAAATTCCATCATACTTCAAAACTAAGATAACTTCTGAGTGCAATTTTTTGCTGGAATCCTCAATTCAAGGATATCCTCAATTCCCTATGCATGAACAGGGCCCAGAGATCTTTGTCGCACCCCACATTGATCGGTGTGCAACCCAACACAAATTCCATCATACTTCAAATCTGAGATAACTTATGACTGCACATTTTTGCAAATGGCCATCATGAGCCAATGAATATCTCTCCAAAAATGAAATGCTTCCCTTGCAACTATTTGGGAGCATACAATATTGGTTATACTGCCTCAAATTTAATTCAATTGTTTTAGGATAAGGTTGATTCTTTGTCATAGGAAGATACTCATAATCATAACTTTGTCTTTGCGTGAAAACATGGTGTTGAAATCCTCAATTCAAGGACATGCTCAATTCCCTGTGCACGAACAGGGTCTAGAGATCTTTGTCACAACCCACATTGATGGGTGTGCAACCCCACACAAATTCCATCCTAATTCAAAATTGAGATAACTTCTGAGTGCACATAGTGTTGGAATCCTCAATTCAAGGAAATTCTCAATCCATGTGCATGAATAGGGTCCAGAGATCTTTGTCACACCCCACATTGATAGTTGTGTAACCAAACACGAATTCCATCATACTTCAAAACTCATATAACTTCTAAGTGCACATTTTTGTAAATGGCCATCATAAAGACTTCCAACCCATGAATATCTCTCTAAAATTGAAATGCTTCCCTTGCAACTATCTCGGAGCACACATTACTGGTTCTGCTACCTCAAATTTAATTCAAGTGTTGTAGGATAAGGTCGAGCCTTTGTCATAGGAAGAAACTCATTCTCATAAATTTTGTCTCTACATGATAACATAGTGCTACAATCCTCAATTCCATACACATGAACAGGGTCTAGATATCTTTGTCACATCCCACATTGATGGGTGTTCAACCTAGCACAAATTCCATCATACTTCAAAAATGATATAACTTATGAGTACACATATTTGAAAATGGCCATCATAAATACTTCCAGCCCATGAATATCTCTCTAAAACTGAAATTCTTCCCTTGCAACTATCTGGGAGCATACAATATTTGTTCTGCTTCCTCAAATTTAATTCAAGTGTTGTAGGATAAGGTTGAGCCTTTTTCATAGGAAGAAACTCATCCTCATAATTTTTTTCTCTGCGTGAAAACAATTTTGTAATGAATATCATCAGCCTCACCATCATCTACCAGTCCCTCACTAACGATGTCATTTTTTCGCTCCCCACTCTTATTGAAATTCAAAATGGATTTCTAGTCTACTACTCCGTCAAAGATATTGAGATGATTTAACCGCAAGAGTTTTTTTCAGTCTTGCCAGAAAATTGAACTATATTGTTTTTCTCTGACCATTCTCCCCCTTTTCTAACATTTACCTGTTCACAATTTAACTTTAAAAGAGTAACCTCAATCTGGAGTGGTGTCTGAATGTGGACTTGGACATAAGGAAATGACTCATTTTTCAATGATCAAACTGGATTTCTACCAAAATATGTCCAAGACAGGGCCATTCACCATAATTCTTGACCCTCATTTTTATCCTGCTTTATTTTTCCATGAACTTCTTTATCATAATATTTGTAGGTGTTATAAATGGGAGAACCATTTAAACACACCACATATGATTTGAGGCTGTTTTTCTTGAGAAAGGCATCTAGATCTCATTTTACATCAGGGTTGCTGTGGTATCTTCCCTCTGGATCTGTAGTACCCTCTCCAAATGTACCAATAGTGTTGTCTCTTTCCAATTATATGATGCCTTATCCATCTAAGATAGCAACAACTTCTTCAAATTATGGCCTCAAAGCTTCCTCTGTAAGCTTGTAAAAAAGTTTATTTTTTTTCTTCTTTCATCAAATGCACCATGTAGTGTTGACTCCTCTTACCCTTTGCCAACCCTTTCAACCATCATGCTTTAAGAAATATGCCAAACCATGAAGTCAAATTTAAAGCTACACCTAAAGCATTGCCATAATGTTCTCTCTTCTTATGCCATTGAATTCAGTTGCTTTATATTTTGGAAGTTCGGTTGCTTTATATTTTGGAAGCAGTTTTCATATTATTTTTTTATTTTCACCTTGTGACATCTTACATAATTTATGTAACTCATGATTTTTCTAGAGTACCCATAATTGTGTATGAAAAATAATTATGGGTACTCATGAGAAATCATGAGTTACATAAATTATTAAAATTATTGAGTGCCATTTCTAGCTTCCCACTCTTATTGAAATTCAGAATGGATTTCTTGTCTGCTACTCCCTCAAAGATGTTGAGATGATTTAACCACAAGTGTTTGGTTCAGTCCTGCCAAAAAATTCAACTATATTGTTTCTATCTTACCATTCTTCCTTTTTCCAACATTCACTTGTTCACAGCTGATTTCACTATTTAACTTAACAAGAGTAACCTCAAGCTAGAGTGGTGTCTGAATGTGGACCTGGGCATAAGGAAATCAATCATTTTTCAATGATCAAACTGAATTTCTACCAAAAGATGTCCATGATAGGGCCATTCACCATAATTATCGACACTCATTTTTAGCCTGCTTTATTTTTCCATGAACATCTTTATCATAATAGTTGTAGGTGTTATAAATGGGATAACCATTGAAACACATCACATATCATTTAAGACTTTTTTTCTTGAGAACAACGTCTATATCTCATTCTACATCATGGATGTCATGGTATCTTCCCTCTAGTGTAGAAATTATATAACTTATGTGTTACATATCCAAGATTCTCCTAATAAAACACTATTTTAACTTCATGCACAATACATAATCTATTCCACCATTGATCATCACATGCGGAAATTAAATCAATTGCAATGCACACATGAAACAATAAAAATTCACACACATTAACACAGTTGTTTAACGGGAAAGCTTGAAGCTAAAAAACCCAAATATCTGTATATAATATATGTCATAGAGATCATGTAACAATCCTCATACAAATCTAAACATGTCAAGCTCTCAGTACAATACAATCGCTACACACTAATCAGGCCCGATCTTGCAAATCCATGCACCGATCTTTACCACCTGCTAGCCTGCCTCTAATGTGCAATCCCTGCTGAAGAATGGATTTGAATGAACTCAAATCCACCAAGCTTGCACTGCGGAATCCTCATTGGCATCTCCACTGAGTGTTGGATGCAATCAATGCATCAATATAGTCACAACTAATAGTCACACTTCCTCTTTCACCTACCTCTCCACTGGTCTCCACTGAAACTGCCATGCACTGTAGTTAACTGATATATTCTTCAGTTGATTAATGAGTTATTATTTAGTGAATTAATTAACTAATTAATTCACACCACTCTCACTAGTGTATCAATCAGTTAGATTAGATACAACTAGCTCAACTGAGTCTAACTAAGTTAAACTAAATACAACTCCACCAACTACTTATATAACTCCACCAAACTCTGTCACATGAGTTCTAATTGAAGTGCTCATGCATTAGCTCCAGTAAACCCTCAGGAATAGCGTAATTCCTTTTGTCAGTTGTTGTGCCACATCTGTGCACTTAACTGAAGTGCTCTAAGAGAATAAGATAATGTTTAGATTCCAAATATTATTAAGAGCTAATAATATTCAACATATCTATTTTTATACTGGCAATATAAAAATAGATTCTGCCCAATATGTCTATAAAATAGAACTCCATCTATTTTTCCAACTTGAACAACCATCCACAAATAGCATCCTGCAACTCATAGAATATGATCGACATGTCTAAAAATAGACTTTGCGCCAAAAATAGCCTGCGGGCCCACTTAGTGAAGGCGACTCTTTTCACTAAGCTCATCATCTTGTTGAATCTAAAAACTCCCTCTCAACAAGATAGGGATTATCTGTCACCTCAATCCAGTCTCTATGGTATTCAAATTTTCTCTTGGTGAGCACCTTTGTCAGAATATCAGCATCCTGATCCTCCATAGGAATGTAAGAAAGTAACATGATCTTCCACTGCACACAATATCTGATATGATGGTACCGGATATCAATATGTTTAGATCTATCATGAAATACTATATTAACCGAGAGTTTGATGCAACTCTGATTATCACAATATATCATAGTAGGATCTAAGCGTGAACCGAACAACCCGACTAGGATCTTCCTCATCCATATAGCCTCGCATGCAGCCAAACTTGCTGCCATGTACTCGACCTCCACTGAATTGAGTGCTACATATCTCTATTTCCTGCTGTACCAAGAAACTGTTGTAGACCTGATACTGAAAATCCCTCCAGATGTGCTCTTTCTTTCTGTTGGGCTCCCTGCCCAATTTGCATCCGTGAAGCCACGCAGCTTCAACTCATCCGATTTTCTGTACCACAATCCATATCCCGATGTGCCCCTGAGATACCTCAAGACATGCTTGCCTGCCTTCCAAAAGATCTTGGTAGGCTTAACCATAGCTTGTGAAATATGGTTAACAGCATAGCATATTTCCGGTCATGTATTGACCAAATACATGAGTGAACCAACCAACTATCGATAAACAGTGGCATCCACTATCTCTTCCAATGTAGCATCCTCTTTCCTCCAACCACCAGGAAGAGGAGTGTCGATAGGCTTGCAGCCTTGCATGTTGAACTTCTCCAGTATCTCCCGGGTATACTTGCCTTGAGACACAAACATTCCACCCTTCCGCTGCCAAATTTGCAATCCCAGGAAATAATGAAGGAGGCCGAAGTCCTTCATCTCAAACTCCTTTGCAAGATCTGCTTTGCATGAGTGTATCAACAGTTCATCACCTATTAATATTAAATCATCTACATAAAGCACATTGATCAACAACTTACCCTCCACCACAATCTGGTATAGGTTCAGATCTGCTTCACTCTTGGCGAAACCAAGTCCAGTGAAATAACTGTCTATCTGTGTGTACCAAGCACGAGGTGCCTGTTTCAGCCCATACAACACTCTTTTGAGCCTACACACATGCGACTCGCTGCTGAATATTTTGAAACCTTTAGGCTAATCAATGTACACCTCCTCCTCAATGACTCCATTGAGGAATGTAGTCTTCACATCCATCTGATGAATGTGCCAACCCATCTACGTTGAGAGAGCAAGGATGGTCTGTCTCAAAGAATACCTTGTGACAGGTGCAAAGGTTTCTTCATAGTCTATCCCCTCAATCTGTGAGAAGCCCTAGGCAACAAATCTTGCCTTGTACTTCTTGACGCTTCCATCAGCAACTTGCTTCACTTTGTAGATCCATCTCGAACCTACCACTGATTTCCCTTCTAGCCTTGGGACAATCTCCCATGCATTGTTTCTGACAATCGAATCATACTCTTCCACCATGGCATCTACCCATGCGGGATCCTCCACAACTTCCTCGAAAGAGGATGGTTCTATCATGATACACTTGCTCATTAGAGCCATGTATCCAGTAAATTGGTCAGGTGACTTTCTCTGTCTGCGCTATGATGTAGGTGCTCCTACCTTTTGCACTGCATCAAGATTTAGTCGCTCAGCTTCTGCAGTGCACTTCCACTATCTGATGTTTGACACTGCATGAGTGGTTTGTTCCACTCCATGAACGTCCTCTTATGGATGATCCACATCCTGAGGCTCACCTTTAGGAACAAGTAGCTCCTCATCTGCATGCAAGTGTAGCTCCCTCTCAAGCGACAACTTCATGGCTTTCTCCTAATGAAATTTGATATCTTGTCACACGACAGTCATCCGACTGTCTGGAAAATACACACGATAATTGTGGGGTGTTTTTGTGTACCCCACAAATATCCCAACCTCTACGGTAGGCTCCAGCTTCTTCCTGGCATCCTTCGTCACATGAATGTAAACAGGTGAGCCAAAAATCTTCAAATGAGAAATATCAGGCTTCTTACCAGAAAATGCCTCTTCGGGTGTACTCATGCCAAGCACTCTATGAGGACAACGGTTTTGCACATAAACCGCAGTGTTGCATGCCTCAACCCACAAGTGTATGGGAAGGCCCTGATCATGAAACATTGCCTGTGCAGCACCCATGATCGTTCTATTCTTTCTCTCCGCGACCCCATTCTGCTATGGGTTATGAGGCGTTATGAGTTCTCTTTGAATTCCTTTTGCGCTGCAAAAGTCTTTGAATTTGCTAGAGATGTATTCACCACCATTATCACTCCTTGGAGCTTTTACCTGCTTCCCCGACTCTTTCTCAAAAAGTGTCTTAAACTCACAAAACTTTGAGTAGGTCTCGCTCTTCTTCTGCATGAAGAAGATCCAGCACTTACGAGAAAAGTCATCAAAAAATATCACATAATACCTGTGTTTTGTTTTTTAAGAAACTAAGAAAGGTCCACACACATCTGTGTGAATTCTCTCAAGGATCGTCATGGCATGACTATCCTTCTCATGAAAAGTGGTCTTCACAAATTTTCCCAAAGTACATCCCTTGCACTGATCTGACTGCGCAAGTCTACCCTTGGGAAGCCCGATAGAAATCTGCTGCAAAATTTTCAAAGCACCATGGTGAAGATGGCCCAATCTCCTGTGCCACAATTCGCCCTCATCCCAGCTCACCACTGCTTCTGCTTTGCCTGCCATTTTTGCACAACCATCTACCTACAATTGATAAAGTTTCTTAACTTGAACCCCTATCCTCCGAGTTTCACTAGTTGATTTACTGCGCAGGAAGGCTTTTCCCTCGCTAAAAACAACATCATAACTCTTGTCTTCCAACATCGCCACTGAGATCAGATTCTTCTTCAATCCTGGAACATGCATGACATCCTTCAAGATGAAAGGTTTACCTGGCTCCCTCTTAAAGGAAATGGTCTCGATACCAATCGCACTATATCCACCATCATCACCCATCTCGATGTGCACTCCAAGATCCTTTTCATCCAAATCACTAAACAACTCTTTGTCTCCGGTCATATGGAAATACACACCATTGTCAAGAAACCACACTGATCCCATCACACTTGAAACCAAGCATGCGATCAATGAAAAATCCAGCTCAAACTGCGAGGCTAAGGCCTCTCCAGCTACAGATCTAACAACCTGCTTATTTTTCTTCTTCTGTGGAGAATTAGTGGCGTAATGTCCGTGTTGGTGATAGTGAAAGCACTTCACCTTGGACAAGTCATGCTTCTTTCCTTTCACACCGGATTGAGAAGGATTTTTCTTCCCCTTCCCTTTCCTTGCTTTGGTAGCCAAATCACAATTTTCTTCATCTTCATTCTTCGATGAAGATCCATCCCTGGTACCTCGCCTTATCTCCCCCTGCACAAGATCTGACCAAAGTCACTCCCATCCCGACAGTTTCTCTCGACCATTGACAGAGTCCTCGTAGCTATGCCAAATCTTCGGAAGCCCAAGGAGAGCCAAGCTCACCAAGTCCTCTTCATCAACAGTAACCCCCAAAATTCCCAGCTCATCCTTGTAGTGGACAAACTTCGTGAGGTATTTTGGTATACTGTCGTCTTTCTCCATTTTTATTTTTCTGAGCTTGTCTTTAAGCGCCAACTTCCTCTGGTCGCTTTTTCTTTGGAACAAGTCTGTCAAAGCTTTCCACATTAAGAATGGAGTAGCTTTACCGTGAAGGCTGGACACAATGTGATCCTTCAGACCTTCCAACAGAATCCTTCGACATTTTTCTATCTTCTTTTGCCATGCATCAAGTGCGGCTGCATCGCTAGAACTAGGTTTTGGAATATCAGCATCTATGAACTCCTTCAACACATTATCATCCAGCACTACATCCATCCTGTCCTCACATGCAATATAATTCTAGCTTCCATAAAGGGCATACTCCAATTGCAATCCATTGAAAGACATTTCAATGAATGCTCAACTTTGACACTAAGAAAACACTGCAGAAAATTCGAATTCCACCAACACAAAACTCAACTGCTTCAATAATTGAAATCTGCTCCAATGATCAACTGCTCTGATACCATGCAGAAATTATATAACTTATGTGTTATATATCCAAGATTCTCCTGATCACACACTATTTTAACTTCATGCACAATACAGAATCTATTCCATCATTGATCATCACATGCGGAAATTAAATCAATTGCAATGCACACATGAAACAATAAAAATTCACACACATTAACACAGTTGTTTAACGGGAAAGCCTGAAGCTAAGAACCCCAACTATCTGTATATAATATATGTCATAGATATCATGTAACAATCCTCATACAAAGCTAATCATATCAAGCTCTCAGTGCAATACAATCGCTACACACTAATCGGGACGATCTTTCAAATCATGCCGTCTTTTCTTCTTTGCATCTCTTTGCTAATCCTATTTGGAAAAATGGCTTTGAATGAACAAATCACAAAGGTGCACTACGCAATCCTCATTGGCATCTCCACTAAGTGTTGGATGCAATCAATGCATCACTATAGTCACAACTGATAGTCACACTTGCTCTTTCACCTACCACTCCACTGGTCTCCACTGAAACTGCCATGCACTGTAGTTAACTAATGTATTCTTTAGTTGATTAATGAGTTATTATTTAGTGAATTAATTAAATAATTAATTCACACCACTCTTACTAGTGTATCAACCAGTTAGATTAGATACAACTATCTCAACTGAGTCTAACTAAGTTAAACTGAATACAACTCCACCAACTACTTCTATAACTCCACCAAACTCTGTCACATGAGTTCTAACTAAAGTCCTCATGCATTAGCTCTAGTAAACCCTCAGGAATAGTGTAATTCCTTCTGTCAGCTGTTGTGCCACATCTGTGCACTTAACTGAAGTGCTCCAAGAGAATAAGATAATGTTTAGAGTCCAAATATTATTAAGAGCTAATAATATTCGACATCTATTTTTAGACTGGCAATCTAAAAATAGATTCCGCCCAATATGTCTAAAAAATAGAAGTCCATCTATTTTTCCAACTTGACCAACCATCCACAAATAGCATCTTGCAACTCATAGAATATGATCGACATGTCTAAAAATAGACTTTGCGCCAAAAATAGCCTATGGGCCCACTTAGTGAAGGCGACTTTTTTCATTAAGCTCGTCATCTTGTTGAATCTGAACATCTAGATCTATATTAACTTCTCCAAATGTACCAATAGTGATGTCACTTTCCAATTATATGTTGCGTTCTCCATCTAAGATAGCAAAATATTCTTCAAATTATGGCCTCAAAGCTTCCTCTGTGAGCTTGTAAAAAAATTGATTTTTTTTTCTTTCATCAAATGTACCATGGGGTGTTGAATCCTCTCCCCACTTATCCTTTGCCAACCCTTTCAAGCACCATGATTTAAGAATATGCTAGACCGTGAAGTAAAATTTAAAGCTACACCTAAATCATTGCCATAATGTTCTCTCTTATTATGCCACTGAATTCGGCTGCTTCATATTTTGGAAGCATTTTTCATATTATTTTTTTATTTTGGCCTTGTGACGTCTTACATAATTTATATAACTCGTGATTTTTCGGGAGTACCCATAAATGTGTATGAAAACTAATTATGGGTACTCCATAAAAATCACGAGTTACATAAATTATTGAAATTATTGAGTGTCATTTTTAGCTCCCCATTCTTATTGAAATTCAAAATGGATTTTTTGTCTACTACTCCCTCAGAGATGCTGAGATGATTTAACCACAAGAGTTTTCTTCAGTTCTACTAGAAAATTCAACTATATGTCTCTATCTGAGCATTCTCCCTTTTCTCTAAAATTCACTTGTTCACTACTGATTTCACTATTTAAATTTACAAGAGTAACCTCAAGTTGGAGTGGTGTCTGAATGTGGACCTGGACACAAGGCAGTGAATCATTTTTCAATGATCAAACTGAATTTCTACCAAAAGATGTCTAAGACAAGGCAATTCACTATAATTCTCGACCCTCATTTTTTGCCTGCTTTATTTTTCTGTGAAATTATTTATCATAATAGATGTAGGTGTTATAAATGGGAGAACCACTGAAACACACCACATATGATTTGAGACTTTTTTTCTTGAGAAATGTGTCTAGATCTCATTCTACATCAGGGATGTCGTGGTATCTTCCCTTTGGATCTGAAGTACCCTCTCCAAATTCACCAAAAGTGATGTCTCTTTATAATTATATGTTGAATTATCCATCTAAGATAGCAACAACTTCTTCAAATTATGGCCTCAAAGCTTCCTTTGTGAGCTTGTAAAAAAAAATTATTTTTTTCCCATCAAATTTACTAGCAGTGTTGACTCCTCTCTCCACTTACCCTTTGCCAGACCTTTCAACCACCATGCTTTGAGAAATATGCTAAACCATGAATTAAAATTTAAATCTACACCTAAAGCATTGCCACAATGTCTCTCTTCTTATGCCACTAAATTTGGCTCCTTTATTATTTGGAAGCAGTTTTTATATTATTTTTTTATTTTGACCTTGTGATATCTTACATTATTTATGTAACTCATGATTTTTCTGGAGTACCCATACTTGTGTATGATAGTTAAAGGATATTCTATACTAATATATTGGACCTATGTTCTTCCCAAATTCAATGTGAGAGCTTCGGAAGTATTATTGCATGTTTCTGATTTTCCTCCATAAATGTTTTGTCTTTGCATTTGCCACCTTCAAAACTAGAGTTCCATGATCACCATCAACAAGATTAGTTTAGAAAGGAAGTTTCAGAGGTAATTTATGATAAAAATTATAAATATGGGTAGATTTTTGCTAATTAATTTATATGCCTATCATACCTATGGCATAGGACCCCCCAGATCCAAACTAATACGCATTTTGATGAAAATTTATAGGTTGCAGATAAAGTGGAAATGTTGTTTAGAGAGGTTTTTAATTTTCTCTGTTAGATAGGATAGAAAATTGCCACATTTGGATCCTTATATTCTGATATTAAGGTTACTAAATCAAGGAGACAAATTGTAGAGCTTGAAGGAATGCTGCATAAAGAGATAGTTGAATTTGAGGGGATATTATAGATGTATATAAGGGATGTTTAATATACTTTAGGTTTCCTAACATGATATTACGATAGAATAATATTTCTACTTAATGAATATTTACATATTTGTTTATAGAAATTGCTTAGTTGGAAATAATTTCTTTAGAGTAATTCATTCTTTTAATGCAATCTATCAAATTCAAACAGGGTTTGTTGCAAGAGGCCATCACCAGTGAAGGGCAAGTTGGAAGACTTGTTGCTGATATTTCAAAGATGAAAAATATAAGGCATCTTCTTCTTTATGAATCCTATGACTGGGATCGTCATGTTCACCATTATTTATAATTGTGTAATATATACTCATTGTTTTTTAATTTTTGGCATGCAAATCAACCTTTTAAAGGTAGATTTTTATGTTGTCACGACAAATATACATGATTCAGAAGGTGAGAAATCAATCTTTAGTGTAATTGCAGATTTTAGGTTTTTATAATTATAGGTTATTTATAGGTTGTAATTGTCTTCAAAGTTTCACTTTTAATTGAGTATTCAACTGAAAATAGTGAGTATCTTATTCATAACTATTTGTGATTTAGTATAAACTCTTTTTCTTCATTAGAATTAAGTCCATTTTGTATTGGCAGATAATTGAACACATTAATTTTTCCCAATGTTTTGTAGTCTTAAAGTGAACTAATTACTATGTTATTGTTTGGTGTCCACTGCTGAAAAGAGATTCTCTTACTGTGATAGGTTTCAATTTTTTTTATTTGTTGGTTGTTGTCATGTTTTGAGTGTGGATTTGTGAAATCCAAAATCGCATGTCGCTTTATGTGAAGAGGTTATATATATATATATATATTCCCTTGTGGTTCCTTGAAGATCTATGTTACATTCGCACAAAAATTTAGTCATAATTTCGATATCTAAATTTTCTAATTTTAATTTGAATATTTAAGTGTTAAAATAAAGACAAATGTCCCAATTATAAAAAATCACCCCACAAAAACATTGAGATTTTTCTTTCATTCAACCTGTAACATATTGCATCTTTCTTCATCAATGCTCTTCTTCCAAATGCTATCCACTTATGACATTTCCTTTGCAATATTTGGTGCATTTGCGAGTTATAAGTCATTTGTAGGCTATAAATGTCTTCAGAGTCTCAATTCTAATTGAGTATTCAACTCAACATATTGAGTCTCTTATACGTAACTATTTTTCCCTCCATCCACTTTTCATAACTTCCATAACAATTAGGTAGGGACCTACAACTTTGATGATGTTTTGCTTGTTTAGTAAAATATTGTCGAGACTTTAATGTATCGAAAGTTGTAGAATTTACAATCTATAAAGGTTTCAAGATATAATTTTTAAAATTCTAATTCTTTAAAGGGTGCTAGCTCAATGGAAGAGCACCTGCTTTAGAAGAAGGAGGTTGGTGGTTCGATTCCATCATGCCCTGATATTCATAGGGAATGGAGACGACTAGTTTTTGGTGACGGATGCTCTTTTAACCATCACTAATGAGCTTATGGTGACATTTTTTGACCCTCACCAAAATATGAAATGGTGACGGTCAAAGAATGCCACGATATATACGCATCAATAATGACGGCCCTCAAAGGTCCGTCACCATAAATCATTATTGTTGATATGAAATGGTGAGGGTCATTGTTTGTCATTGTAGTAATTATTCGCGATGGACCTTGATGTCACCAATGAGCATATCGTGACATTTTTTTACCCTCACAAAATATGAAATGGTGATGGTCAACGAACGTTGCCATATATATGCACCAATAGTGATGGCCATGAAAGGCCCATCACAAAAAATCGTTGTTGTTCATATGAAATGGTGACGGTCACTATCCATCATTTTAATCAATATTCTTGACAGACCTTGAATGTCACCACAACACATACTTTCGGTGACACCACTTTTGGTGACGTTCAGTTTTTTGGTGATGGAGGCTATTTTCTGTCACTATTGCTCATATGAAATGGTGATGCTCACTATCCATCATTATAAATCATTATTGGTGACGGACCTTGAATATCACCACAACACCTATACTTTCAGTGACGCCACCTTTGGTGTCATTCAGTTTTTGGTGACGAAGGCTCTTTTGAACCTCACCAATGAGCTTATGGTGACATTTTTCGCCCCTCACCAATGTCCTTTTTTCTTGTAGTGAAGGCTCAGAAGAAGAAACAAGCACAAAAGAGAAAACCAAATAAGAAGGTCACTAAGGCAAAAGCTCTTAGTTTGTTGGACTCTGTGCTATATTTTTAATGATTGAATATCCAAAGCAAGGAAAATATGAACAATCATATCATTTTGGGCCTCTCTATAGAGTTATCAGAAATAGCTACCTTTTCTAAAAAGTAGTTATTTTCTTCACAATTTGTATAGGAAGATAAAAAAATAGCTCTTTGTTTTGGTTTCGAGGAATGACACTAAATGGTGATAAATTATATGTCACCTCAGTGGTAATGATTTTTCTTTCCAAGTGTTATAGAGTGAAGCTGTCTTCCAGGTGTCATTTTCAATTGGTTACACCTGCACTTTTGTGGATAAAGATCAAGGTGTCATTTTTGGTTAGTTGTTGAAATTTTTGTGGAGGAAGTTTTTCCAAGAAACGAGAAGCAGTCAGCCACCTCAGCTCAGCCATTTAGATTTCTATATTACCATGTTTTGTCTTCATACATGTGTAAACCAAATATTGTATATCAAACTTATTTTCTGTTATTTTTTAAGATAAAATTTAAATATGGTTTTCTATATTTAGAAAGTTGTACTAAAGTTCCTACAATAGACTTTTACTTTTTGTGGAGCTTTAACATATTACCTTTTTGTACATATACTATGAAAAGAAATGAGGAAAGGGTTCATGAGTTCTTCATCTTATTACCTCTTGAGTTGTATAATTTTTGAGCTTATAATATCCAAATACACTCTTGAGGACTTATGAATGATTTGATGTGTGTATTTTCTATTTCCTTATGTGTTTCCATATTTTACAGTTTCATTTTCCGATTATGATATACATATGATGTCTCATGTTTTTGTCAGTCTTATGATATAGCTCTACATGATTATCTATTTTTATCAGTCTTGTTTCACAATTTTTCTGGATAAGATGTGTATGGTAAGCCTATTCATAAGCTTTCCCCGTGACAGAAATCTTTAAAAAGTATCATGAGATTCTTGTAAGTCTTGAAGAAGATTTATTTCATCAATAGATTACAGGTTTGAAACCTTTTGTCTTATTTTCTTCTTAACAATGGACTTCTATCATATAGACTCATTGTTCTTTTCATATTCTCCTAACCATTAGAATAAAAACATATCCTTGCTACCACATCAAATACTAGTACCCTCATATGTGTGAGTGATTTATCAGTTTGAAATCTTTTTATTTTCTAGTGTGTGTGAACCTCAACCACCTTCCAAAACTTAATCCAAATATAAGAAAATCCCATGAGCTTAAGATGTGTCTGGGTAGGCACTTGTTACAATCCAAGTGTTGATTCCAGTGCTAACACCATCTATGACCGTGTAATCTCTATCCGACATGTGGCCACCATGAGACCTACTGCAATATGCCCCATTATTCCCATCCTCTTTTCCATGGCTAATTGAGAGTGGTCCTTGTTGCTGAAACCATAACAAACTCTGAAGGATTACCTCATTAACCTATGATTATTTCTCTTAAGTTGTATGATTCTATCATTATCTGCTTTACAACTCCTTATTTCTTACTTCAAACTTATCAAGTTTTATTATAAGTCAAAAGAGTGCCCAAAACCATGATGTTCATCTAATTCATAGGGAGAATCTCTGTAGTCTACCATCTTGCTAGTCCTCTTCGATCTCTTTCCTGCAAGGCATCTTATGTAAACTAAACCAAATAACAATAAACCAAGGTACCTTAGCATAGTTTGGGGAGGATATCTCATATGCAAGATCAACCAATCAGCGTAATTCATGTATAGACATAATAATAACAACATATATTACATATAACACATAAACATCATTCTAGTTAGAGTCCATTCATCAATGCATGACCATATCAAGTACACATACTACGACCTCATGCATGACAACAGCAACCATACCAATGTAAAATTGACACCACATAACCAATCATACACTCATAATGAAATATTACACAACAACCCCATCAACCTTTACATGGCGACATCACTGCAACCATGAACAACACCATGCGGATGTAACAAGAACATAGACCACAAGTATAAGGAACACATATATAAATAAGATGAGTGCATGACCAACAAATCTCCAATCTAGTTCGAGGAATGAACCATGCTTTGATACCACTCCTTAACACCCTCCTCCCATATCTACCCAAGTAACCGACCAACCGAAGTAAACATGTGATGGAGAGTTACTTCGATCTGATTCAACCTACTAGGTCACCTTAAGGAAGTGGAACCAACACCACACAACAACACAGACCTTCTGCACATGCTACAAGACACCTAGGATCCATCCCAACCTTCTAGGAGGCCAACCCTTGATCCAACCCAACCTTTTCATGCATCAATCCCCTAGTCACTCCCTTTACATGGGCAAGAGTGTGACTAGAAAACTCTAGTCGCATTCACAACATGGGTATGCATGAAACTTAGGACTTTTCCCAGTATTTCTGAACTTGCGAACTCGATTTATGTGTCACATTTTCAGGCCTATAGCTTAGGTAACTTCCCAAAACTCCATGACACTTTCAGAAATGAAATATAATAGTGGAGTAATAATTTAAATGAAAACACTTGAACAAGGACTTGACTGGACCCCTACTAGCCATGACAGGAATTTCGTTAAACATGTCAAAAATATGTAACCTATAGTTTTAAACAAAAAATATGAGCATAAGGGTCTCATAATTATCTGAGAATCTCTAAGAAGCATCATTGCCTCATCAAACTAACTGAATTATCATATATTTGGTCACAGATACATTGTTCTTTCATTTAAAAATAAACAAATGATGAGAGCCATACATCATCATTGACATAGAACACATTCATAACCTGCATATAAAAAACATAAATGAAAAGAATAGAAAAACCATTTAAGCCACATAATCTCAATCATATTTTCCCATCAATACAAGAGAAAAGGAGCTCTTATTCCAAAATAAAAATTCAACCAACTCAGGGATTTCCACGTTCCACCCAACCATAGACATGGCTAAGCCAAATCTCTCTTCAACCAATCACCCCCATGCCATCTTCCAAGAATGAATGTGGGATCTCATAAAACTCATCAATCAAAAAAAAATTAGGGCTTCATAAGCAAGGCCACCTTAACCCTCAACCAGTGATTCCACCTCACAGTCGTACATCACTAACCATCACCAAATTGGTCTCTACCCAATATTTCCAGGGCTCCAAAGAATTTTTTCCAACCAAGGCTTGCAGTACTAGTAACTCAACTGAAAATTTCCACCGAGATTCCAGAGCATTTTTCCAACCAGGGCTTCCAAGACTATTAACTCAACCAACCAAGGGCTTCCAAATTTTTTTTACAACCAAGGCTTCCAGGACTAGTAACTCAACCCAAGTTGTTACACAAATTCCAGAGTGTTTGTCCAACCAAGGCTTCTAGGAACTAATAACTCAACGCATCTACAAAGGCACATGGTAACAAACCATAGTAAAAAAAAAAAAAAACCCACAACACCATGTCTATCCATGAAATGAGAAGGCTAGGAAAATCAAATATCAATCCAGGAAATCCTTTGTGCCAATGACAAATAATGACCAAGAAACCACATGCATATGCCATTCATGCCAAAACTAGTGAGGAAAACATATATGCAAGAGGCTACCTACAAGAAAAACCTGTTATAGTTGTTGATCATGATGTCCTCTTGCGATTTCTTTCTATCCCTTTGCCTTCTTGATCCAAAACTCCAAGTATTCCACACTCTCCAAGAGTGATCCAAGAAACTCTAAGTTTCCAAGGATACGAGAGAGTGAGAGAGAAAATGAGATCTCCAAAACTAAACTAACAAAATTTAGTGAACTGACCCTCAGAAGCCTTTTTATTAATGAGGCCTATAATTTCTTCAATTTTCCATTATTTCCCGGCATTTTTATCCTCACATGCAACATGTGACCTTTCATCTCCCTTTTCTCTTATTTTCCATTATTTTCATAAATAAATGCCAATAAATGCCACTTTTCCTTTCCAAAGCCTTAGCCATTTCCTTTGACAATTTCCATAGCCATAATAAACCATACGAACACCTGCACTAGGATGTTTTTCCAAACATTCACCTTGGAATACATGTCCCATGACCTTGCTTATTATTTTTCCTTTATTGACTTTTATTACATGTAATTTTCACCAGAGATGTTACAGAGGTTTTCAACCCTGGAGTTGGCCTCAAATGCCTCATAAAGGTTCTCATCCAGGCCTTTTGATTTATTTTTAATTTTTTTTTTAATATTTTTTTTTAGACTTCTAGGAGTGATTTGGACCAGAAGCTATGAAACTCCTAATCACATTTAATACATTACTTACTGAATTGATAAATTATTTCTTTGAAAAACGTATTCTATATAGCTTCAACCTATGACCATTTACAAGCAAAGGAATTCCTTCGTCATCGATGGTTCTGATCTCAACAAATCCATTTTCATGACACTTTTCTACTAGGTATGTAACCAACCATATTGTCATTAGTTTCCATTTAAAATCATTGAACCTAGAGTCATATGACATCGCCCAATCCTCTACCACATGTTGTGGAAGATATTTCCTCCACAACAATGCCATCAGTACCTGCTGACGCTAGTCAGAAACTCCATCCCAATATGGAATATGACCAGGCTACTTTGCCCACACGAGTTTCCCCTCCTCTTGTTCCACATGACTCCCTTGAGGATGAGCTTCTTCATTTTATCAACTTGGAGATCATGGATCTATTCACTAATAATCATAGGGAGGTTATGGCTCTTTCTACCTCTAATCTCCCTGACATGGAACAAGTTGAACATGGAACTATAAATCTTGAATCGACCTAGAGGGAACCTTCCCAGTGTTCCTTGGAATTTCCACCCATGGATCGAGTCAAGTATTGGGATTCTAATATCGAAATTTCCAGCGAATTGTCAAACTCCTTACCACCTATTGACGATATTATTATACCATATTTATGTCTTGATCCTCCCTTATGTCCTCAGGATATTTTTCAGAGTATGACTATGTTAGACAGTCCCTCGCATGGTCATGCTTTCTGGATTGGGAAGTTTGACTTCCTTTGGCATGGCCCTACTTTTGTGAGCCATATAGAAACCATTGGCCTATGCCCAACTGTAGGCACTCTTTAGCATGACCTACTGGACTATGTTTCGCTTGTATATAATGTATACAAGTGTGAGCCTAATAAGTTGATTTTTTCTTATCATTAGAATTTTCTCGATTTCTGTGTTATTCAAGAGTATGGTATTTGATGCAGAAATGTGAACACCCTCACTTCCTTATAGAGGTTTTGTATATGGTGCAAGTCGTTACACTCAGAATGTTGCTTCTGCTGCTTGGGTTATCTTTTCACCCACGTATGAGCTCATGGGTTCTAGGGCTATTTGTCTTTTCCTTGTCACAAATAACATGGCCAAATGTAGTTCCGTTATTGAGCTCTTGAATGAGGCTAGTCATCTTGGAATACACCACTTGCTTGTTTACCTTGACTCTCAACTCAGAGTGTCTTAGATCAACCATATCTATTCTGTAAGGAACGTGAACCTCTTAGGCTACTTTTTGAGGGTACATCTCTTGGAGCGTTTCTTTGATTATATTGATTATGTTCATATTCATCGGGACCAAAACTATTTGGTTAATTCATTAGCTAATTATGTGTTAGATTGTAATTTGTCACATTCATAAATTTTAAACCATCCACATGAACCATTAAATATCCATTGTACATACATAGTAAGAAAAAACACATAGAAGTCGTTATTTTATTATATCAAAAAGCTTGGGTACATAGTTCAAAAACTGGGCAACTTAGGCCCTAGCTACCATGGCATACATATATAGATATATAAAAAAAAACACATACCTATGCTCCTTCCTCCACTCAGTGGTGCTCATGATAACAATTACAACAGAGCTACATGTTATGGTCACTAAGTTGTAGTTTCCTCAAGTTTGAACATAATGTATTTATTTTGTCTATTGACTATAGCCATTTTTTTACAATGTAATTTTGTATTTGAGAATAATAATAAAATGTAAATTGTGAGCGTGGAAGTACAAGTGTAACTTAGAGAATGTGAGGAATCATTAGGTAGTCCAAAATTGGTTAGGGGACTTGTTTTTCTATTTTCTACCCCTTTTTGTTTTTGTGTCAAATAGTACCCTATTCACCCTAGTGCAGAGAAGGAAAAATTAATATAGATTAGCAAAAGGGAACGAAATTGGGTGTTGGCACTACACGAGGAACCCTCATGAAAAAGGAAATGTCAGAAAAGTGTTTCCTGTAATGGGCACATCAATTGAAGAGAGGGATACCAATGGAAAGTGGGATCCTCGCTTAAAATTTGAGTTGATGTGGGGCTGATCAATGTTCATCATGGCCCAACCAAATCCTAGAGGCATTAGACTGGGGGAGGAATTGGCATGACTGATATGCCAGTGCCACCCCCTGGAGTAGAAAACTCAACACAACCTAATCTACAAATCGACAACTCGGATTAACTCCAGGGGTTCTCGACCAAATCCCGACACCTACTCATTAATGAAAGGTGGGACCACACCTGCTATGTCATATGTCGAGGAGCCTTCAACATCAACAAGCAAGTGTGCAGAAAATGGTAAAGGTATCTTCTCCATGTATCAACCTAACACCTCCCCAATCACCTTCTGCCACATGCCACTCACTTATGACCTCACTTGACATCATGTTACCATTTCTCCTGCCTATAAATACCAGACCTGTTAGCCATTTTAATTTAAACTTACACTTCTTGCAATCGAGTCCTCCCGCCACTCCACTGGCCTACGACAAAATTTGCATATAAGACAAGTATAGAGCTCCCTTAACATTTTTTGTCCAAATTTCACCCAGCCAATGACGTAACCCAGAGGCCCTCCACTCAAATTTTTCCTCATGCTAAAAAATAAAGAAACCGACTCCTAAAACCCCTAAAGTGTGGGAGGACAAACCCTCATCCAATATTGAACCGCTCATGGACACAGAGTCTCAAATAAATGACCCACCATTCCCCTACCATGTGTCAGACCTTCGGTTATATTATACACCAAAATTAACTCCCTTTTAATCTCTCTAAGGTGTAATTGTGAACTTAACCAAATAAATCCTTAATTTTAAGGTGATATGGGTATATGGTATCGCATTCGTAAATCTAGGCAGTTGGTTCACTCCTATTCGAAATAAGTGGTGAAAATGGTTCCATCGGATTGATTCATGCCCAAATTTTAACTTTATCGTAATCACTCGATGAGCATAAGATCCGCTTAAATCTATGTTCCCTCGACCATTCGATGTTTGGTCACCTCCTCGATCCTCCCTATCGCACCCAAACATGTGCGGAAGTTAGAGGAGGAATTTTCGCTTGATAGATCTGAACCATCGAGATTGAATTGATACAACAATTCCCGATTCCCATTGGGTTGGAACATGCATGACATATAATGTTTTCCGCTGACCTGATGTCATCCCATCCATCCGATCTCTTGATCATCAACGACTTTCAGGTTCCTACCTATTCGAAGTTTAACCATGTGCCTATACCCGATGGACTGAACCCATCTTCTTGGTCGACGAGTTTACCAGTTACCTCCTGACAACTATACGTTACATAACTTATCCTCGTAACTCCCATTTAAACTTAATATCGCCAACCTTTATGATTGATTCGTTTTTTTTTTTTTCCTGCATGTCACTCCGAGAGCCTAACCATGGCAGAAGCTAACCTCTAAGCAATCACATCATGCAAATTTTTCTTTCATAAAATCGGTAAGTTCCTATTGCTTGTTTCATTTTTTCCAGACTAGTAATTTATTTGCATAAATTCATAATGTCTAATTCATCAGTTAATGAAACTTTGGTAAATGAGCTAGCCGGGTTTTGAGACACTAAATTTTGTCTTACATACGTTTTGAAACTTAAAATTACTTTAACTCCTTCCACCAGTGTATCAGACAATAATATATTCCTACTAAAGTCTGAAGTATTGGAAGCCAACCTTCCTCCTATCCATTTTGACCCTGGTTCCATTTTTTCCCGCTGAGCATTATGAGCTTGAACAACAAGCCTTCTTCTTTCATTCTAGCCACAAAGTTTTCCTGAAATCAGGCGAAGAAATAGTTGCCAAGATGTTAGGCATTCCTGCTCAAGGGATTGATATAAATGATAAGGGGTTAGATCAGGAATTTATTACTTGGGAAGAAGATGATAAATTGGAATCTATTAAAACCTTTCTTAAAAGTACCAATCCTAACCTAAAGGTGCATCAGTTGATCAAGTTCTTAACTTTTCTAAGGAATCTGAAACTGAAGATTTGAAGTTGCTACATGTTAAGATAAGTCAGTTAGAGCAATAATTGGAGTTGGCCCAACCAGAGGTGAAAAGAGTTGAACGTAGAGGGGAGAATTTGGTAAACTGAAAAACTAATGAGATTGAACATATTTAGACTACTCTAAAATAAATTAATGAGTTTAAGACCTTACTGGAAGTAACTAGATTTACCCTCATAGGAAAGAAAGTATCAATACAGGCTATCATAAAAGATAATTATTCATGGTTACTATATTCATATTATATTGAAATTCATCATTTTTATTTAAAAAAAATCAAATTACTCACCAAATTTCAAAGGAGCACATTTTCTATTCTATCAAATGCCTTTGAATCTTGTGTAGTTTCTCTATTCTTTACTTCATTTCCAAGAAAATAATATATTCTCTATTTCTTTACTTAGTTTCCATGAAAATAGGAATAAAAACAAATGGGATATTGACCAAACAAAAATATTTTAAATCATACTCTGCTATGAATATAACTTCCAATCTAATTATTTTGTAAACTAACTACAATAACATTAATACTAATGTTGAGATTAATACTAATATCATTAATATTATTTAATAGAAATATTATTAGTAACATCATTAATAATAGTATCCATATATATTATTAACAATATATTAATTATAACACAAATATACTAATAATAATAATAATAATAATATAATATTAAAAATAATACTATTATTAAATAGTAATCAATTAATTATAACATAAATATACTATTATTAATGATAATATAACAATATAAGATATTATTATATGTAACAACTTAATAATGGTTAACCTTGGCCACTATAACTAGCCATGATCATGCAAGTTAACTATAATTAATCGAGTCAAGAATGGTCAAACAAACTCATTCATTGCTATACGTCATCGATAATTTTCTAAGATTGTCACTTATTATCACACATTCAATCATATACTAACTTAGTTAAGCATAATCAACCATGGTTAGCCATAGTCAATCTTAGTCAACTATGGTCATCTTTAGTCAACCTTAATCAACCTTGAATAACCCATGCTCTTCCCACTCTTCATCGCCTATGATGGTCAAGATGGTTTGAATGGTCAAACATGGTCAACGATGGATATCTATTATCAACACGGGAAATAATAATCTACTATAAAAAACTATGCTCAACAATGGTCAAATTTGTCAAACCATGTTCACCCATGTTCAACATGATTAAACCATGGACACCATGCCCAAACAAGGTCAACCATTGTCAACTATAATAAAACATGGACAACGATGGTTAATTATAGTCAAGTATTGTCAATCATAATCTATCATAAATAAGCACAACCATTCATAATCAACTATATGTTTACTATAATAAACCATTTTTGACCATATCATGAATATATTTAGCTGCAGTCAACCATTGTCTACTAACTCATGTTCATACATGGTCAATCAAGGTCTCCATGGTTGAACATGATCAACCATTCCCATCCATTATCAACATGGACAACCATTTTATATCATATAAATCTATTGTTAACCAATTCGACAAACCATGTTCAACCATGCCACCAAACCATGGTCATCATGCCTAGCTAGAGTCAACAAAAATTGACCATCGTCAACCATGTTCAATCATGGATAACCATGGACAACTTTGGTCAAACATTTTCAATCATAATATATCATTGTCAAGTATAGTTTGATTTGGACAAGCATGGTCATCCATAGTTATGTTGATTGTAGTAAACCCTTGTCAATAATATCTTAAACAAATTTATAGATGGTCAACAATTGTCTACTAATATTCCCCACATGCACTAGCCATCAAGTAACATAGCCACGTTAGTAAATGTGTTTGATATGAACCGAGTAGCCACATTTTCCACCTTTTTATGTCAACTAGGGTATTAGAATGACATTGATCAATGTATATCAAAATATGAAAAATATATGGTTTTTAAACTTTTGTGGTTGTCATTAATTGCAGAATCCAAATTATCCACAATATCATAAAACAATGGTCGACGTTTCGAATCCTAATGGGGACCCATCTTCAGGACAAGAAGTGAAGATGGATCCCCATTGGGATTCGAAACATCGACCATTGTTTTATGATACTGTGGATAATCCGAATTCTACAGTTAATGATAAATATAGTCCAACCATGGTTAACCATGGGATAACATGGTCATCTAGGGTCAATCATAGACAACCGTGGTGAACCTAGGGTCAACCATAGTCAACATGCCCATCCATGGTAAACCATGGTATAAATGTTCAAACATAGTGAACCATGTTCAATTATGGTCACCATGGTCAACCATGAGAAATCATTGTCAACTATGATCTCCAAGGTCAACCATGGCTAATTGGTGTCAACTATCATCTCCATGGTCAATTTTAGTCAACATGGTCATCTATAGGCACCCTTACTCCACCATAATGTATCCTAATAATATCTTTTCAGCCATGGTAAACATGGTAAACCATTGTTGATCATGGTCAATAATGATCAACCATCCAATCATGGTCAATCATGGACAACCATAGCCAACCATGGTTAACCTTAGATAACTAATGTTAATCTCGTCAACATGGCCAACTATGGTAATCATGGTCAACCATAATTAACCAAGGTTAGCCATGTTAATTATGGTAAACCATGGCAACCTTCATCAACCATATTAACCATCACCAACCATGGTTACCATCTTCAACATGAATGTAACATTAAAATTAAGGTTATTGTAACATGCACCATGGTCAACATTAATGTGGAAATGTAAGAATGGTCAACATTGATGTGACATTGTTAGATTAATGTAACATAAATACATTATTGTATTATTGGTTTGTCATGGTCAACCTCGATCAACCTTGCCAACCATTGTCAATCCTCATTAACCATTTTTAACCATATTCAACCATAGTCAACCATGGTCAATAAATCTGTGTCATGCACATTGGTCGTCAACTAGCACAACCACATTAGTAAATGTGGTTGATATATGTCGATGACATTTTCCACCTTTTATACACCAATTGGCATATGAAAACGATGTTGTGCTGTGTATATAAAGCCATATTTACTAATATGATTGTTCTAGTATGTAGAAATAATATTATGCATTGAAGATCAGCTCATGATATGTATGGTCTCTCTAGTCCAACTAGTCTTCCTCAATTATGAGTTGTCACTTCAAAAGTACCGACGTGGGACACAAAGCAGCTAGAAAGGGATTGAAAAGACGACATCAGTAGAACCAAGATGCGTGGAACCAAACTCTGATTAAAGGAAGCCTTCTTTTCTCATATTTTGGGACTTCATCTTAGGACATGAGAAGGAGAATAACCCTATCAAAACCATAGTCTATACCCCACACCATAGATCCCATTATATTCCATTCCTTTCAAAAAAAGGACTCACATTAACAACAATTAAAAAAAAATTAAAATCATGATGAAAATTATTAAATAAATATTTAAATTATAAATAAGAACTTTAATATTAATTCCAATTTATATTAATTAAATGATAGGTGTGTCTAATAGGGCTTGGAATTTTTTTTTTTAATTATCAACGATTATTATGTCTATGGTAGGGATTTAACCTCCAATGAATACCCTATAATATTCCTAGAAGTATACACAAATCAGGGGTTGATATTTACCTCTGAAGTAGTTATTCTCTTTTTACCCTTTTACTTAAATTAATTAATTAAGAAATTTCATATGAACATGCCTCATATGAGTATGAGTTATGGTTTTTTTTGGCACATGGTATTAGTAAACCATGATAATTCTCATGGTATTGTAACAAAGCCTATTTACTAGGGACAATCATTGTCAAGGTGGGGTGGTTACTGCGCAAGCGAAAATAAATAAATATGTCTATATATATATATATATATATATATATATATATATATATATATATATATATATATATATATATATATATATACAAATTTGGGGAATCAAATTTTGTCTAGTAGTTTATTTCAAAATCAAAATTCCTCAAGTCCAATTCCAATATAGACTAGACTTAGTAGATAATCTCAAATGAATTTTGTTAACAACCTTTCCATGTCACATGAATGATCTTACATATTTTTATGGTTAAACATAATTAAAAAATAAATAAATAAATTTGAGGATTAATTTTGATAATTGCCTTTTTAGAATGATCTTTTTTAATTTTATATTATAATTTTGATATGAAGAAGATAAATTTTAAATAATAAATATAGAGAACAGATTCTTTGAAATTAGGTGAGTAACTTGATTTTTCTTTAATTAAAATGATGAATTTCAATCTAATTTGAAAATACTAATCAAGAATCACTATCTTTTCCATGATGGGTGGCGAACAATTAAGTTATAAATAATTTGTCATAAAAAATAGTGATTCCTAGTTACTATTTTCACATTAGATTGAAATTCATCATTTTTATTTTAGAAAAATAAAATTACTAACTAAATTTAAATGGAGGGTTTTTAATTTATTTAAATATTTTTGAATTTTATGTAGATTTTATATTCTTTACATCATTTCCAAGAAAATACTATATTTGTCTATTTCTTTACTTAGTTTCCAAGAAAACAAGATATTGACCAAATAAAAATACTTTAAATCATACTTTACTTCCAACATGACTTCCAATCCAATTGTTTCGTAATCTAACTATAAATATATATCCATCTTAACTCTTAATCTATCAACCCATCTTAACTCCTAATTTATCAAAAGTTGATAGAGACAAAATCTCAAATCTCTTTTTTGAATAAAAAACTTGAAGAAAAATCTAGAATAAAAAGATCTCTAATTAAAAATAGATCTAAACTAATTTAATTATTAATAATTATAACTATTAATTTTATTTTATTTTAATATATATATATATAATTTAAAAATAAAATGTTTAAAAAATATATAATACAACATTTCAATAAGATAACATAACCTCTCATTCATGCTCTCTGTACGCAACAATTTGAATATGGTAACGAAAAAAAAAGGGACAAATTATGGAATACTCTGAATAATGATATTCCATTTGCGTGGAACCAGTGTGATCAGCTTCGTGGAAGATTCATTCTGTAACATTTTCCAAAGCAAAATGTAGTAATGTGGAAATTGTAAACACAACTCTTCATCATGTATGACACACGAAGCTTCACGGATTCCGTGTCCTCCTCTGTTGGTCGAATTAAGCATGACTATTAGACCATTTCAATTATGGGAATAATTACCGATTGTAAATTTAGATGATAGTAACAAAGTCAATTACACACATCGATCATCAAAACTCTTTACCGTTAGTTTTTTTTTTTTTAACAGAAAAAACAAAATATCCTTCAAAACTCTTTGCAAGGTGGGTTTTTTTTTCAACAAAAAAAAACAAAACATGCTCCAAAATTCTTTGCAGGTGGGGGTTATCAAAAGTCCAATAAGAAAGCGAACTATTGACTTCTCTGCCAAAAGGAAGATGGTAAGGATTCCATTATATACGTGCACTGTTAAACTCTGATTGAAAATCAAAGAGTTTCCAGATTCTTCTTTTCGGTTTAATGATTAGATGCATTCTCCACTCTGATTTGTAGATCCCCTCTTTCAATGGGGGCAGCCAGATTGAGATTTCCAGTTGCATGCGTGATTCTTATGGTTATCATCCATACGATTTATAAGGAGAATATAGATGCCCATGCATCATCTTCCTCCCCATGTCCCGCAAAATTGAGAGTGGGGGTGCCTTGGAAGAGATACTTCAGAGAGTTCGTTTCAGCTGGGAAAAACGGAACAAACCCCACGGGATTCTGCGTGAAAGCTTTTGAAAAGGCAATTGAACTACTAAATTGTACGGTCGAATATATCACATTTGGAAATGGAAATGTTGCGCCGCCGACCTACGATGAACTCGCTCAGCTAATTATAGACAACAAGGTATACGTACATGATATTGTTCTATGATAACAGAATTATGATTTATCATATTTTTCATTTCATGTTGCCTTTGTTTTCAGACAATTGATGCAGTTGTAGGAGACATGACCATCACAGAAAACCGATCACAAAAAGTAGAGTTTACACAACCTTTCTTAGACTCAAGCCTAGTGGCAGTAGTCCGTCTGAAAGATGAAAGCTTGATTGGTTCTGCGCTGATTCTTATGAAGCCTTTCAGCAATCAAATGTGGCTACTAATAGGTGCTTTCCTCGTTTTGGGGGTCTTGGCGGTCTATCTTTTGGAGCACCCAAAGAATCCACCCGTCCAAGGGAGGAGAGCTAGCAGCCGATTTGGGCCAAAATTAATGTAAGAAACAACTTTGGGCATGCTCTATTCAAACTGCTTGGCAAATCCATTGTATGAAACAATACTTAATAATACATATGTGTTTGAGTGCAGGTACACATTTTCTACATGGTACCTTAATCCTGGTAAGTTTAATTCTTCTGCAATACCACGATTTGTGTTTTGTAATTGCCTGAGGTATCCGAAGCGCTAAGCTGGCAATGATTTTATCGTCATATTTAAGGGAATGCATGATGGGCTCGGTCGTGGACTTATCTGTGCTTGATTGGCATGATATCTGATCACACTTGCTGTAGATGCCTTTCTATTTTAGCGCTATAGCTGTTCATTTCTCTTTATCATGTATGTCTTTTAAGAATAGCGGTCTAATTCCTGTAGTGAATATCAACTTGAACAATAGATATACTCCCAATCTCTTTTAAAGATATTCTGAGAAGGAAATATTTCCTCATATGGGGTGGCTGATTTTTTCTCTGTTGCTTCATTGGAGAAGAGAGGAATGTTTGGCTGATTTGATTAGAATCTCGCTATTACCTTTCATAGCTGAGAGTATGTATGAATTATGTACTGTCTATATTTTAATATAAGCAGAAGCTACTCCCCATGTTGAATAATTTGGATATAAGCAGAAGCTACTCGAAGTGTTATGGGGCGCACAGTTGTTGTAGCCTGCCTTGTTGTTGCGGGAATTCTGTATTCGTGTTATACTGCAAATTTATCGGCTATTCTAACAGCCCCACGATTAGAGCCAACCCTGAAGGACATCCAGAGTGTGGTGGCAAGACAGGACATAAAAATTGGGTATTGGAATGACTCTTTCATAGGAGATATCTTGACAAATAAGTTGGGAATAAGTGAAAAGAGGCTAATAAGTCTAACCTCAAAACCTGATTATTACAATAATTTGTCTAAAGGTGTAGTGGATGCCATTATAGAAGAACGTCCATACATGGAATCCCTAGTGGCCAACCATTGCAGTGAACTCGTCTTCGTTGGCCAACCGTTCATTAATCTAAACTGGGGATGGGTAAGTGCTTTTCTCATATATATATATATATATATATATATATAATTCATTTCAATTTCTCAAAATAATAATGGAAAATTTGGTTGTTTTTTTCATCTTTTGGACAGGCTTTTCACCCCAGCCTTCATCATCTAGCAACGAACATCTCTAGCAGAATACTGCAGTTAACGGAGAGCGGGGAATTGTACACAATTCAAAAGGATTGGTTGCCTCAATATGAGAGTTATTGCTGTAACCAAAGTATGTCAGATTCCAACGAACTTCACGTTCGGCAGTTCTGGGGCCTGTTCGCCATATCAGGATCAGTGACAGTGATAGTATTAATGGCTAATATAGTGAGGAGAAGATGCAAGACCCCTAGAAGAACAGATTCAGGAAATCCTCGAAAGAAGAGGTTTATGAAGCTTACACGGCGGAGAGCATGGTCGTCGAGGCCTATTTCCAGTTTCGAGGAGAGGAAGTCGCCTGATACAAGTGAGTGCCATGCTGTTTAGCAGTCACACCTGTTGGATACCGTGTTTCAGTTATATAAGGGTTTACCCTGATTTTATATGTGTGTGTGAGAATATTCTATATTGATAGAGTTTGTATGTAAATATTATGTTGTATGCATTTCAATTTTGTAACTCGATGTAACTCATAATTTCCTAATCATTTTGACGACTTTGTATACCTTAACATTAAATAAAGTATACTGTACAAAGTTAAATTTAGATTTGATTTTTTTTTTAATTTATTTAATGTTTTAGCTATTGTCATGTTTATACAAAGTTAAATTTAGATTTGATTCTTTTTTTTAATCTATTTAATGTTTTAGTTATTGTCATGTTTATGAGTAAATTTAGTTTGTTAATATTGGAACAGTAATTGAGGACCATTTTAAAAGCTAGTTTGTTATTGAAAAAAAAATTAGTGTTTCTTATTGAAAAGCAATTTAGATAATTGGTAAGAGTTTTTGTTATTTGGGTGGTAGAATTGCTATTAAAAAAATAGATCTATTTGGTTGAAAATGTAATTAAAATAATATTTTTTTATAATATAGTTATTTTGTTTTATTTGATATTTAAAAGTTAAGATTTTGAAAATATATATTTTAATTTTAATTTATTATGTATTTATAGACATCAGATTTAGTAATTTATAAAAAATTTCATTTTATTTGTTATAGAACATATAATAAAAAATATTGTGAGCACCAATGTAAGCTACCTCAAGTGGTCAAGCTTTGTTGAAGTGGCTAAGGATACAACAATGAAGTTGAGATGAACCTCATCTCATTAGTGTGATTGCTTTCTTGTTATTACTTACTTATTTCAATGCCACTTCATTTTTTATTCTTAAGAACTAGTATTAACGTGTTGGATGGTTTAAGAGAGAGGTTGAAAAATTTTTGAGCTTGAAAAGTTGTTTGTTTATTGCAATTATGTAGGAGGAATACACTGTTGTGAGTTGCAGATTATCTAAATTTGTGTACAAAGCTCCATATTGTTGTGAGTTGCTAATTATCTAAATCTTTGAAGAAAGTTGCATATTGTTGTGTTTTCTAGTTGTTGTTGAGATAGTGATGGTGCTATAAAAGTTTTTGTTCATATATGCTTCAAGAGAGATTAGATCTATGATTGTGAGAAATAAGTGTAGAGTTGCTTGTATTCTATAGGCCAAAATTCAAACATTCATTTGATTGTTGGAGTATCTCATTTGGATAAAATCTAGTGTAGAGATTGGAAGTATAAAGATCTTTGATATGTTTGTGAATCTATCGGAGAAATCTTGATTTGAAACAAATTTTTGAGATTGTGATGTGTGCTACTCAATAATTAGAAGAGATTGAATGATTGGCTATTACATCATGACCAAAAGTCACATCTATTGTTCCTCCCAACTATTCGATTCTTCTATGGAAGAAAACAATTTCAAGGCACCTTGGATGAAAATATCTTCCTCACTTTAGAACTCAAGCTAGCTCTTGGGCCATACGGCATAACCCTCAAATTGTTACAATGATGGTAGCCCTAAGAAACCTCAAAACAACCTCCTTAAGCCCTCAAATGTCATATTTAAATATTGATAAGTTAACAAGGTGTAGGAGTAATCATGCAAGGTAGAGATAAGAGTCAACTCAAACTATATCATAAGACCAAGACACTTTCAATGAGCTCCCTTATCACATAGTGTAGATAGATACAAATATAAATGAATGATCTATAAGAAGAGTCTCAAATTCGAATTTAAATATTATAACTATTTCTTGGTACTTAGAAATGACTATCAAAAGACTTATGAGGTTCGTAATCTTTAATTCTCTTCACTATAAGGAAGTGTTAGTTGCAAGAAAAAATCAAAGTAAAAGTTGTCCACACCGATGGTATTGGACCCATAGTATTCTAATGAAATTTATTTCTACACAGGTGTGAGTAAAAAGAAGCTAGTGAAATTTAATATTTTTATTATTATTGTAATAATAATAATAATTCTAATCCATTTCCCAATGGTTTTTTCCTTGAATGGGGTTCTCCAAATAAATTTAGTGTCCATTTTATAAGTTAATTTGTTTCGAATTTATTTTCTTCTATCATTTTTTAACAACTGGTATGGAGTAGTAGGTTCTTATTGTTAATGGTGTAAGCTAGGTCTCCTTAACATTATGGAGACTATTACAATACGTGATATGGAGAATTTGAATGGGGCCAATTTCACCCTATTGAAATTAGAAATGGAGGATATACTAATCCTAAAGTATCAATACTTTCTAATTAAAGGGTGGAAAAGAAATCCACAACTATGACATATGAATCTTGGAAGTCATTCGACATGAATGCCATCGCTAAAATCCAGTAGTACCTAGTAAAGAATGTCTACTTTAATGTAGTGGGTTACAAGATAATAGAGGGGATATGGAAGAAGTTGCATGATTTATATGAGAATAATATGGCATAAAATAAATTCTTCCTAATTAAAAATGTATATAGCCTCAAGGTGAAGGATGGTGATTTAGTTGTAGAGCATTTGAATGAATTTAATATAATTTCCAATCATCTTTCCTTTGTCAAAACTATATTGGATGAAGAAATAAAATCTATCATTTTTATGCGTTCCATGCGATATAGCTATGAGAATTTGATAGTAATTATGATCACTTAAACACCTACTATGACCTTGAAGTTTGATGATGTTAGTATCACTTTAATAAATGATGAGTTGCAAAAAAACGAAATTGTGGAAAACCAAGCACGAGAAAGTTCTAGCCTTAACTGATCATGCAAGAAAAAATGAATGTCGTAGATAGATGCATTCAAAATTGAGAGGTGGATTGAAATCAAGAAGAATACTTACTTGTTTTCATTGTGGAAAACTAGGACAAGAAAAGGGATTTTTGGTTTTGGATGAAGGAACAAAAATCAATCAACACAAATAAAAAATAAAACAACATAAAATAAGGTGAGACCACTATGGTAGCTACTGAAATTGGTGTCTTATTTACATTTTTAGTAGAATAAGTCCACTTATATACCTATAGTAGTAGAATTAATATGGTACTTGACCCTACAGAACCTCACAATGTGACCCCATAAAAAATAATTTGATTATATATGAAATGGGTGATCATGGTAGAGTACATTTAGGAAAATAAACATTTGTGTAATGTCATTAGAGTGAGAAATGTCTGAGTTAAGACAATGGATGAACAAGGTATCTTGTTGAAAGGAGGGTGCTTCAATTGTAGAGCATTTGAATAAATTCAATATAATTACGAGTTAATTTTACTCTATCAAAATTATTTTGGACGATGAAATAAAATCCATCCTTCTTATGCTTTCCATGCTAGATAGATAGGAGAATTTTTTAGTAGTAATGAGAACTTTAACACCTAATGGGAATCTGAAGTTTGATGATATTAGCACCAATTTAATGAATGAGAAGCTGCAACAAAAATTAATTGTGAAAAACGAGGGAAGAGATGCTCTAGCCTTAGCTGATTGTGGAAGAAAAATTGAGTGTCATAAGTAAAGGAATTCAAAATCAAGAATAAAAAGACTTACTTATTTTCATCATGGAAATCTTGGATGAGGAAAAGTAATGTTCATTTTAGAAGAAGGAACAAAAGGAACAAAAAGAAATCGACACAAATAAAAAATGAAACAATACAAATTAACGTGACACCATTGTTGTAGCTTCTGAAAGTGATTTATTATTTAATGTTTTAGTAGAAGAATTTTTTTTATATACTCTAATACTAATATTAATTGGGTACTTTCCTTTTGGGCATCTCGCCATGTGACCTCGTGAAAAAAATAATTTTATTACATATAAAGTGGGTGATAATGGAAGAGTAAATTTAGGGAAATTAATTATTTGCGTAAGGTCATTGAATGTTATAGCATCATTTCTCACCTTGACATGATTCATGATTGCTTTATGGCTTTATGGGCACCCATTCCTACAGACTTGGACAAATTCACTTAAAAACAGTGTAAAATCCTCCATACGCGACTATGCCCGTGTTTTTCCGCGTGTATACGCGAGTACAGCTAGACTTTTCCGCGTATGCCATTAAAATGATTAAAATATATATAAAAATCCCTAATTTCGCGCTGGGTTGATGGTTACTCAGGTAGTTCAACCACCCCAGCCCGTGGCCAACTGTTTCCAACTGCTGAAACTACTTGGAGGGACTATAAAAGCCCTCATGTGTATGGCCTAAGGGAGAGAGAGAATTATTGATATTATACTCTGTTGGTATTCCCTATCCAAGTCTGATTCCCCGTGCCTCCTGCACTTTCCCAGTTCATTATAGGAAACCCTTGTTTCCTTGAGATATACATCCTTTATATGTTATCTCGTATGCACCAGTTTGGAAGGAGTCTTAGCGAGGCAAGGGCTGGACGGATCCGGACGACGGTCTGCGAAGGCCTTGGAAGGATCAGGTGATCTCTCCACTTACTTTTGTACGTACTATTTTTATAATACAGAAGTATCATGATGTTCCCGAAATAAACGTGTTAGTGTATGCTTTAATGTATGAAGAATATTTGTTATACAAGCATTCATGATGATTTATTTAATGTTTTATATGAATCTCACTAACATATAGAGTAGAAATATATTGTACAACTTGTCCTTTGTGCTGGTTTCTTCTTGTATTTCAGGTGAAAGAGGAAGGACGGTTGCAGGGAGTTTGAACTCCACGTGGATCTACTTCAAACGTGGGACCAACGGGTAAACCTCTCGTTCTGCTCTATTTCGTTTTCATGACTGTGCATGATCGTGTGAGTCTCTGTTAAGTAGTACGCCCCTGCTCTGTGGAGGTTGAATCCCAACCAACCTCTAGGGTGTTAAATCCCCGAAACAGAACTGGCGACTCCACTGGGGATCACATTTTTGTGATTCTCTTGTTGGGTTGTTTCAGCTGTTTGGTAGGTTACCAACAGTTTTATCTGTCTTTTACAGTCCAGTTTATTTTCTTGCAGTCAGTCTGAAGTCTTGGTGTCTTTCCCAGGCTTGTACTTTTTGTTTTTCATTATCTTTCTTTGTATACGCTCTTTTGTTTGCACACAGTCGCGTATACCCGCGAGTTTGTGTAGAAGGAACCGCGTATACGCGATTTTCCCTCAACACAGACGCGTATACACGCTGGTTGCATAACTGCAGGGTCGCGTATACCTAGGCTGATTTTGAAATTTTGAGTTTATTGGATTTTTGGTCCTTTCTGGCTGTGGAGGCCTGTGTCTACAGTGTCTCTGTGTTTACTGGAGTGTGAAGGAAGTGGTTTCAAGTCTCGTTTCTCTTTCGTTTGTCCGAAAACTGATCTTTTTGGAAAAGTGTCCTTGTTGGTGCTGGCACTCCTGGATTGAGTTCCAGGATCGCTTTCTGAGCGTTCTTGGTTGTTCTGCTTTATCAGAACAGAGAGCTTCTGCTCACTGACTCGCTCCTATCTTTGTGTTGTGCTTTGCATTGCATTTTTTGCTTTGTTTTCGATTGGTTTTCTTGAGTTTCATAGGCTAGGGTTTTGTTGCAATTTTCGGAGAACTTTCTAGCTTCTTTGGAGTTTTGTGTTGCAACGAGTTTGCACTATTTCTCTAGGCTGTTTGATTGAGTTTTTGGTCTTCCGTTGCTCTTATTGATCTTGCTATCATTAGCTTTATAAGGTTTTGGAGCATTGTTGAAGTTTATGCTTGAAATTCAGTCTCGTTTTGGCTTGGTTTGTGATAGTTGCGCTTGGTCTTTTTGAGCTCTTGCTTTATAAAACGAAAAAGCCCAAAAAACATTTGTTTTGCTTTTTGTTTTTGCATATCAAAAACTCAAAAAACATTGTTTCTTGTTTTGTTTTTGTTGTTGCCTTTTCATTTTCGTTTGGTCATATCTTTTGGAGCTTTTGTGAAGTTTCTTGCTTCTGGTTTTCGGCTTGATTTTAAGGAAAGGTTGTCATTTGATTTCTTCTTCTTCTTGTTGAGTATTTTGGTGTCTTATATTAAGAGTTCTTGTTTGCAATAATTGGCTTTCTGGACATCAAAAAGATGAGTTAAAACTAAAGGAGCCTTTTTGGGAAATTTCACCTTGTTTCAAGAGACTTTTTGCATCTTAGAATTTACATGCTTGTAGTCATTTGCATTAAGTGCATTGAATCATTTAGCTAGCTTCTTAGTTTTTGTGAGTGTGTGTTTGTAATTCGAAAAGAAAAAATACAAATTTTTAGTCTCGTAGAACCTGTTTAGAGATTACTTTTCATCGAAAGACAAAGAACTACATGTGCATGTAGTCAGGTTTTTATTAATTTCTTTTGCGTCAGAACATCATTGGTTTCATCTCCATATCCTTGTGACTTAATACAATAGCCCTTAAAATAAGCGATTTAATCTAAAATCAACTAGCAAGTTTTATTAAGTGTCAATCACCAACTAGCTAGGTTGTAGGGCCTTGGAATAGGTGAGTGGAGAGTCAACTCTCCAAGGCCACTGAAACAAACATAGAAGTTGATTAATTGAGTGAAATCCAACTCCGTGAGGTGGACTGGGAAAGCTCTCATCCGAGAGTCAAGCGCGAGGGGAAGTGAAGGTTGAGAAGAGGGATACCCCCCCTCCGATTAGCTGAATCTGACCTCAAGACCATTCCGCCCAGCTTCTGATACGGATTGGTGTCCATAGTTGCCGTTCCTAGGTTCCACACAGGTGACTGCGGGGGGGAATACCCGTGGTACCTGAGGCAGACGTCGCATCACTTCCAGCAGTACTTCTGGGGGGTGCCCTTGCGAAGCTTGGGTGCTTGAGCCGGCAAAGGCTGTCGTTAGGAGGTCGGCGTAACTGTTTCTGATACCTTCGCTAGTTGTTCTGGGCCCTAATCATCCCAAACTGCTTTCGGAAGGCCCTATACTTCGCTTTCCTGTATTTTGGTGTCCGGTCCTCATCACCCGGAGCGGAAATACTTGGAGGCTGTTTGCTTGCTGTTTCTCAGGGATTTTATTTTAGTGAGTGCTCTTTGCTCCTAGCTTGCCTAGCTTTTCACTTTTTTGAGTCTAATATAATAAATCTATAAAAGTGGCTGATCAAGAGCCTCGACGTTCGAGGAGAATTCGGGGGTTATCTCCCGAAAGTGCAGAGCCTTCTTCGAGAAGGCGTAGGAGCAATCTAGCTGGTGGTTACCACCCTGTTGAGTCTAACGCTGTGGAGAGAGATCCTCC